>CM029023.1:14169881-14769881 GCA_016801055.1 Panax notoginseng | reverse complement strand
CTTTTCAATTTTTTTTGAAACAACCCAAGGATTTCCCCCAAACTTAGATGTTTGTCTGGATTCTACTTCCAATGATGTGCAAACAAATTTGACAAAGTCTCAACGAAAATTTTCAAAAATAATTAATCATGCAAATTTTTTCTAATCACAATTAGTCAATTTGTAGCATGTACGTCAGTTTTTCAGGAAGCCATGTGATTGAGGAGATTTTTCGAGGATCTTGGAGTCGTCTCTCATGCTTCGTATCCTGTGACTGTTTTCTGTGATAGCATGGCGGCCATAGATTACGTCAAGGACCCCAAGTATCATGGCAGAACGACGCACATTGACTTGAGGATGAACTTCATTAGAGAAAACATTGCAAATAACGAGGTAATACTGAAGTACATGCCAACTGGACTTATGGTAGTTGATCCCTTGATGAAGCCGATTCCTAAAGATGCCTTTTGTAGGCATGTTAATTTTTTAGGGCTTCATAGGGTTTAATGTACTTTTTTTTTGGATATCACTCATTATTTGGCTTGTACTTGAGATATTCATTATTTTTTCGAGATGTTTATCATTTATGCGAGATTCGTTTGTTATCACTTATGATTGTATTCTTTTAGCGCATATGATCGATAAATATTAGTAGTTCACACAAGTATTAAGCATGTTAGATATGCACACACTAATTATATGTCAACAACTTGATTGGCTCACTCACACGATCAATCACCCTTGGCGCTTTGAAAAGCGAGCAAGGTTGAGACAGTTCATTTATTGGTGCTTTGAGTTGCGAGTTGTTGATGCTTTAGATAGAAATTAATTTGCGCTTAGTGGCGAGCAAAATGAATATGATGTCGCCTTGACAAGAGCCAAGATGAGGTTAACTTGGATTAACCAAATATAGTATGCCCCACTATCTATATTAACCTATATTGATAGCTGTAACGACCCCAAAATAGGTCCATTCCACCCAACCCATTCTGAGTCGTCAAATACATGGTACAGAAAACAACTACAACTCTATTACAACAATTGTCGTACAAAATACAACAACACATATGCTGTGAGTTTGAATACAAATATATACCAAATGTGACACATGTCCCAACCGTGGACAGCACCTCACAGTAACACCTTACATAAGGGTATAGTCAAAAACTGTTTTGGAAATTAGAATCTTTGGGAAGTGCTCAAGGAAACCTTCGTACATGGGAGGCCATGCGTCTAGGTTATGATAGATATCATATGGCCACAGAATTATCCTTGGTTGACCCAATAGACCCCAAAGAAAAACGAAAAGATTACTATCATATTCTTCCCAATGCTGAGTCTTCTCTTGACTTATCATTATCTCCACTGTCTCTAATTGAGAATTATACTTCAAACAAACACCAAGATTATATAGGTAGTGCCCATAGATATACTCAGCAAGTGGATGAGCACAACCCTGTCCTATGATGACACGGGGTTGTATGTCATTAGACATCTTGTATGATAGTGACAAAACACCCTTCCAACGTTGGGTTCGCCTCACCCTATTTTTTTCACCAAATATAACTACTAAATGATGACCACCGTTCTATTCCCTTGTTACCCCCGCTCGACCCAGCTACACTCTTATTACCTGAAAGGAAATGTGAAGCAAAAGGGTGAGCACAACTAGCTCAGTAAAGAATATCATGACTAAAGATAATTAAATTATCAATAGCCTTCATCAATATTAAATCAGAGATTTAGAACATATGGTAAATGATAAAAATTTCAACCATAGTTGCAGCGGAACATGCAATCCATTAGAAGAGTCAAATAGACCATAAAGTCCATTATCTCTTCCATGTTAAAAATCCACCAACAATGTTTTATCCATGTAACATCACTCAATAGTTCCTTTCCACAATCATATGAATAACTCATAATCATAATTGTGACTATAAATTTTTCTTCGCACCCAGGACGAAGAATATTTTCATCACCTGTCTTTACCTGAAACATCAAAGATCATGGTTATACCAAATCACAGTTCATGTTTATAATCATACTAACAAATCCATCTTTGCACTACGGGCCAAAGATATTCATCAACAAACCATCTTTGCACTACAGGCCAAAGATATTCAACAACAGTTCATCTTTGCACTACAGGCCAAAGATATTCATCAACAGGCCATCTTTGCACTACATGCCAAAGATATTCATCAACAATTCATATTTGCACTACAGGCCAAATATATTCATATCTCAAAGAAATATATAATCATTTCAGAATTTATATAAACAATAATTATAACCATGTTGATCAATTCACCTTTACACTTAAGCTTAAGATATTCAATTATAAATTCAATGGTCATGATCATACCAGTCACAATTCAACTTTGCACTACAGGCCAAAGAGAACCCTAGTCATGATCATACCAATAATCTATCCATCTTTACACTCCAGTGAAAGAGAATTTTAACATCAGGGTTATAAAAATGTTATATATGATGATAAAAATAATATGATTAACATATTATTTTAACCTCAAGAGTAATATTCGTAACTCATGAATAGTAAATCGTGAATAGTAACTCATGAATAGTAACCCCGACACAAAAGATAAAAATTCCACAATAAAATCTATTACTATCCCTTACTATCCCTCACAATCCCATACAATCCCTTACCTCAAAAGAGCAGTACTTCTGACTGGATATCGGATATGATGCTGAAGGAAACTTGCACTGATGAATAACAACTCACCAAGTATCTAAAAACTCACAAAATATGCTTCATAATATAGAGAGAGAAAGAGAGAAAGCTTATGTTTCTGGTGTGATTTTCAATTCTAACTTAGCCCTCTATTTATAGAAAAATTTTGGTAGGTTTGACCTGCAACCTGATGGCTTTACCTGCTACTATTCCCACCCACCACATTTGAAATATAATTCAGCACATTTCTTCACCAACCACAAGTGGGGCCCACCAATTATAGAATTTTTCACCAAAATGATAAACTCTGAAAATTCAACAATTTCTGAACCAGTCATCTCGTAAAATTCATAATAAATCATACGTTTATTTTTAACGGTTCAAAATTTGTGGACATATACTCAACTTATATATGTATAACATATCAAAAAATTACCACGATCCAACGGTCGGATTAAAAATTATAACCCCCGCAAAATATCTCAAAAAATCCTGATTTTTAATACCTCCATTCCGACAAAAATTCGGATAAAAATCTCAACATTAACTCCTTCATTTTTTAACCACAAAAATATATCCCTCATTTATATCCACATAAAATAAATATTTTCTTATCATATGAATCAATAATTAATTATTCACAAATAATATTACAGAATCACATTTATGGCAACCAGGTCGTTCCCAGAAAAGAGGGGGCTTTCCAATAAGGATTTCTCCTTACTGGCGCGCAATTAGATGACCAAACCTCTCCTTAGACAGAACTTTCTAGACATTGCCAATAATGTTATCTAATAATATTATTCAAATAATATGAATTATTGATCTGATAAAGGAAAATACTGTGCAGCAACAATTATTGAAACAACAATAATATAAAATATCAATGCAGCAATTATTGAATCAATAATAAAATATTGAACAGTAATTACTGTAACAATTATTGAGTAGTGCCTTCTTACGTAAGAATCCATAATTTCAAAAATACTATGCAATACTGTGTGCTACTGTGCAATAACGCGTATTACTGTATTTTAACCACCGGGTATTCCAACAGTGTTAACGGTAACAACTACGCCGTTATTTGTAAAAACTCAAATTTGTCATTTTCCTTCACCCGACAGTTATTCGTTATGGGGCCCACAAATAGCTGCGCCGTCGTACGAATATTCCCCGACAGAAAGAATATTCCACGACCAAACGAATATTCCCCGACAACAATGATTATTTTATAACCACTTTCTTATTTTGAAAAAAAAAATTCATATTTCACCCATAACTTTAAACTTTTATCAATTTAACCATTTACTGAATAGTAATTATAAGAAAAATTGAATACTTTTATTTCATAAAATTCGGGGTCTTACAATCTCCCCTCCTTATGAAATTTCGTCCCCGAAATTTACGTACCTGGTATTTCAAAGAGTTGAGAATACCTTCCTTTCATTTCAGATTCCATCTTTCCTGTCATCATAATTTCTCCATTGCTCATCTCCTGTATTTCAAATATCGTTCTAGAATACAGCTTCAAAACAAGGGTTAATTTAACAAATTAACATATCACATAATATCTCAATATTATGACTAACCAACAAATAAGCTTAGGTAGGACACACTAGCGAAGGATTTACTCATCTCTCCCCTCCTAGTTGTATTCCCCGATCTCCGCCAGAGATCATATCCCTAAGCTCTGATACCAAATGTAACGACCCCAAAATAGGTCCATTCCACCCAACCCATTCTGAGTCGTCAAATACATGGTACAGAAAACAACTACAACTCTATTACAACAATTGTCGTACAAAATACAACAACACATATGCTGTGAGTTTGAATACAAATATATACCAAATGTGACACATGTCCCAACCGTGGACAGCACCTCACAGTAACACCTTACATAAGGGTATAGTCAAAAACTGTTTTGGAAATTAGAATCTTTGGGAAGTGCTCAAGGAAACCTTCGTACATGGGAGGCCATGCGTCTAGGTTATGATAGATATCATATGGCCACAGAATTATCCTTGGTTGACCCAATAGACCCCAAAGAAAAACGAAAAGATTACTATCATATTCTTCCCAATGCTGAGTCTTCTCTTGACTTATCATTATCTCCACTGTCTCTAATTGAGAATTATACTTCAAACAAACACCAAGATTATATAGGTAGTGCCCATAGATATACTCAGCAAGTGGATGAGCACAACCCTGTCCTATGATGACACGGGGTTGTATGTCATTAGACATCTTGTATGATAGTGACAAAACACCCTTCCAACGTTGGGTTCGCCTCACCCTATTTTCTTCACCAAATATAACTACTAAATGATGACCACCGTTCTATTCCCTTGTTACCCCCGCTCGACCCAGCTACACTCTTATTACCTGAAAGGAAATGTGAAGCAAAAGGGTGAGCACAACTAGCTCAGTAAAGAATATCATGACTAAAGATAATTAAATTATCAATAGCCTTCATCAATAATAAATCAGAGATTTAGAACATATGGTAAATGATAAAAATTTCAACCATAGTTGCAGCGGAACATGCAATCCATTAGAAGAGTCAAATAGACCATAAAGTCCATTATCTCTTCCATGTTAAAAATCCACCAACAATATTTTATCCATGTAACATCACTCAATAGTTCCTTTCCACAATCATATGAATAACTCATAATCATAATTGTGACTATAAATTTTTCTTCGCACCCAGGACGAAGAATATTTTCATCACCTGTCTTTACCTGAAACATCAAAGATCATGGTTATACCAAATCACAGTTCATGTTTATAATCATACTAACAAATCCATCTTTGCACTACGAGCCAAAGATATTCATCAACAAACCATCTTTGCACTACAGGCCAAAGATATTCAACAACAGTTCATCTTTGCACTACAGGCCAAAGATATTCATCAACAGGCCATCTTTGCACTACATGCCAAAGATATTCATCAACAATTCATATTTGCACTACAGGCCAAATATATTCATATCTCAAAGAAATATATAATCATTTCAGAATTTATATAAACAATAATTATAACCATGTTGATCAATTCACCATTGCACTTAAGCTTAAGATATTCAATTATAAATTCAATGGTCATGATCATACCAGTCACAATTCAACTTTGCACTACAGGCCAAAGAGAACCCTAGTCATGATCATACCAATAATCTATCCATCTTTACACTCCAGTGAAAGAGAATTTCAACATCAGGGTTATAAAAATGTTATATATGATGATAAAAATAATATGATTAACATATTATTTTAACCTCAAGAGTAATATTCGTAACTCATGAATAGTAAATCGTGAATAGTAACTCATGAATAGTAACCCCGACACAAAAGATAAAAATTCCACAATAAAATCCATTACTATCCCTTACTATCCCTCACAATCCCATACAATCCCTTACCTCAAAAGAGCAGTACTTCTGACTGGATATAGGATATGATGCTGAAGGAAACTTGCACTGATGAATAACAACTCACCAAGTATCTAAAAACTCACAAAATATGCTTCATAATATAGAGAGAGAAAGAGAGAAAGCTTATGTTTCTGGTGTGATTTTCAATTCTAACTTAGCCCTCTATTTATAGAAAAATTTTGGTAGGCTTGATCTGCAACCTGATGGCTTTACCTGCTACTATTCCCACCCACCACATTTAAAATATAATTCAGCACATTTCTTCACCAACCACAAGTGGGGCCCACCAATTCTAGAATTTTCCACCAAAATGATAAACTCCGAAAATTCAACAATTTCTGAACCAGTCATCTCGTAAAATTCATAATAAATCATACGTTAATTTTTAACGGTTCAAAATTTGTGGACATATACTCAACTTATATATGTATAACATATCCAAAAATTACCACGATCCAACGGTCGGATTAAAAATTATAACCCCCGCAAAATATCTCAAAAACCCTAATTTTTAATACCTCCATTCCAACAAAAATACTGATAAAAACCTCAACATTAACTCCTTCATTTTTAACCACAAAAATATGTCCCTCATTTATATCCACATAAAATAAATATTTCCTTATCATACGAATCAATAATTAATTATTCACAAATAATATTATAGAATCACATTTATGACAACCAGGCCGTTCCCAGGAAAGAGGGGGCTTTCCAATAAGGATTTTTCCTTACTGGCGCGCAATTAGATGACCAAACCTCTCCTTAGACAGAACTTTCTAGTCATTGCCAATAATGTTATCTAATAATATTATTCAAATAATATGAATTATTGATCTGATAATGGGAAATACTGTGCAGCAACAATTATTGAACAACAACAATATAAAATTTTAACGTAGCAATTATTGAATCAATAAAATAAAATATTGAACAGTAATTACTGTAACAATTATTGAGTATTGCCTTCTTACGTAAGAATCAATAATTTTAAAAATACTGTGCAATACTGTGTGCTACTGTGCAATAACGCGTATTATTGTATTTTAACCACCGGGTATTCCAACAGTGTTAACGGTAACAACTACGCTGTTATTTGTAAAAACTCAAATTTGTCATTTTCCTTCACCCGACAGTTATTCGTTATGGGGCCCACAAATAGCTGCGTCGTCGTACGAATATTCCCCGACAGAAAGAATATTCCATGACCAAACGAATATTCCCCGACAACAATGATTATTTTATAACCACTTTCTTATTTTGAAAAAAAAAATTCATATTTCACCCATAACTTTAAACTTTTATCAATTTAACCATTTACTGAATAGTAATTATAAGAAAAATTGAATACTTTTATTTCATAAAATTCGGGGTCTTACAATAGCCGGATGCGAAGTTTCAAGATTGGCGCTTGGAAAAGAGAGCAATTTGAAAATTCGAGTTAGGCGCTTGTGAAACGACTGAACTAAGATCTGTACTGCATGACCATAGGACATATGCTTGTGTAGATGAGATTTGTTCGACGTGACATGATAACCGGACGCGAAATTTTAAATGTGGCGCTTTGATAAGCGAGCAATTTGAAATGTTAGAGTTAAGCACTCTGGGAATGACTATACTAAGGTCCGCACAACAAGACTATAGAATAGTATGTTGTGAGAGGGTTTCATGTGCTTAGCGACCATATAAAGGAGGTGATAGAATGAATCTCTGCTTCCTCACAGTGTGAGTCCTGTAGGACAAGATTTTTGTTCCTACATCCAGTGCTCTTTGTGATCTTTGACTATAATGCAAAGACATGGATTAATGTTGCTACTTTGGTTTCGATTCCTAAGGTCAGGATTCATGAGACTATAAGGACCAATTCTAGAAAAGCAGTTGATTCATTTCTGAGTAGTATTAGGGCGAAGGGAAGACAATTTGATTTCACCTCGTTCTGCACTTATTGTCGACAACTATGGCGCTTTGATAGCGAAATAGCAATAAGTGAGATACGAAATGGACTGGGCCCAAAGGTGGTTAAGTAAGGCTCTCTAAGGGATTAATGATACTTAACCTAATGAAAATTGAAATGTGTATGGGGTACTTTCAGTTTATAGGTTGTAGCCTCTACGCAACTAATTGAGTTTGGCGTGAGAACTCCCGCATTGTTTTTCTTTAGAAGGGTAGATGCCTCTATTTTGGCCTCAACGAGTTTAATATAGAGCTCCCGTATTGCAGGTGAACTCAGCGGTCGCACGGTTCGTCAGTTATAGATTTACATGTTTTTGTTTAAGCTGGTTTTAGCATATATGAGGATTACGTCGTCCCTGCCATGAGCGAGTGGGAGATGTTGGATTTTGGGTATCAAAATGGGGCGCCTATGGAGGGTCCGACTCATTTGGTTTATTAGTCAGCTTATGCATGTGATTGACTAAATCCTTTAACGTAACTGGGAGTTGGAGAGTTAGAGAGATTGTAGGGAAGTGGCACACCTACTTCTGTCTATAAGACTCACGTCTCCTCTCCCTCAGTACATCACGATTAATCAATATTAATTAGTTGGCCCAAAAACTCTAATATCAGTAGCCTCTCCCAATACAGAGAAAAATCGAACTGTTACGAATTGTGGATTTGAGCTTCATTCTTGTATAGTAGTTTGGAGACACCGTTGGGTTGCAGATCTAGGACAATCCATTCCAGAAAGTTTTTCTGCACCAAAAGGTTATATCACGCTTCACAGATACGCATTTAATTTACAAGTTTTTGTGTAAATATGTCTCTACATGTGTAAGACCCCAACTTTTATAAATAAAGATGAATTTTCTATAAATATCATTTTTGAATATTATAGAGTTAATTTGATATAATGTTGTAGTTGTGGGTAATATTTATAAATTTTGCAAAGTACGCAAGTTGTTATATAATATTCGATTGGTCGGGGAATATTCGTTTTAACAGGGAATATTCGTACAACGACACAATCATTGGTGGACCCCACAACGGAATTATTGTCGGATTAAGAAAATGACAAAAATATTTTATTAAAAATAACGGCGGAAGTTTTACCATTGTTATTGTTGAACTACTCGATAGTAAAAGTACAGTAATACGTGTGGTTGCATAGTAGCACACGGTATTGATTATTAATGCTTATGTGAGAAGTCACTCAGTTTGATTCCACTATTGTCAGTTAATAATATGAATTATTTAGCGATAATGACGTTTTGTTTTATTCGTATTATTAACGTAATAAAACAGAAACATCTTTTTATATAAAACAAAATACTTTATTAAAGTTATTCTATAAATAGAATATATTATATTTTATTTAAAAGATTTTTCTTTAAATATGGACCGTTAGATTAAAGTAATCAATCTGGACCGTTCATGGATTAGTTACTATGCATTCTATTTTTCTGTAAATAGCAGCTCATTCCTTCATTATTTCTTACGAATTCACTGAACTCTAGAGAGAGAAACTATAGAGAGAAACTATAGAGAAAGAGAAGAAGAGTATTCTGCTACTTAACTACTTCCTTACTTCAACTCTTCTTTAAAACGGTAAGGGGTGTTATTCTTTCTTATTCATGAAGAGAACTGTTGTTATTCCATTTCTTATTATTCTGTTGGAATAACTTGTATACGCGGTCTACCCTATACTTGGTGACATTCTTCTATTATTCTGTTGGAACATCCTGTCTATGTGTTTTACACCGGACCTGGTTTCGTTTTTATTATTATTCTGTTGGAACATCCTGTCTGTGTGTTTTACACCGGACCTGGTTCCGTCTTGTTATTATTCTGTTGGAACATCCTGTCTGTGTGTTTTACACCGGACCTGGTTCCATTATTTATTATTCTGTCGGAATATCCTGTCTGTGCGTTTACGTCGGACCTGGTTCTATTATTTATTATTCTGTTAGAATAACCTGTCTGTGCGGTATATCGCATGCATGGTGATTTCTTTTGTTATTCCATTCTTATTTATACTCAGTTGGTTAAGTTTTGACTTCTATACTCCATGAAATTTGTGGAATATCCTTGATAATTGCGGTTCATCCAGTATCTTTTAATGAAAATATTCTTCTAAGTATTCTTGAATTTTACTCCACGAAGTAGTATCATGTTGACAATTTGGACGTTGTTAATTCTTGGATAAATTAATTCTTGAACTTGTTTTATTGAATTCTTATATCATTGTCATCATCCTCATGTTTATATTATGTTGAAAGTCATCTGTGGCCTGTAGTGCATAGATGGACTTGGTATGATTATGACCAGGGATTATTCGGTGTAATCATGACCGTAATGTTACAAATGATGTGGTAAAAGTCCTCATTGGCCCGTAGTGCATTGATGGACAGTTGTTGGCATGATCATGACCATTAATGAATATACGAATATCCTTGGCCGTAGTGCAGGGGTGATTCGATGATGTGGATTATTTTATTAAGCTGAGTCCCAGCGATCACAGTGTTGGAAAATCTTTTAAATCATAAAAGATAGTAGAGTTTATTTTCTACTTGACTCTCTTAATGGATTGCTTGTTCCGCTACAGTTAAACTTGATGTCTATTATATTTTATCAGTTTAACATTGTTGAAGGCTAATGATAATTTATTCTGCATTATCTTAGTCATAATATTTCTTACTGGGCTAGTTGAGCTCACCCTTTCTTTCACTGTTCTCTTCAGGAAATGAGAACGTAGCTGGGGCAAGTCGGGGAACGGAGTGATGGTTCAAATGATAGTATTAGTTAGTAGTCCTCACTATTCTATGTAATAGTGTGTTAATAAATGTAACGAGGACTCCTTTTGAGTATGAATACTCTTTAGAAGATAATATTTGTATTCAAACTCGCAGTTTATGTTTTGTCGTATTGTACACGACAGTTGTATTAGTAAGTTATATTTGTATTATGTACTTTGTATCTGACGACCTAAGATGGGTGATGTATACCTAATTTTGGGGGCGTCACAGTTGGTATCAGAGCTTAGGGATATGATCCCTGGCTAAGATGTGAGAATAGAACTAGGAGGGGAGAGACGAGGAATTCCTTCGCTAGTATGACCTACCTAAGTTTATTTGCATGGTATTTAATTGGTCGGTCATAATATAAGGATAATATATGACATATCAGTTAACTTTTATTTTGTGGCAGTATCTGAAAATGGCATCTGAGAATGTTGAGAATAGCAATGGAGCACAGGCGATTATTGATTCACCACATATCAATAATCAGGATAATGTTCATCAGGAAGGTGACAATCCTCATGCAAACAACAACACTGACCAGATGATGAATGATGGAATGTTCAGAGGTTTTATGCAATTCATGCAACAACAGGTGAAAGCGGCTCCTGTCCACAACGTAGGTGGAAATACTGGAAACTCTCAGGCGGTCACCGCTAAACAGTTTAAGGAGCTGGGACCACCGGAGTTTAAGGGAGAACCCAAACCACTTGTAGCTGAAACATGGATAAAGCAGATCACCAAGATATTTGATGTCTTGGGTTGCTCCGAGGAGCAAAAGGTTCCCTTTGCCGCCTTTATGTTGTGAGGAGAGGCAGATTACTGGTGGGAATCGATAAAGCGTACTCAACCTGCCGCACTGAAGATGTCCTGGGAGAAGTTCCAAGAGCTGTTTAACGACAAATACTTTCCCGAGAGTATTCGTCACATGAAGGAGGTGGAGTTCATCAAATTGGAGCAGAATAATATGACCGTGTCGCAGTACGAGGCAAAATTTGCGGAGTTATCCCGGTTTGCGTCCCACCTGGTGGATAATGAAGAAAGAATGACGCGGATTTTTTTAAGAGGTTTGAAGCCGGAGATACGTCAACATCTTGTTTCTCATAAACTATGTTTGTATTCAGATGTTGTAAATAGGGCTCAGTTAGTGGAGCGCGATAACGAGACAACGCAACCAAAAGAGAGCAGCCGACAAAATGATAATACCAGTGAGAGCAGTCATCGAAGCGGTGACAACAAGCGTGGAGGGAATCAACAGGCCAGAAATGGTAACCACTTCGGTGGTAATCAGGGCCAAAACAATAAGAATGGGCATTTCAAGAAGAGGAGATTCAACAATGATGGAAAGACGTCAGCACCAGCACCTATCGTTAAGGAAGGAGAACGACCACCTATCATATGTTTCAAATGCGGAGGGGAGGGGCACATCAGTCCAAACTGCGCGATGCCGTCCAAAGCATGTTATAATTGTGGAAGAGAAGGTCATTTAGTCCGATTTTGTCGTTTACCGAAGACAAATTCAGCTAGGATGGAGGCACCAAAGGCCGTCCCAGAAAAGTCAAAACCGGTTGTGCAAGGGAGAGCGTTTGTTGTGAACTCCCAGAGAGCAAGGAACCCGAATGAGGTCATCACGGGTAAGCTTATCATAAACTCTAACGAAGTCTATACTTTATTTGATACCGGTTCTACCCATTCTTTTATTTCTCCTACTTGCGCTCATCGATTAAATTTGATTCCGGAGAAATTAGACTTTGACTTAGCAGTTGAAACTCCATTGGGAGAAACCTTCATTACATCCACGGTTTATAAGTCTTGTTTGGTTCAAGTTGGTACCCACACATTACCTGTCGATCTGATTTCATTAAAAATACTTGCATTTGACGTGATTCTAGGGATTGATTGGTTAACTACTCATCATGCAAAAATTGATTGTTTTCGTAAGGTTGTTAGCTTTCATATTCCTAATCGACCTATTATGCGAATTCAAGCAACCAAACCATTAAAATCAATCGCTGTCATCTCAAGCCATAAAGCTATTCGTTTATTGAAAAACGGATGTCAAGCTTTCTTAGCTCATGTCACGGATCTAAACAAAAATACGTCAGCCTTGAATGATATTTCTGTTGTTAATAAATTTCCTGACGTATTTCCCGAAGAACTTCCTGGCCTACCCCCAGAGCGTGAAATTAAATTTTGTATCGACCTTGAACCCGGTACAAAACCCATTTCCAAAGCCCCATATCGAATGGCTCCTATTGAACTTCAGGAGTTAAAGACCCAACTGCAGGAATTGTTAGACATTGGTTTTATTCGTCCTAGTACTTCTCCTTGGGGTGCTCCTGTTCTGTTCGTGAAGAAGAAAGATGGGAGTATGCGACTTTGTATTGATTATCGGGAGTTGAATCATGTCACCATCAAAAATAGGTACCCATTGCCACGTATTGATGACCTGTTTGACCAGTTGCAAGGAGCACAATTCTTTTCAAAGATCGATCTTCGTTCTGGATATCATCAGCTGAAGGTTAGAACTGAGGATATTCCAAAGATTGCCTTCAGAACTCGGTATGGGCATTATGAATTCTTAGTTATGTCTTTTGGATTGACTAATACTCCTGCTGCCTTCATGGATATGATGAACAGGGTATTCAAGGAATATTTGGATCACTTTGTGGTCGTCTTTATCGATGACATCCTTGTTTATTCCAAAAGCCGTGAAGATCATGAGCAACACTTGAGGTTGGTACTCCAAAAGCTTCGTGAATACAAACTTTATGCCAAGTTGAAGAAATGCGAGTTCTGGCTGGAAGAGGTAGCATTCCTTGGGCACGTAGTATCAAGTCGTGGAATATCGGTTGACCCGGCAAAGATTGAAGCTATTCAAAGCTGGGAGCAACCTAAATCAGTGACCGAGGTACGTAGCTTTCTTGGTTTAGCTGGTTATTATCAGAGATTCGTGGAAGGATTTTCTCGAATCGCTACTCCATTAACTCCGCTGACTCGGAAAGATGCAAAGTTTGGTTGGAGCGAAGAATGTGAGCGGAGTTTTCAAGAACTCAAGAGGAGACTCATTTCAGCACCTGTTCTAACAATACCATCTGGCTCGGAGGGATTTGTCATCTACAGTGATGCTTCGAGCAAAGGGTTGGGATGCGTTCTCATGCAATATGAAAAAGTCATAGCCTATGCATCAAGACAACTCAAGGAATATGAGAGAAATTATCCTACTCATGATCTAGAGTTGGCAGCTGTTGTCTTTGCACTTAAAATTTGGAGGCATTACTTGTATGGGGAGAAAGTGGAGATCTTTACGGATCATAAAAGCCTCAAATATTTCTTCACTCAAAAGGAACTCAACATGCGACAACGACGTTGGCTTGAACTGTTGAAAGATTATGATGATACCATTCAATACCATCCTGGAAAAGCGAACGTGGTAGCTGACGCATTGAGTAGAAGATCATATGCGGGCACAAGTACAATATTAACAATGCAAAGGCCCATTTTGTGTGACTTGCAAAGGATGGAGATAGAGTTAAAGACTCATGTGATGATGTCGAATATACGAGTAGAACCAACTTTAATCGATAAGGTTAAAGCTGCTCAAGCTACAGACCTGGAGCTGATGCGTATGAGGAAGAAAGTGCAAGAAGGTGCTATGCCGGAAGCAAGAATCGATGAAGAAGGAATACTTCGAGTCAACTCCAGACTTTGTGTTCCTAACAACCTTAATTTAAAGTATGAAATCATGATGGAGGCGCACAACACACCGTTTGCAATCCATCCTGGAAGTACCAAAATGTATCATGATCTTCGTCATATATTTTGGTGGAGCAATATGAAGAGAGAGATAGCGCTGTTTATCTCAAGGTATCTAACTTGTCAACGAGTCAAAGCGGAGCATCAAGTACCAAAAGGTCCATTGCAACCACTTGAAATTCCAGAATGGAAGTGGGAGCACATTACCATGGATTTCGTTACCGGTCTTCCTAGGGTTTCTCAAGGTATTGATGCGATTTGGGTCATTGTTGATAGATTGACCAAGTCTGCTCATTTCTTACCGATACGAGAAACTTATACACTTGAACGTCTTGCTCGTATGTACATAAACGAGATTGTAAGACTGCATGGTATGCCAGTATCCATAGTTTCTGATCGAGACCCAAGATTCACTTCACGATTTTGGGTTAGTTTACAAAAAGCTATGGGCACGGATTTACGATTTAGTTCGGCATATCATCCTCAGACGGACGGACAATCAGAGAGGACTATTCAAACTCTAGAAGATTTATTAAGACTCTGTGTCTTTGACTTCAAGGGAAGTTGGGACAAGTTCTTACCATTGGTGGAGTTTTCCTACAACAACAGTTATCAAGCAAGTATTGGCATGGCTCCATTCGAAGCATTGTATGGAAGAAAATGTCGTTCTCCAGTATGCTGGGATGAGGTGGGTGAAGCAACGTTGTTGGGACCGGAGTTGGTACGTATGACTACAGAAAAGATTCAAACGATCCGACAACGTATAAAAACCTCACAAGATCGACAAAAGAGTTATGCTGATCTTCATCGAAAGGACGTGGAATTTGATGTAGGAGATCATGTGTTCTTACGTGTTGCTCCATGGAAAGGAGTTACGAGATTTGGAAAGAGAGAAAAGCTCAATCCTCGATTCATCGGTCCATTTTTAATCCTCGATCGAGTAGGAACTGTGGCTTATAGACTCGCTTTACCGCCAAGTATGTCTCGTGTTCATAACGTTTTTCACATATCCATGTTACGTAAATATGTGGAAGACCCGAACCACATTATTGAGTTAGAACCGGACGAAATAGCGGAGGATTTGACGTATGAAGAAGTTCCTGTTCAAATCTTGGATAAGAAGGAACATATTCTACGCTCCAAGGTTATACCTCAAGTCAAAGTTTTGTGGAGAAACCACGATGTTGAGGAAATGACTTGGGAGTTAGAATCTGAAATGAAATCAAGGTATCCTTACCTCTTCGACATACCAGGTACGTACCCTAATTTCGAGGGCGAAATTTCATAAGAAGGGGAGGTTGTAAGACCCCAACTTTTATAAATAAAGATGAATTTTCTATAAATATCATTTTTGAATATTATGGAGTTAATTTGATATAATGTTATAGTTGTGGGTAATATTTATAAATTTTGCAAAGTACGCAAGTTGTTATATAATATTCGATTGGTCGGAAAATATTCGTTTTAACAGGAAATATTCGTACAACGACACAATCATTGGTGGACCCCACAACAGAATTATTGTCGGATTAAGAAAACGACAAAAATATTTTATTAAAAATAACGGCGGAAGTTTTACCATTGTTACTGTTGAACTACTCGGTAGTAAAAGTACAGTAATACGTGTGGTTGCATAGTAGCACACGGTATTGATTATTAATGCTTATGTGAGAAGTCACTCAGTTTGATTCCATTATTGTCAGTTAATAATATGAATTATTTAGCGATAATGACGTTTTATTTTATTCGTATTATTAACGTAATAAAACAGAAACATCTTTTTATATAAAACAAAATACTTTATTAAAGTTATTCTATAAATAGAATATATTATATTTTATTTAAAAGATTTTTCTTTAAATATGGACCGTTAGATTAAAGTAATCAATCTGGACCGTTCATGGATTAGTTACTATGCATTCTATTTTTCTATAAATAGCAGCTCATTCCTTCATTATTTCTTACGAATTCACTGAACTCTAGAGAGAGAAACTATAGAGAGAAACTATAGAGAAAGAGAAGAAGAGTATTCTGCTACTTAACTACTTCCTTACTTCAGCTCTTCTTTAAAACGGTAAGGGGTGTTATTCTTTCTTATTCATGAAGAGAACTGTTGTTATTCCATTTCTTATTATTCTGTTGGAATAACCTGTATACGCGGTCTACCCTATACTTGGTGATATTCTTCTATTATTCTGTTGGAACATCCTGTCTATGTGTTTTACACCGGACCTGGTTTCGTTTTTATTATTATTCTGTTGGAACATCCTGTCTGTGTGTTTTACACCGGACCTGGTTCCTTCTTGTTATTATTCTGTTGGAACATCCTGTCTGTGTGTTTTACACCGGACCTGGTTCCATTATTTATTATTCTGTCGGAATATCCTGTCTGTGCGTTTACGTCGGACCTGGTTCTATTATTTATTATTCTGTTAGAATAACCTGTCTGTGCGGTCTATCGCATGCATGGTGATTTCTTTTGTTATTCTATTCTTATTTATACTCAGTTGGTTAAGTTTTGACTTCTATACTCCATGAAATTTGTGGAATATCCTTGATAATTGCGGTTCATCCAGTATCTTTTAATGAAAATATTCTTCTAAGTATTCTTGAATTTTACTCCACGAAGTAGTATCATGTTGACAATTTGGACGTTGTTAATTCTTGGATAAATTAATTCTTGAACTTGTTTTATTGAATTCTTATATCATTGTCATCATCCTCATGTTTATATTATGTTGAAAGTCATCTGTGGCCTGTAGTGCATAGATGGACTTGGTATGATTATGACCAGGGATTATTCGGTGTAATTATGACGGTAATGTTACAAATGATGTGGTAAAAGTCCTCATTGGCCCGTAGTGCATTGATGGACAGTTGTTGGCATGATCATGACCATTAATGAATATACGAATATCCTTGGCCGTAGTGCAGGGGTGATTCGATGATGTGGATTATTTTATTAAGCTGAGTCCCAGCGATCACAGTGTTGGAAAATCTTTTAAATCATAAAAGATAGTAGAGTTTATTTTCTACTTGACTCTCTTAATGGATTGCTTGTTCCGCTACAGTTAAACTTGATGTCTATTATATTTTATCAGTTTAACATTGTTGAAGGCTAATGATAATTTATTCTGCATTATCTTAGTCATAATATTTCTTACTGGGCTAGTTGAGCTCACCCTTTCTTTCATTGTTCTCTTCAGGAAATGAGAACGTAGCTGGGACAAGTCGGGGAACGGAGTGATGGTTCAAATGATAGTATTAGTTAGTAGTCCTCACTATTCTATGTAATAGTGTGTTAATAAATGTAACGAGGACTCCTTTTGAGTATGAATACTCTCTAGAAGATAATATTTGTATTCAAACTCGCAGTTTATGTTTTGTCGTATTGTACATGACAGTTGTATTAGTAAGTTGTATTTGTATTATGTACTTTGTATCTGACGACCCAAGATGGGTGATGTATACCTAATTTTGGGGGCGTCACAACATGGATCATATTTTTTCTTCAATATGCTATAGCGACGAAATAAATTGTCGTTATAGCCGATTTGCTTTTAGTTCCCTGTTTAAGGTTATATATATATATATATATATATATATATATATATAACCAATAACATAACCCAATTCCAAGTAAATTGCTTTCGGAATTAAACCCCGAGTATATCTGTTACTACTAAGTTATTCCTTATTGGTTTCCACTGAACCAATACATGCATCCTGCCATATTGAAAATTAATCGGAATGACTTTCGAAAATAATCTACCGCCACAAGCCCATACGATTAAAACCATACTCGTATAATTATTTTACACTTAACCATACTCTTACAATTATTTTAACAGTACTTTAGATATAAATGACTCTTATTATTTTGTCAATATAATTTTTGCTCAAGAATATCAGCCACCCTTCAAATTAAATGGCAAATTGAGAACTTTATTTTTTATAAATGTGGAACCGAAAAAGGTGATCGCTACTACTTTTTGGGATCCGAAAAAGACCCAACTAAAAGCTCATATTGCAATATCCAATCTTTTCTATAAATAGAATTTCCCTACTTCCACAATAAAAACCATCTACTACAAGTAATACCCAAATCAGGTACCCAAAAATGGCAACCACACATAGTGCCACCCCTAAGTTGCACATCGAAGAAGCACAGACTGTGGTACCAAGTACACCAACCGATCCAAGGGAATCCCGGGAAATATTGGTGGGAAAAAGTGGTACAAGTCCGGGTATTTTCCGGCTAATGTTCCATATGATTTTTTACTATAACAAGGCCTCCGATGAGGATTCCGGCTGGCTATTGGCCGGGCGGTTCAAGGAGTCGCTAGGGCACGTGCTGGCGGAGCAGCCACTTTTTGCGGGGAGGGTAAGGAGGGTGGAGATGATGGAGAGCTAGAGATTGTTCCGAATGATAGTGGTGTTAGATTATTGGAGACACGAATTCCGATGGGATTGGAGGAGTTTCTTGATTTGGAAAATAGGGAAGAAGTTGAAGCTCAACTGGTTTATTGGGAGGATATTGATGCACAAAATCCTCAGTTTTGTCCCCTATTTTATGTTCAGGTAAGTCTAACATATGCCACATTACATATTCTCTTTTCCCTTAGATTTAAGTTAAAGTAAAATTAGTCATATATTTACCGAATGTCTTTGGCCTGAATATTATTACTCAACTCATGATAATGATGAAATTGGGGGTTTGATCCTTGACAGGCCAAGATGGATTGTGTGAATGTGTTAAATTAAAAAAAAATATTAGTCATATATATATATATATATATATATATATATATATATATATATATATATATATATATATATGTTAGTTAGAAAAGGTAAATATTGTGTGTTGTGGCATTCAGCTGACTAGACAAGCACAACAAATACCCACAAATATAGGATTATCTTTTCTTCAGCCAAAGACTATTAATTTTAGGAAATTGATATTTTCATAATAGAAAATGATATTTTCATATGAAAAGTGTATAGCGACGGTTTTCTCAGTAGCATTATATCTATAACGACACTTTTTGTGTGAAAATATCAGTTTCTTTAATTTTATTTTGAAAAATAAAATACCGAAATCCAGGATATTTGCTTCCTAAACTTTTCTACATCAAAACAATTTGCATCCTAAACTTTAGTGCAGAGGTTGCAAATTATATTGAAACTCAAAGTTTATGGTACATTTAATTCAAAATAAAATATATATACATACAGTTCACTTCCTATGCGGATGGTCCGCATGTGGACCACCTTTAGTGACGGACAAAATTATCGCTAAACCCGTCGCCATAGGTTTGAACCGGGCTATAGCGACGGTTCTGGGCTATCGCAACGGTTCAGACTCTATGTTGACAAGTTTAGTGACGATTTTCTCTGTCGCTAAAGGTGGTTCGCATACGGATCACCTGCATAAAAAGCTATATATATGCTAACTCGACGTAACGAAAAATAGACACAAATGTCCTATTGTAATTTTGTGAGCACTATAATTTGTATGTTCGACTTGAATATCGAGTTGGCATAAATAGCATTTTCATACATAGAATATTGTCTAAACCACAAAGATTGTTTTACAACATTTTACAGGTGACAAACTTCAAATGTGGCAGCTACTCAATTGGTTTAAGTTGCAGTCTTCTTTTAGCAGATCCCTTGGTCATGACAAACTTCCTCAACAGATGGACCAATACCCACAATAATATTGTCACTCAATCCGAAAACCCCAAAATACCCAAATTTTACAACCCTAATCTCGAAAAACCTGCTTTTCCCTTTCCTATCCTAATAAATAATAACTCAATTTCTACCAAAAATAATGCTAAAAATTTTATCTTCAAGTTTTCATCACAAAATTCGAGTATGGAATTTCACAAGGCTGTTGCAATGTCATGCATTGAGGAAGCGGAGCGCAAACTCGGTAAAAAAATGGCTGCAAATATTTCTTTACTAGTAAAAGAACGTTCTGAAGGTATTATTAAGGTAACGCATTGGTCGAAACAAGAAATTTTTCCGGCTTTATGAATGGACTTACTAGTACAAGTTGGGATTATTTAGGGGTGGATGGATCGATAAGTTTTAATGCGGGGAATAAACCTGTCTGCGTTTCGTGTTGGATTGGTTCACTAGCCGATGAAGGGCTTGTGATTGTATTTCCATCTTCTCACGAGGGCAAATCTGGAATAAAAATTATTGTTGCTGTTACTGATGATATTATTGTTTAGAAAACTTTGTTATGCGACGTTCTGAATTTCTCTGGTTGAATGATTTTTTTCATAATAAACCATTAAGATCTTGATACTGATTATAATTGAAATAGTTTGAATTGTTTCTTCTGGTGGTTGTACATTTATTAGAGAATTACTTTTAAAGAAATTTAACTTTGTTGTTTGCACCTACTCTTAGAAACGTATTGGAATTCTCTATTACCCTTATTTAGCGACACAAATATTATTTTTAGCGACAATATTAATGACATAATTATTTGCAATGAAGGTATATAAATATTATTAAATATAATATTTGTTTTGCTGAATATATATTGAAAGAAATTAAATAATGACTGTAATGGAAGGATTGTTAATCCCTTAAAAATCATAAATAATGTAACACTTTATCCTATTAATAATCCGCCTTTAAATATAAAAAATTGTATCTACTTCTATTCCAATATTCCAGTAGAGCAATTTCATATGAATCTTCTTTTGCCCTAACAACCAGCATTGATGAAAAAAGCTACACCTGAATTATAGCTAATCTCATTCGGCAGAATGAGTAAACTAATTTTAAAGAAAGCAAAAACCTACTCCCTCCATCCCATTATATCTGTCGTTCTGGGATATTTTTTTTTTTCCAAAATATTTGACGTTTTACACCAATAATATTTTGCCTATTTATTTTCCTTCTATACCCTTCCTTCTCCACCACCATTAATGGCTATTTTCTCTATTTTCAAAAGACAGCAAGTTTTAATCGCAACTTATTCCACTCTTTACGTCATCGCCCCTTCCAGTCCCTGCCGCGGGTCCCTCTGGTTACTACTACAGATCCGACGAGTCCGATTCACTACTACAGATCCGGCAAGTCCGATTCACTACTACAGCTCCGGCGAGTCAGTGCCCCTCTGTCTCCGTTTCAATGTTCGATTTGAATTCCCGTTGATGAAATCTCCATCAATGGCTGCTTCTAATCTATCTTCCTTGGCAACAATGGCTGCCGCAACTGCTTCTTTCTCCACGTTCTCTAATCGCGCTTACGCCGACGCTCCTTTTCGAGTCTCTCCCTTCTCTTCTCCCTCTCAGACGCCACCAAAGGAACCTTCAAATTCAGAGCCTAAGTCCGACGTCGAAGAATCAAAAGGTGGTTACAAGTTCTGCCGCTTGACGAGTTTTGGGAATGTCAAAAACTAATGGGATGGAGGGTAAAATAGTAAAATTATATCTATTCTTAATATATGTGAAAATCTCTAGAACGTCAGATATAATGGGATGTAGGGAGTATTTAAACTTTTTAGATTTTTATTACTAAATACAATCTACTAAAATACAACACCATTTATTGAATGTTTATCAAAACAATTACTCTCTCCGTTGAACGAAAAGATGACTAAAAGTATAATTTTTATTGTCCTCAAAAAGATGAGATAAAGCACATGATAAAATGAATTGTAACTAAGGGGTTGTTTGATAAAACTGAATGAAAAATACTAAATTTATAAGTATATCTGAATGAGCTAAATGAAGAAGGGTATTTGTTTGAAATTGAACAATGAATGAAGCAATCTGTTTGATAATTAATATGTCTAAAACATTTGATAACAATTTTTTCAAATTTAACCCTATTGTGTTTTGAAATAGTTTGTCTAGTAATTACAGATACGTAAGGGCCTATTTGATAAATCTAAATGAAAAATTCTAAAAGTTGAGTGTATTTGAATGAGTTTAGGGGGTGTATTTAATTAAGATTTTTAAAGATTTTTTTTAATTAAGTGACAGACTTTTGTAGAGTTTGTGAATTTTAATGACTTTAAAGACTTTTTTAAAATAACTTTTATAGAATCCATGAAATAAGTGACATACTTTAATAGACTTTTTACCAAGATTTTGATAGACTTTTGTATACTTCTCATATATCTTATAGCTTATATTAATTGTTAATTATTCCATGTGTACAACCTCTCACTCTTTTTTCATGAACTACAGAAAATCTCATTATTTCATTAAATTATTGTGGCATGAGATTTTATATATGTTGAAAGCATTCATATTATTCTACTCATTTCATGATAAATTTAGATACTCGAATACGAATAAAACTTTAGAAGCTACAGACGCAACACAAAAATTTAGCTGACTTTTCATTGTACTATATATGCGTACGATTTTTTAGTAGGAGTACCAAACTCTGTTTTTCACAAAATAATATGACAATAAAAATCTATATGATCGCAAAACTTCATACATGTGAGTAAATTGCCACCAAGTTATAAAAAAATTACCAAAAAGATTTTTAGTTGTCGGTAAGCCACAAACAAAATTGCCAGAGAGATTTTATTTTTCTTAAAATTATTAATAGTTGTTAGTGAACCAAAATTGACCGTTAAAAAATAATTATGCGACTTTTTAATTTATTTATGATGTTAGAAATTAATTAATTAAAATGCTACGTAACTAATTTTTTAACAGTCGACCGTTGTCATCTTTCAACTAATTTTTTTAATTTTGATGAGTTTTAGAATTTATCAAGATTCGTATATATCATATACTATATCTATATAATATAAAATATATATAATATAATATTAAAAATCAAAATTTACTGTTTGATTTTTCAAAGTCATAACGAAATATTCCTATAATAAAAGTTTGTGTAATTTATCTAGTTTTTAATAAATTTAGTAAAAAAAATATAAACGGTTTATTATTTTAATAATTATATTTTCTAAAATTAGATTAATTTATATTAATTTTAAGTTAAAAATTTATCGGAGAGTTTTGCAACTTTTGAATTTTTCATAAAATCTCTCTGAAATTTTTTTTAATGTCGATTTGAATTTTTACCTTTGTGTTTAATATTTGGAAGTCTTTAAAGATGAGGCCAGACTTTGGATATGGGTTGATAGTTATAATTTTTCTTCTAAAGTCTGTCAAACTCTACCATTTGATAGAAATCTGAAAAATCAATGACTTTTTGAATACCAAAATACTTTTATAGACTTTATAAAAGTCTCAATTCAATACCGCATAACTTTTAAAGACATTACAAAAATTATAATTGAATATCAGTAAACTTTTATAAACTCTTTAAATGTCTTAATTGAATACAACAAAACTTTTAAAGTCTTTAAAAGTCTTAATTGAATACACCCTCCTTAATAGAGTAGAATATTTTTTTCAAACTAAACACAAAATAAAAGAACTTGTCGATAATTTTGAACAATAATTATTTGTTTAAAACATCTAAACGACTGGATTTTCGCATTTCAACCTTATAAATTATTTTAAACAAGTTTGTTTTCATAATTTACAATTTTAATGTTGTTACTATAAAATTTTAATTATCTAAAGTATATTACTTTGAATATGATAACAATAATCTATACTAGATTTATTTCAAATGTAAAAAAAATCAAAATTAATAATTTCCAAAATGCATTAATAGTAAAAAAGATGTTAAGTATAAACAATAAATTTACTACTCTATCTATATGTTCTACAAAAAGAGTATCATTTGCAATATTTGTGAAAATGAATAATATTATATTTTATTTCATGTATTACAATATATGTTATATATGATATACACTTGAAAACAATAATTTGTTTAGCACTATGATATGATAATAAATTATTATGACAAACTTGAGATTATTGTATCATTTTACACTGTATTATCATTAGAAGGTGACTCTTTTTGTGAAATAAATAAATAAATTCTTTTTATAAAATGAATTGAGTATTATTTCAAATTAACACCAACCAAATAAAAAAGATTAAATTAATTAATTTTAAAAATAAATGATGTAAATATAAATAGTATGGAATTGATTATACGTTGGTAAGTTTTGTCATTTAAGTAGCTATCCTGATACAAAAAAGTCAAAATTAGCCGTTGATCTACTGTATTTGATCACTTTTATGCAATAACCTACTAAAATTTTATTTTATGTAATTATTCTATTCAACTAATTAAAAGTTTGTGAAATGACCCAAAATCAGGACTATTCTTCGATCCCGATCTTGTGTGTTAAATATTATCTTGACTCAGCTTTATGTCATATTAAAATGAGATAATAGCTGAAAATACGGAATAATTAAAAAAAAATTATTTCTTCTCTCCATTGGAATCGTAACCTTACGAAATCCTTATTAAAATTATAATTATTATATGATTTATTTTATCAGAGTAAATGAATTATGAGTTTTCAAGTCTCAAAACATAACATCTCTTTTAATGATGATTCATCTATGAAATCTTTACATACAAAGAAAATCACCTTAACACACCCCAACTTCAAACCAAATAATCCTCATCTATCGAATATTTCAAAGATTAACATATCTGTTGTTTATACATATAAACACTATCATCATAATTCAATACAAATTCAACTAAGAAATTAGCCTTCCCTTCATGCGCTTTTGATCACAAGATATCACATCATACCTTTAACCTGCAAATTAAGTAAAATTGAGCACGACGACCCAACAAAAGTCTAACAGCTTATCATGCATCACGTAGCACATAATTTCATATTCAATTCATGCTTAATAATCTCCTCGCATATTATCAATGCAACGTCAACTTATCAATGATTATATATCACATGCTTCCGTAGACTGAGTTCCGTAACTCAAAACAAATTAGTCATAAGTTGACTTTGACCATTCACAAATCAAGTAATGCAGTTCATGAGTATCCACATACTTATAAACATAAATCATGCTCACGGTTAATTCACATCGATTTACGAGTCCACATATATAAATTGAGAAACTTGTCTGTCGCGTTGATTACAACTTTAGTTTAACAGTTAATAGCTATCTGCGCTTCACAAAATCCTACACAGTCATATAATCACACATATACATCAGTTATAATCATTCATTGCGAACTTAATTTATATTAACTTAACACAATAGCTTTATTAACTTTTACTTTGCATTTAGTTTCATTTAGAAACTTTTATCCAACCCTCACTTGATATAGTCATTCCATGTTTGAACAAACTAAACACCTTGTGTCTCATGTATTACATCTTATAGAAGACTCATGCACCCACGCCTATGAGTCCAGATTATATCAAAAACATCTTGAAGGCTCTGCAGCACGGCGCGGCCGCGTTGCCGCGCTGCCTTTAGGCTTAGGAGTGGTGCGACCACGTACGCTACTCCTCCTAAAGCTCAGGACTAAAGTTTTATTACCATGTTCACTTCTTAACAAGCTATAACCTTTTCACATATCTAATAACACCTTTAAGTCACATTGGTACATCGATAAGTCACAAAATAATATTCACTAATCGCTTACATTAATTTCATTCTATGACTCATCATTCTTTAATTGTCACATTATATCATCTTATGTGATTACGACTTGCTATTATGTCTTAATACATGTTTAATACTTCAGCATGTTGATTAGAATAGGTTGGATTAACATCCCCTGGATTATACATTTAAGGTCTCATTTCTGGGCCTGATCTGCTACCAGCGCAACTGCGCCACATTTGGCCTTAGTACCAGCGCGACCGTGCCCAGTTAAGCCTGAATCACAGCGTAGCAGCGCCCACCTGCAAAATCAGTTTTCCAGTTTCGCGATTTGAACTCTGTTTTCATACAAACTTCCTATCTTCTTCATCTAAGGTCCAAATTAATTGATTTTCGACTCTATAAACTTATTAAACACTGAACTACTCATCTACAGACTAATTATAACATTTCAAAAAATTTTAACAACCCATTTTAAGGTTTCAATTCCAATGTTCATGCTATATTTTCATACTTTGCGAAATCTCTTCCACACGAATTTGATTTAAACCCGATTTAGATCATTCAAACTGGGTTGTTTTTGTATCTTAGAGGAGCATAACATACAACCATTGTAATGACTCAGAAATCCTATGTAATATTCAATTAATATAATGTCAAAATTTTGCGTATGAATTTTTTTTTTTGTGTCATTACTTCTTATTGTGACAAAACTATTATTCATTTAATAGTTTACTAAGCATCTTGATTTATGAAGGATAAAGAAATAATGTGCTATCATGAATTATTTAAGATTACATGAAATCGTCATTTTAATGACATATGTGCTAACTATTGTTGCTAGAGAAAAAAATAGATAAAAGTCCATGTGTTTTAATTTCACAAGAGTCCATATTAAAATATTGGGTCATGCAAAGTATGCTTGCAAATTTGTTACATTGCCTTTTTAAGAATTTGAACTCATACTTTATTTAAAAGACCAATGTTCATAAATTGGGCCAACCCAAGCATATGCTTGCAAGCCTTTTATTATCTTGTATAAATGGCTATTACTTATCTAAAAGGATAAATTACATATAGTAGTACATTTTTAAAAATAATTATAAAAATCATACACCTATAAAATAATTACAAAAGTATTACACTTTTTTGTTTTTATTTTCAATCTTAACATAATTAAAGGTCCTTAAATTAAGGGATTAATATGTAATGACTGATATGGCAATATCAGTGTAATTAGAATTCTTTAATTTAGAGGATTAGTTTTGGTAAGTGTCATTTTCTCTCTCATCTCCTCCTACTGCCATTTTATGTACGCCACTGCAATTCTATTATTCTATTTTCATATTTAAAGACAAAAGCTGAAGAGTGGAGAGAAGATGAAGACGCCAGTGAAGAGAGAAGATGAAGACGCCATTTTGCCATTTTCTCTCTTATTTTCTTCTATTCTGCCATTTTTTCTTCAAAAGATGAAGACGCCATTTCCGCCATTTTTGTATAAAAGATGAAGACGCCATTTCTGTCATTTTTGTATAAAAGATGAATACGCCATTTCTTCCATTTTCTTTTATTCTGCCATTTTTCTCTCTCTCTTTCATTCTTCCAATTGTTCTTCATATTTCTTTGTACTCTATTTTTGTAAGTATTTCTATTTTACCCCTCTCTCTCTCGAGCACCAGTTTTTAAGGTTTTCTCTTTAATTTCATTCATTTGGGGTTTATGATCTTAATTTTATGCAAAATGTGCGTTTGATTATGAATTTATGATCACTTTTTTTGTTGATTGGTGTTTACCTTAGTATAAAAGTTTGGTAACCAAACTTTTATACTAAGGTACCCAAACTTTTATACCAAGGTAACCAAACTGTCATACCAATGTAACCAATCCACCTCCACAGCATCAGTTTTTTCATAGTGCAGTTGGTAACCAAACCTTCACACCAAGGTAACCAAACCTTCATACCAAGGTAACTTTGGTATAAATGTTTGGTTACCTTGGTATGACAGTTTGGTTACCTTGGTATAAAAGTTTGGTTACCTTAGTATAAAAATTTGGTTACCTTAGTATAAAAGTTTTGGTTACCTTGGTATAAAAGTTTGGTTACCTTAGTATAAAAGTTTGGTTACCTCAGTATAAAAGTTTGGTTACCTTGGTAATTACCAAGGTTTGGTTACCTTGGTATAAAAGTTTGGTTACCTTAGTATAAAAGTTTGGTTACCTTGTTATAAAAGTTTGGTTACCATGACATTACTAACGATCTTCTCCTCTGCAGTATCTTGAGAATTTCCTTTTACTACCAGAAAATGGTTGCTCCCGCCACTACCGCCCCAGCCTCCACCTCCACCGTCTCTGTAACCACCACTTGAGCCACCACCGCCATTGTTACCTCCTCCATAGCCATCACCGCCGCCTCTGAAGCCACCATTACCACCTCCTCCGATGCTGTCACCTCCTCCAAAGCTTCCACCTCCTCTGAAAATTGCCTCCGCCACCTCCTGCAAAGTACAAAATTTGTGCAGTATTTCCTATGAAATTTGAATTTGAATATTTGAATTTAAATTTGTTTTTGTGGTTAGATCCTAGATATTTGAATTTGAATGATTAGTTATGGCAGATATTTCTCCTTAATTTTAGGTTTCCTTATTAATATGAATTGTGTTATTTTTGTAATTATTTTGTGTATGTTTTATTTTTATAATTACTTTCTAATTGTTGTATATTAGTGTTAAGGACCCTATCTAAAATATGTGAATTATATTTTGTTAGCCCAACAAATTAAAAAGAATCATCTCAGCCCAATCTCATTGCCAACCTTCCTTAAGCTTCATGTAACAGCCCAAATAGGAAGGTAGTTAACTGAGATAGTTACGTAACGTTAGTTCTTGGTTTGCTTGATTAGTTTAGTTAGCAGACAATCATTAGGAGGAGACATGTCTGCAGAAGATAAGTGAGCTATAGTCTGTTAGGGTGGCTGAGTAGGAGCCAAAATAACTAGGCTAGGATGGAGTAATGCTGCTTGGTAGAGGCTGGCTAGGGGCCAAGCTCAATATGACCTAGAGTAAGAAAATTCGGCTATATAACTTCATGTTTTACTCTTCAACTGACTTCCCAAGTCTCTAGTATAGTAAGAAAGAAAAAGGAAGAGCCGACTGATAGTGAAGAGTGGTAGAGTTCGGCTAAAGAAGGAGGGGAAACCGAGCAGCAACCAAATTGCAACCTCTAAACTATTAAGGTAAGCTAATTCTGACTCGTTCCCAACCCTTTTTCCAGTCATTCCTGCTTCTCTAGTTGGTAGTAACTAAACTATTAGTGATTAAGGAACATGTATGGCTGTTATAGTAAATTAGTGCAATATGATGACTGCTTTCATGTTATTGAACTGCTGGGTTTGGTACTGATAAGTATGGTCTTATGCTTGATATTGTCTAAGCCATACGGCTGGGGGCAGTGGGCTAGAAATTATGTATTAAGTGCAAGTATATAGACTGCACTCTATGTGTTTGATAATTTGCCAAGCCAAGGACTGCTATATACTAATCACTAAACTAAGTGTGCAGTCAGGAATTTTTACTTGTACCCAAACTAAATAACCAAGTAAGGTCGAGTATGCTTATATGCTATATGTGTTATGATGTATTGGGTATAACTTAGGTATACTAGCCTATATATATATGAGCTAAACAATTAACCAAGGCTCAACCACTGTTTCAAGAATCTTGTATGCTAGGTTAGAGGACTGTGATGGTGTAACCTCTTCTATGACATCCAAATATATTTTTGCATGTTAAATACCATATAAAGAAGATAGTCTAAACTTCTATGTTGCACATCCATGCTATCCTTGTAAGCATATGGGTAAAACATGTTTATTTTTGGAAAGTAGATCCTAAAGAGGGTTATGTTGGCTTAAAGCATAGAGAGCTTGCCTTTAGATGTTTTAAATCATGAATATATGGTATATAAAAGGTGCCTGTGTTAGAAAGGCAAGCATGTCAGTGCTTGCTACCATTTTGTTGTAATAGACCATGCCTAAAATGCTCTAATTGGACTGTTATGGTATCAAGGTATGCTAGCTGTAAATAGAGCCTAATAACATGTCTATTTGATTATATAAAAAGAAAAAGAATACCTCGAGTATATGGTGATGCTTAAACAAGTTATTTTGATAACTAGAATTTTCAGATCATGCTTCCTTGTATTAAATTGAAGCCTATAAGGGACGGTTATGAATTAACAGCAAGAAACCTTGTATATAGGCTCTTTAAAACATGAACATATATTCTACAGCATGTACATGAGGTAATAATCTTTTTATTGCACACTAATGACTGATTTGATAACTTATTACAAAAACCTTTCCTAAAAGGCCTAGAAGAGGCATGACTGACTGCTAGCCTCAGTTGTGATGCTTTATTAACTGTTGTGTGCCATAATGACTGCTATTTTATATTGCTATGATTACGGTGTTAACTAGCTGTGAGCAACATCCTTGTGCTATAATGACTGTTAGTGCAATAAAACTGGACTGATATGCTATGTTGTACTACTATGAACTGTAATGGTGAGTTTTATCAAAACTATTTTGGAAGCCTATGTTTAAATCATAATACCTTGTATACAGGTCTTTAAATCATGAATATATAGTATATATCAAGTACATGATGATATAACACTGGTGTTAGAAGTTTAAAGGACTGTTTTCTATGTTTGAGCCATGCTACTGCTATAAGTGACTGCTGTGCTATAGCCGTTACTATGATGACTGTCCTGCCAACTCTTGTTCAGTTTCTTGAATGCTTGGCTTAGGCACAAGGTGATAGGTTGGCTGAGGTGTTATAAGGTGACCTAATGTAGTTATAGAGCAAGCAAATAGCTATGACACCAGTGATTATGGACTGTGCACACCACCTGCTCGACAAAAGTCCCAAATGGACTACATTAATTAAAAGTCAAGTACTAGACACAAACAAGGCTGGAAAATTTACTCATGTATTACATGTATTGATAATTAACAAGTTAAACCACTTAAAATGAAATAAAATTCAGTCTCAAGTTAAAATGAAGAATTCGTAAAATTTGAATGTCAAAGGCAACTTTGTGTGCTATTTTGGGCAGCCTCTTATGACTGAAATAGTGGTGCTATAAATGCTAAAAATACTTCCATATACTACGTATATTATAACTAGAATCAGGTCTAAACTAGCCTATGAATCAAAGATTTTTTTCAACTTTCAAAAGGGGAAAGGGAACAAGACTGTCGAGACTGCTGCAGCAGTAGCAGTTAGCACCTAGTGATGCACTGTGCTACCCTGCAGAGCCGGCAGGCAATTCGACATGCTAACCCAAGGTACCCAGTTTGTGTGATAGCTAGAATTGTTGTGATATTTTCCAAAGGTGAGTATACCTATAATAACAGGTCAAGGATTGTGATAACTGTTATAGGGTAGTAAACTGTAAAAGACAAGGAAGGAAAGTAGGTTCAGCTGCTGCCTATGAGTAGCAGCAGTTAGCATGATAGAGGTAGCCTTGGGGCTGTTGCTAAGGTGGTTTAAGCAATCTTGTCTAAACTATAAGAATTAAAATAACATAGTAAAGGTTATGAAAACATGAGTAATTGGCCAAGATGTATATGGCTGCTGCCTATGAGCAGCAGCGGTTGATGCCAAGTAACTGTTAAATATGCCAATAAGCAGTCAAATACCTCCTATAAGCTGTCTCAAAGAGTCCAAAATGGTACATTGTAAAAACAATTTAAATTATATCAAACTATGGCTGAATGGAGACATAATTTTATAAGAGAAGAGTCTTGGAGCTGCTGTTAGACAGCGGCAAATAACTTCTATGGCAGTCTTGGAAAAGCCATCTTTGGCTTTATGGTGCAACTCAAAAACTTGCCCATCAAGTTCAAAATTTAAATAAACAAGTGGGTGGGACATGTCTCAAAATCATATAGGTAAGTAAAGAGAAAGGAAGTAAAGCTACTGCCTTTAGGCAGTAGCAGGTCACAAAGCAAACAAACTGGTATGGCGGTTTTAATTAGCTAATTGGCCTTGAAATTAAAATGTGAAGAATTAGGCATAGATTGATATTAGAATTACCAAAGTGACCTTGTGCCCAAGCTTGACTAAACCTCAAATAGCCAAACAAAGCTTGACTGCCACAGGTTGTTCAAGTTGGGACTGTTTTGGCATGGAGAGGAAAAAAATTAAGAAGGTTCCACTTTAATATGCAAGAATAACCTATAAAGTGTTATAAGAATTATAAAATGTTAGATACTTGCAAAAGCATAAAATAAGCTACCTTGTATACTAAAGTCTCTAGAACAAGACATGAAGCATTAATATGTTAAAATCCTAATAAGATGTAAGCTATATATATATATGTTGTGTGGCACCATTAAAGAGCAAAATGGTGATGATAAGAGCATGGATGAGATATTTGAAAAATGTATTACATATAAGAAATCTATCCATAACCACTGAAACTGCGACTTGACTATATGACTAACATGCTTGATTAATACAAATAATAAATGTAATATGATTCCTATTACTTGTTGTAAGTATGCCGAACCCCGTCAAAGTGAAAATTGACCAATGTGAAAACATGGATGAGATATTTGAAAAATGTATGAGATATAGGAATCTAACTGCAAACTTGACCACTAAAATTATAACTTGATATATGAGATATAGGTAAATTTCTAACTCTTACTCTTTATTGAGCAATTATTCTGCAGTGGACAGGTTCTTTAATTTTTGAACTGTCTGTCCTAATTTATGAATAATATAAGGTTAAATAGCCTTTTTATTCCAATCAGCTTCAAAAGAATAGAATATCAACTTTTCTATTTTGAATGAGTTTACATTGAAAGTATGTCAATACCATTACTTCGGTTAGACAAATGTTGAGATATATTGATATTATTCATGAAGTTATCAATTAATGCATTCCAAACCATTTTGTTGTTGTGGTATGGATTCTTATATAATGCTGTGAACGAACAACCCTTTTATAGGGGCATATTGTACCGAACATATGATTTCGAGGGACATGTAAAGTGTCATTAGACTGTTATGTTGTGCACAATATAGGGTACTTAGGCTAATCCCCTAAAGTACGAGTCTAGGATATAAAATAGCTTTTATAACTGTTTGTATTCATGGATTACAGTATTATTACTGTTAATTCTAGTACAGAGTTCACTGGTCATTTGATCTTACAGCATGCTAAAGCCTGATTTTCAGACTCAACACATTTTAAGAATTATCTTGTTCAGTATATATTATATTGAATCCTCATTGTTATAATATTTATGTTCCATTATATTTAGCTGCTTATTTCCTTGCTGAGCAAACTATTTACTCACCCTTGCGTTAAATATAATGCTTTCAGTTAAGAATGAAGTTGCTGGTCCATCTGAAAAAGACAAAGGAAAGGGCAAAGTTGTTGAATAGTCTTTTATTAAGCGCATGTGCTTATTTAAGAAGTAAATGTAATAAATATTGTTAGTACTATGTTATGTAATAATATTTGGTTTATATTGTATGCAAAGGTCTATAGAACCTGGGATTTAAGTACGATGTTTATGTAATATAAGACAGTTTTCTTTTAGTATGAATGGGTATTCTAGTATCGTGAGCACCAAATTTGAGTTAAAGATAACCCGGATTTGGGGGCGTCACAACCATCAAACGAAATCTTTAAACACACCTACACCACTATAGAAATCCTTAAAACAAACCAAAATGTCTAAATCAACCCAAAGGTCCATTTCTTTATCTTTTACACATAAATTCTGATTTGATTGTTTTGAATTCACTTGTGGATGATACTAACAGATTATCTAACACCCAACATCACCTAATTAAACTTTCATCAACTCTTACAACTCTCAGCAAAGTAAAACTTAAGAAATAGAAACTAAGAATTTCAGAGTTAATTTCTTACGTACCTCTTAGATTCCTTTTGCTTAACTAGATGATCTAAGATGCTTGCTTACACTCCTCCTCGGCTCTGATTGATCCTCTAGAGCTTTCTCTCAAATTCTCACTGCAAACCCATTTACTCTCTCTCTCTCTGAACTCTGTTTTTCTTTTCAACATAAAATAAACGGATGAGGAATATAGGTAAGTTATCGAGCATTTTAGGACAGAAAAATTGTAATACCCAGTAAAACTATTAATAATAATAATAAATAAATAAAATAAGACTATATATATATATACAGTATATATATATAAAATATATTAATTGGATTTTTTCCTTTTATTTGGGGTAAATTGGTCATTTACTTTATATGCGCTAATAAGTATTAATAAGTGATGAATAAATTAATTTGATTAAATTGAATCTTAAAATTAATTGGGTTTAATTTTTATATGGGTAATATTAAATCCTAATCAAATTTGGAAAAGTAATAAAAAATATTAATGTATATAAAAAAACTATTGAAACCCTATACATTGTACGTTGTTTTTTATTGTTCGGATAAAAGAAAAGAGAAAGAAAGAAGAGGTTGTCGCCACTTAATCTAGATAGGGAGAAACAACTATGGCGTATTTGTATTATGAAAGTAAGTAATTGGTTGTTTTCAATGTATAAATTATGTGTGGTTTATTCATTTATTAATAACATAAAAGAGTTACTGAATAGCATTCCTCCTTAAATAGCATTCTTTTATTAAAACTACGTCGTTTTGGAGGGACGTGGTGGTATTTTTATAAATACGCGGTGGTATTGTATTTACAAAAATACCACCGCGTCCCTCCAAAACGACGTCGTTTTAATAAAAGAATGTTATTTAAGGAGGAATGCTATTTAAGGAGAATGCTCTTGATCCTTACCGTATATATATATATATATATATATATATATATATATATATATATATATATATATATATATATATATATATATATATATATATATATATATATATATGTCTAACAACATGTTTGATTGATTTGAAGCAGGGAGTACTGTATAGCTTACACATATATATATTTAGTCATGTGCGCCTAGCCTTGTTGGAATGAAATTGATTTAATTCTATACATATAATATAATAGAATGGTTCTTTGAATGAACCTGACACATGTATATATATATATATATATATATATATATATATATATATATATATATATATATATATATATATATATATATATATATATTTGGTCATTGAATGCTGCAGGAAGGAATTTGAAGGGGAAAAAAAGTTACATCTTGGAGGCTAGAAGTTTATATAAAAAAATAAATTTTGTATAATAACATATGTTGGCCATATAACTTAATTAACAGCATTTTACTTGAGTAAATACTTTTGTCCAATAATAAGTGACTCGTAAATATCATAAATATAATAATATGTGAAAGCTTAATGATTAACAGAATTATATAAGTTAATGACTAGTAAATGTAAGATTTTGATTTTATTAAACTTATAATTAATTAATTTATTCTTTTAATTAGTTCGGATGGAAGGAGTCTAAAAGAGTCATATTTGAAATATACTTTGGGTATTACATTATTTTATTAAGGTACGGATTTCGTACTCTTTCAGCGATACTCTTGTTAAATTTGATTTGTTCGTTTTGTTCCTCATTTCGAATTCTGTTATGATTTCACATAATTATTTCTTGTGAAATTCATATATTAGTTTCATTTTGGAGTTGACACATTGGAGTCATATTTCTACTCTTTGAATTAGGTTATCATGTCTAGTATTTATTTTGATGCTTGTAGAGCGATATATGTTGTCACCTTCTTTTGTAGACATTATGATTTTATCTGGTTCAACATATATATTAGAACCTCATTTCTGTGGATATTGTGTCACATGTGTTTTGACACGGTATCTATTTTATTGGTTATGTCGCATGTGTTGTGACACGGTACCTATTTTTGTTGGTATTATGTCGCATGTGTTGTGACACGGTACCTATTTTTGTTGGTATTATATCGCATGTGTTGTGGTATGTTATTTTTGTTAGAATATAATGTAGGGTATACCTGAGCTATAACCACATGTGGGGGTACCAGAGGCATGTCGTCTTGGCACGAGAGACATAACACTCTCCGTGGCGGTGTGATTATTACACGGCGTCTCCGTTTGGACTCCGGAGGAAGTGGCCCATTTTGTCTTTTGTTGTGGGAGGCGTATGGGTTAACCCTAATTTTTTGTTTTGCAGATTTGTGATTTTGTGCCAAACACACATATCCAATTTGCATACAATTGGATTCGCAGTCCAATGTGTGATTTGCTTGTATGGCAATATTTTGGTTGTATGCGTGGCATTATTTTAACTTGCCTGTGTGGCAATATATATTTCTGAGCTCACTCATTATGAAATAACACCCAGCCATTTGATTCAGCCTATTATTTCATTGTATTAGTTTTGTTTGTTTCTGTTCAGTTTAATTGATTGAGTTAATTACTTCAGTTCATTCTTTACTCTTCTGTTTGTTTCGTTAAATCTGTTTATTCGGATATATTCTATTCAGACTTTGGATATCATATTTTCGTCGGTCTTTAAGCTTGAGGCTTTGTTAAGTATGTTGCTTCAATTGATTTCGTATTTCAGTTATACATCTTTGTATTAAATATATCCATACTGGGCAATTGGCTCATGTTGTGTTTTTCTTCTGGTAGGTTCACAGGGGTGATTCAAGGCTAGTCTGATGAGAGTATTGCCTTTGACCATCTAGGTTGTTTCGATTTTTGGTTTTGATTATTTTGACTCTAGTTGGAGAATTGTATTTAGTACTTCATTGATGGATATTATTATTAATATTTGAAGTTATTAGTGCTCTGTTTACTAATTTTGAGGTTTGTTATGCTTTGTGTATGACCTCCCTTTCCTATTCGGGAAGGTGGTGTTGCAGAAAACCTATTTAGGTTTTTTTTGTAGAAAACCTATTTAGGTTTAAACTGTGAGTTGTGGGTAAACCATTTTGTAGACGTAGGAGTTTGATTCGATTTTGTTCTTTGTTTGGTTGGTCTCTATTTTGACCAACTGTCGATTTTTTTTCGATTTGTAGTTGATTTGAGGAAAGTGGAATAATTTGTTAAGGTGATTGAGTAATGATATTAGTTTAGAATTGTGATTTAATCATTGAGGTGAATAAAGTTATACTTTTTACAGATAAGAAGTGATCTTATATGAGATGTGATTATGATATGAGTATTTGTATCGACGAGTATTTTATTTTGGAAAATTATTTGTTAGAGTTATTTTTTGTGATAAATTATTATGATCTTAGAATTAAGGATTTGATTTGATTTGAGTTATGCTTTAATTTTTCTTAAATTTGTGGATAATTTGAAGTATGTGTATCGATGGGATAATATGATAATGTGATATATTATTAAGTATAGAGGATCTTTTATAAATTTGAGTTGCTGATATTTGAGGTAGTTAGATTAATCATTTGGAGTTAATGATCAATTTTGTGGCTATTTTCTAGTAGGATGGTGGAGTTATATTCTATGAAGTTTCTTTGTGATAGTATGGGGAGACATTGAAATTTATTGGATTAAGGTTTGCAATAAGGGATGATTGATTAGATAGTAACTGATAAAATTCAATTAATTTTGAGTGATCTTAAATAATTGTAGTTTGCTTATTCAGATTGTAGAATATGTGACTTGGAGGTTGATATGGTAATAAAGAGATCTTAGTAGTATATTATTTGGTGTAATAATATTTGAGGACTAGTTCAAATTAAGGATGGGATGTTTTGAAGCTTTTGAAGTTCTTGAGGAGAGTTGGTAATATAGTTTGCATAGTTGCTTTGTTTATCTGATATCCTTAGAGTTTTTCATGAATTTATGTAAAAAAAAATATGTTAGATCTTTATCATGTGTGTAACATAAACATTTTACGAATTAAAGATAATTTTAAATATTTTAAGTATTCGAATCGTAGTTAGATGAAGAGAAAATTATGTGATTTCGAATAATCTTTCGAAGAGTACGTTTGCAAGAATGAAATTCAAAGAAAATTGACGGGGCTATAACAGAGGTGGATCATGTTATTTAATTTGATGCAACACGAAGAACCTTACCAAGGTTTAACACGACAGCTGACGAATCTTTTACAAGTACATAAATAATTGTGTTGACCGATGGACTCACCAGCGTTGATTGTTACAAAAGGTGATGTTACGTCTTAATTAACTTCTTTTTTTGTAGCTTATTTGAATTATGAGGAAGGAATTATTTTTAAGGGGTGAAAAATGTAATTACCAAGATTTTTTTATAATTAAATATTAATTAATTTTATTTTATACAATTGTATTTAAATTGGAAAAGGTAAGTGACTATTTTTTTTTTCTTTTCTTCCTTGTTTTGTTTGGAAAGTTAAATTGCTTTAGTAAATAATTAAATAACTGATTACATTAAAATTGAGGAAGACAATTCCTTTTGTTAAATTCTTGTGGTCAAAACGGGAAGCAACATGAGAGATGGAAGACTCCATTCAAGCGAAATATCCGCATTTATTTGAAAATTAGATACGTTTATTTCATTTAATTTCATGGACGAAATCCTTTTTAAGGGGGAGATGATGTAATACCCAGTAAAACTACTAATAATAATAATAAATAAATAAAGATTATATATATATATATATATATATATATATATATATATATATATATATACTTAAAATATATTAATTGGACTTTTTTCTTTTCCATGGGGCAAATTGGTCATTTACTTTATATGGGCTAAAAAGTATTAATAAGTGATGGATAAATTAATTTGATTAAATTGAACCTTAAAATTAATTGGGTTTAATTTTTATATGGGTAATATTAAATCCTATTCAAATTTGGAAAAGTAATAAAATATATTATTGTGTATAAAAAAAACTATTGAAACCCTATACATTGTACGCTGTTTTTTATTGTTCTGATAAAAGAAAAGAGAAAGAAAGAAGAGGTTGTCGCCACTTAATCTAGATAGGGAGAAACAACTATGGCGTATTTGTATTATGAAAGTAAGTAATTGGTTGTTTTCAATGTATAAATCATGTGTGGTTTATTCATTTATTAATAACATAAAAGAGTTATTGACGTGGGTAGTACTATGATGTATTAGTATTAATAGTAATATATATATATATATATATATATATATATATATATATATATATATATATATATATATATATATATGTCTTACAACATGTTTGATTGATTTGAAGTAGGGAGTACTGTATAGCTTACACATATATATTTAATCATGTGCGCCTAGCCTTGTTGGACCGAAATTAATTTTAATTCTATACATATAATATAATAGAATGGTTCATTGAATGAACCTGAAACATATATATATATATATATATATATATATATATATATATATATATATATATATATATATATATATATATATATGGTCATTGAATGCTGCAGGAAGGAATTTGAAGGGGAAAAAAAGTTACATCTTGGAGGCTAGAAGTTTATATAAAAAAATAAATTTTGTATAATAACATATGTTGGCCATATAACTTAATTAACAGCATTTTACTTGAGTAAATACTTTTGTCCAATAATAAGTGACTCGTAAATATCATAAATATAATAATATGTGAAAGCTTAATGATTAACAGAATTATATAAGTTAATGACTAGTAAATGTAAGATTTTGATTTTATTAAACTTATAATTAATTAATTTATTCTTTTAATTAGTTCGGATGGAAGGAGTCTAAAAGAGTCATATTTGAAATATACTTTGGGTATTACATTATTTTATTAAGGTACGGATTTCGTACTCTTTCAGCGATACTCTTGTTAAATTTGATTTGTTCGTTTTGTTCCTCATTTCGAATTCTGTTATGATTTCACATAATTATTTCTTGTGAAATTCATATATTAGTTTCATTTTGGAGTTGACACATTGGAGTCATATTTCTACTCTTTGAATTAGGTTATCATGTCTAGTATTTATTTTGATGCTTGTAGAGCGATATATGTTGTCACCTTCTTTTGTAGACATTATGATTTTATCTGGTTCAACATATATATTAGAACCCCATTTCTGTGGATATTGTGTCACATGTGTTTTGACACGGTATCTATTTTATTGGTTATGTCCCATGTGTTGTGACGCGGTGGCATGTGTTGTGATACGGTACCTATTTTTGTTGGTATTTTGTCGCATGTGTTGTGATATGTTATTTTTGTTAGAATATACTGTAGGGTATACCTAAGCTATAACCACATGTGAGGGTACCAGAGGCACGTCGTCTTGGCACAAGAGGCATAACACTCTCCGTGGCGGTGTGATTAGTCCACGGCGTTAGGGCTCCGGAGGAAGTGGGCCATTTGGTATTTTGTTGTGGGACGCGTATGGGTTAACCCTAATTTTCTATTTTGCAGATTTGTGATGTTGTGCCAAACACACCTATCCAATTTGTATACATTTGGATTCGCGGTCTAATATGTGATTTGCCGGTGTGGCATTATTTTGGTTGCATATGTGGCATTGTTTTGACTTGCCTGTGTGGAAATGTATATTTTTGAGCTCACTTGGTATGAAATAACACGCAACCATTTGATTCAGCCTATTATTTCATTGTATTAATTTTGTTTGTTTCTGTTTAGTTTAATTGATTGAGTTAATTACTTCAGTTCATTCTTTACTCTTCTGTTTGTTTTGTTAAATCTGTTTATTCAGATATATTCTATTCAGACTTTGGATATCATATTTTCGTCGGTCTTTAAGCTTGAGGCTTTGTTAAGTATGTTGCTTCAGTTGATTTCGTATTTCAGTTATACATCTTTGTATTATCTATATCCGTACTGGGAAATTAGCTCATGTTGTGTTTTTCTTCTGGCAGGTTCGTAGGGGTGATTCAGCGCTAGAGTGATGAGAGTGTTGCCTTTGACCATCTAGGTTGTTTCGATTTTTGGTTTTGATTATTTTGACTCTAGTTGGAGAATTGTATTTAGTACTTTATTGATGGATATCATTATTAATATTTGAAGTTATTAGTGATCTGTTTACTAATTTTGAAGTTTGTTATACTTTGTGTGTGACCTCCCTTTCCTATACGGGAAGGGGGTGTTACAGAGATGGTATCAGAGCTTAGGTTCTTTCTTTTAAAAAACCTTTTTAGGTTTAACCTATGAGTTGTAGGTAAACCATTGGGTAGACGTAGGAGGTTTTGATTCGATTTTATTCTTTGTTTGGTTGGTCTCTATTTTGACCAACTGTCGATTTCTTTTCGATTTGTAGTTGATTTGAGAAAAGTGGAATAATTTTTTAAGGTGACTGAGTAATGATATTAGTTTGGAATTGTGATTTAATCATTGAGGTGAATAAAGTTATACTTTGTACAGATAAGAAGTGATCTTATATGAGATGTGATTATGATGTGAGTATTTGTATCGACGAGTATTTGATTTTGGAAAATTATTTGTTAGAGTTATTTTTTTATGATCTTACAATTAAGGATTTGATTTGATTTGAGTTATGCTTTAATTTTTCTTAAATTTGTGGATAATTTGAAGTATGTGTATCGGTGGGATAATATGATAATGTGATAGATTATTAAGTATAGAGGATCTTTTATAAATTTGAGTTGTTAATATTTGAGGTAGTTAGATTAATCATTTAGAATTAATGATCAATTTTGTGGCTATTTTCTAGTAGGATGTTGGAGTTATATTCTATGAAGTTTTTTTGTGATAGTATGGGGAGACATTGAAATTTATTGGATTAAGGTTTGCAATAAGGGATGATTGATTAGATAGCCACTGATGAAATTAAATTAATTTTGAGAGATCTTAAATAGTTGTAGTTTGCTTATTCAGATTGTAGAATATGTGACTTGGAGGTTGATATGGTGATAAAGAGATCTTAGTAGTATATTCTTTGGTATAATAATATTTGAGGACTAGTTCAAATTAAGGATGAGATGTTTTGAAGCTTTTGAAGTTCTTGAGGAGAGTTGGTAATGTGAGACCCCGAATTTTATGAAATGAAAGTATTCAATTTTCTTATAATTATTCTATTTAGTAAATGGTTACATTGATAAAAGGTTAAAGTTAAGGGTGATATGTGAAAATTTTTCAAAGTAAACAAGTTGTCATAAAATAATCGGTGATAAAAGTATAGTAATACACGTGGTTGCATGGTAGCACATGGTATTGATTATTGATGCTTACGTAAGAAATCACTCAGTTATACTCAATTATTGCTACATCATATCTCTCTTATTATTGATTCAATTATTGTCACAGTATCATCTGTATAATATGTTATATTATTAAATCAATAATTGAGACGACAAAGTTATTCATATTATTATTTGCAATATTGACAATGTCTAGAAGTTCTGTCAAGGAGAGGTTAGATAATCTAATTACGCGCCAATAGGGAGAAATCCTTATCGGAAAGCTCTCCCTTTCCTGAGAACGACCTGGTTGTTAAATATTGTGAATTATAATATTAATGATAAATAAGTTTGTGTTGATTAAAGATGAAATTAATAGTTTCATTGTGTTGGGATTATTAGTGTTAGTGAAAATTGACATTTATTTCGATAATAATTGATGTCTGGAGGTTATATTGACCAATCGGGTAATTAACCGGATAAATGAGTAATTAATTGCTATTAATTCATATGCTTATAACTATGTGTTCACATGTGTGTACTATTGATTCACATGATTTACTATTAGGGGAGTTGGTGCAAGATTGATAATACTTGCATGACTAAATTAAAAATAGAGGTATAGATGAAGGTACTATACTATAATTAAATTTTTCACATGTTTAGAACTATTGATTCACATGATTTACTATTAGGGGAGGTGGTACAAGTTTGATAATACTTGCAGAACTAAATTAAAAATGAAGAAAAAGAGAAAGGTATTATACTGTAATATTTTGAGCCCCAAAACGTGCAATTATTGAAACTATATTTTTCTATAAATAGAAGCTCATTCTTCCTTCATATCTCACCAATTCACTAAAGCTATAGAGCAATTATTATAGAGAAAAATTATAGAGAGAAAGAAGAATAGAAGTTTGATACCTCACTATTTCAGTATCCAGTTTTCTTCTAAGGTAAGGGGTATTATTCCTTCGTATTCATGAAGAGAGTTATTTTCTTTCAATACTCTTAAGGGTTATTTTTTTTTATATCCTGAAGAGATATTATTTTTTTTATTCGTATGAATATTATTATCGTTCAATATTCATTATATTCGTAAGGAATATTATTTCCGTTCAATATTCGTAAGGAATATTATTTTCGTTCAACCGTTGTAAGTAAGGGGTTTCTGCCAGGGGCAGTTTCATAATTTTTTCGACCATCAAAAATTCTGGAAACATTTGAAATGATAATTTGATGAGTTTTCTAGATTGTGTTCAAAAATGGCGATTTTTAGATGTATAGATTAGGAGTTATGAATTTTATGAGAAAAGACTATTTTAAAAGTAAACCCTTATAACTCCTTGTGGTTAACTCAAAAATTGGTAAAAATTTTATTGGGAGTACATCTATATAACAGCAGTATACCCTGTAAATTTCAGAATTTTTAGACAAAAGTACAGTGTTTGATAAATGTCTAAAAATTCGGCAGTTTTAGCCATATGAAAAATAGTAAATGAATTTTAAAAATTCTGAGAAAAATATGTGTTTAATATGGGACTATATTCTGCTAAATCTCAAAAAAGAAAATTTATTTGTACTGATTTGGTATTTTTCATGAAAATAGACTAGTTATGAGTAAATGAATTAAATATGTTATGTGAAGTAAAAAAATTAGAAAATAGGATTTTATGGCTTGAGAATCCTATATAAGGTATATGCAGATTTTTGATGAGAGTTTTAGTTATTGGTGATGAAATCTTATGAGTTTGGCATTTTAGGATGATTAAATGCATTAATTAGTAAAGTGTAAACAATTAAAATAAATTATTTATAAGTTTAAGAAATGATTAAAATATTGTGGTAATATTAATAATATTAGATTATGAGATTATTAAGTGATTTATAACATTTGGATTAAGGTGTTATAAATATTGATATGGATTTTATTTTGAAACTTTATCTTTTTGTGCAAGAGTTATTATTAACGTATACGACACTATTCACGTATACGGCACTATTCATGTATATGGCACTATTTGCGTATATGACATTATTTATGTATACAGTACTATGTACGAATGCGGAGTACTAATCATGAGTTACTATTCACGAGTTACTATTCATGAGTTACTATTCACATGGTACTATTTATCTGAAAAATATATTTCTTTTCTGTCCAAATTATTTTTGGTACATGAATATTATTGAATGCTGCAGGAAGGAATTTGAAGGGAAAAAAAGTTACATCTTGGAGGCTAGAAGTTTATATAAAAAAATAAATTTTGTATAATAACATATGTTGGCCATATAACTTAATTAACAACATTTAACTTGAGTAAATACTTTTGTCCAATAATAAGTGACTCGTAAGATTTTGATTTTATTAAAGTTATAATTAATTAATTTATTCTTTTAATTAGTTCGGATGGAGGAAGTCTTTTGGAATATACTTTGGGTATTACATTATTTTATTTGGGTACGAATTCCGTACACTTTCAGCGATACTCTTGTTAAATTTGATTTGTTCGTTTTGTTCCTTGTTTCGAATTCTGTTATGATTTCACATAATTATTTCTTGTGAAATTCATATATTAGTTTCATTTTGGACTTGACACATTGGACTCGTATTTGTACTCTTTGAATTAGGTTATCATGTCTAGTATTTATTTTGATATTTGTAGAGCGATATATGTTGTTACCTTCTTTTGTAGACATTATGATTTGATCTGGTTCAGCATATATATTAGAACTCCATTTTTATGGATATTGTGTCGCATGTGTTGTGACATGGTATCTATTTTATTGGTTATGTCGCATGTGTTGTGACACGGTACTTATTTTTGTTGGTATTATGTCGCATGTGTTGCGACACGATACCTATTTTTGTTGGTATTATGTCGCATGTGTTGTGATGTGTTATTTTTGTTAGAATATGCCGTAAGGTATACCTGAGCTATAACCACTGGCATGTCGTCTTGGCACGAGAGGCATAACACTCTCCGTGGCGGTGTGATTAGTCCATGGCGTCTCCGTTTGGGCTCCGGAGGAAGTGGGCCATTTGGTGTTTTGTTGTGGGAGGCATATGAGTTAACCCTAATTTTCTGTTTTGCGGATTTGTGATGTTGTGCCAAACACACCTATTCGATTTGCATACATTTGGATTCGCGGTCCAATGTGTGATTTGCCTGTGTGGCATTATTTCGGTTGCCTATGTGGCATTGTTTTGACTTGTCAGTGTGGTAATGTATATTTTTGAGCTCACTCGGTATAAAATAACACCCAGCCATTTGATTCAGCCTCATTGTATTAGTTTTGTTTGTTTCTGTTCAGTTTAGTTGATTGAGTTAATTACTTCAATTCATTCTTTACTCTTCTGTTTGTTTCGTTAAATCTGTTGAATCAGATATATTTTATTCAGACTTTGGATATCATATTTTCGTCGGTCTTTAAGCTTGAGGCTTTGTTAAGTATGTTGCTTCAGTTGATTTCGTATTTCAGTTATACATCTTTGTATTATCTATATCCATACTGGGTAATTGGCTCATGCTGTATTTTTTCTCCGGCAGGTTCGCAGGGGTGATTCAGGGCTAGTGTAATGAGAGTGTTGCCTTTGACGATCTAGATTGTTTCGATTTTTGGTTTTGATTATTTTGACTCTAGTTGAAGAATTGTATTTAGTACTTCATTGATGGATATCATTATTAATATTTGAAGTTATTAGTGTTTTGTTTACTAATATTGAGGTTTGTTATGCTTTGTGCATGACCTCCCTTTCCTATTCGGTAAGGGGCTGTTACAAAAATATCATAGCGTTACTTATTGCTCTAACATTTGGTTGCCTGCATTTTATTTTTGCTTCTCCCTCTCTTGTATTTGGTCTAATTATTTCACCCTTATTTTTATTTGGTTGGCATATATTAGATTTGCCTGCTAAATTATTTAGCTGGATACCCTTCACCAGTTGTATCCAATTAACTCCTCCAAATACTGACAATTATATCTCTTTTATCTACCTCCCATTTATCTATTCATTTAACCAATTTTGGCTTTACAAATTTGATTTATATTGAGTTTATTATGGAATTAAATTGGACATTTAATTCCCACATATTTGGAATATTTAATTTCTTTCCTTCTATAAATTGTCTCAATACAATTATTTAATCTATACATTTAATCCCAACTTAAATATTAATCTTGACACTAATATTTATTTATAGATATATTAGTTTTTATCATCTCATAGTTAATTTATATTTACTTGGCATAATATAACATATCAGGCCATTACATAAATGCATTACATTTATATGCAATATATTAACTCTCTCATTTTTATTAAATCAAAGATAATTTTTCGTTAATTTACTACTTTAATTAATTGAATTAACCACATCATTTATGAAATTTAATTCATAATAACTACATTGTCATTCAGGGCTTGTGATTCAGATTATAATAAAATGTTAACTGAATCTCAATTAATCATTATTAATTAATTGATTTTCTTCACTTCCATATTCCACTTCGTAACTAATTTCATTCACTATATTTGATAGCTTAATTAACTATTAACTCTCATTTTCTCAATATATGTATATATATTTCTCTTTTATACACACACGTAATTTCTTCACACCAAACCATATATTTCAAAATGTATAACACATATATGTTTATTCGAACCCAACACTTCTCATAATAAGAATTTTATTTATTACATTCTTATTTTAATAATTTCTGAAAATCAGGGTTGTCAGAGAGTTTGTAATTAATTAGATCATTTCGTCTCATTAATTGAATAGGCCTTAAATTATTGCCTACATGACAATTTTAAACAAAATAAGAAATTCAAATAAATGACTTGGCTGCCACTTGAGATTAACAAAAGAATTTAAAAAAGGGTCCTTAACATTAATATACAACAATTAGAAAGTATTTACAAAAATAATACATCCACAAAATAATTACAAAAATAACGTAACACAATAATAAGTTGCTAAAATTACGGAACATTAACTCCCTACACGTCAGTTACCGACTTTCATATTTGTAATCAACCGATCCTAAATTCAAACTAATGAAGAAAAACAGAACAACGACAGATTAACGGCAGATCAGAGAAGATGAATTCTCTGACAGAGAAAAAGCGAAAATAGTGTTTTGGTTTTCCAGAACGGTTTGCTGCTCAAAATCCCAATTTTATCCTCTCCACTCATGCAGGGAAAAAGTAAGGAAGGAAGGAAGGTAGGGAGAGGAGAGAGAAAATCTTAATCTATGTTCTTCAAGCCTTATGTTGTTGTTTTTCCATTGTATTCGACGTGTAATGTTTGAATCTTAAAAAGCAAACAAAGTTTTATGCATTTATCATTGATTCTGTACCTGCGATCTTTTCACCGAAACTTACAAACTTAAAGAAAGCCGATCGCTTGATGCAACTGATTTGATACAATTTGTTTGTATTTGTTTCTTCTAGCATTTGTATATAATGCTGACTTGGTTACTGTGTAATATTACCATGGTTGCTGCATAATATTACTGTGTTTTATACTGATTTTTTTTTATATTGATGGTTACTGATTAACTACATTGGTTACCTTCATACATCTGTTAGTCTTTAATTTGTAACAAAGTCATTACTAATTGTTTTGGTTGTAAAATGAATGTAAAAATATTTTTTATAATCTTGGCTACTAATTACATATATCTTGGTTACTGTCTAATATATATTTAAATACTGTAAAGTGTCTATTTGGTTACTGTATAATGCTATTTAGATACTGTAACAATTAGAAAGTATTTTGATTTCTAATTCCATCATGAGTTGTCAATATAAAGCAAACATATACATTGAACAATTGGTAACTATTCTGAAACATTTTTATGTAAATTTGGTTACTCATCTAAAATAAAATGGTTACCTCTATATTCATATTTAGTTACCAACTGAACCATTTCCAAATAAATTTTATAACTATGTAATTTAAAAGTATCCATCAGCTAGATAAATGAGAACCCTCACATGTACATTAAGCACTTGATAATTGTTCTGATATAAGTTTTTAATTATGTGGTTACTAACAAAAACTAAAATTGTTACCCTTATATACAGGTTTGGATACCAACTGCACCTCTCAAACTACTTTTATTTTAATATGAGATCTATAAGTGACCATCATATATATAAATGGAAACTCTTAATTGGAGTTTCTTATTTCATCATGATGACAGAGTATAAATAAAATATATACATTTAACACTTTATAACAGTCCTGATACAAACTTATAATTATCTGGTTACTAACAAAAACAAAAATAGTTACCATATATGTAGGTTTGGATACCAACCTAACATTTCAACTGAAATAGCTTATGGATACTGTTCTGAACCAATTTTATGTAAATTTGGTTACTCACAAAAAATAAAATGGTTACCTCTATATGTAGATTTAAATACCAACTGTACAATTTCCAGATAATTTTTATGAGTATGTAATTTCCAGATTTAAGTATACATCAGCTAGATAAATAGAACACTCTCACATGCACATTTAACAATTGATGTTTGTCCTGATACAAGCTTGTAACTATCTGGTTACTAATAACAGTAACCATAATATAACATAATAAAACAGTAACCACATAATTATATGATAGTAACCAGAACAAGTTTTAATGGTAACCAAAACAGAAACATCATGTAATGAAACCCAGTTTAGGCAATCCATGTATAATAAACAATTACATATTAACCAGAATAAAAAATAAAAGTAACCAAAATCCCACATTGAGGGCATAATAATAGTAGTCAAACCATGAGGTAACAGTAACCAAAACATAATAAAGAAGTAACCAAATAGTTATATGAAAGTAACCAGAATATGTTTTAATGATAACCAAAACAGAAATAACATGTATATCCAACCCAGTTTAGGCAACCTATATATACTCTCACATGTACATTTAACACTTGATATATGTCTTGATACAAGCTTATAACTATCTGGTTACTACCAAAAAATAAAATAGTTACCCTTTTATGCATGTTTGGTTATCAATTGCACCTTTCAAATAATGTATCAGACACAACTTAGAAGTAACAAATGTGAACCAACAAACAATGTCAAATCATTGATAATATAATTAAATATGTAATCTCATTTACATAAGCTCCAATAAACATTACATACTCACTAACCATAACAAATGGTTATGGATATCCAACAAAAACTAAAGTACGAAACACAATTCAGAAGGACAAGACAACGACAACCGAACTAATCAAAATCTGGTACAAATCTTTCTGAAACTTAAGTTTTTTGGCTGCTGCTATTTTCTTCTTTATGGCTGCTCTCATTCTCTAGAAAAGACTTCTGCATTATGAACCTGTGGGAGGAAGAGAAATACCATGGGATTAGTGAATAGAGAGCCCATGTAGGATGTGTTTGTGAAAATAGAAGTAGAACTAGAAGAGCATAAACCTTGTAGAAGATATTTGAAGGAATTTACAAAAATAATACATCAATGTATACTAAGCAAATACATGATTTATTATGACTTGGGTTTATTATTTATAAAAATAATACATCCACAAACTAATGATGCCTTAAACTTCTCCAACTGACTTGGTGTAAGACCCCAAATTATTAACAAATAAAATTTAATTTTCTCTATTTATTATTCTGAAATAGTAAGGGTTGATTTGATTGATGTGGTCAGTTATGGGTAAAATGCGCAAATATTTTAAATAAGCAAGTGGTTATAAAATATTCATTGTTGTCGGGGAATATTCGCTTGGTCGTGGAATATTCTTACTGTCAGAGAATATTCGTACGACGGCGCAGTCTTTTGTGGACCCCATAACGGAAAGCGATTGGATGAAGAAAACGACAAAAATAAGTTGTTTATAAATAACAGCATAGTTGTTACCGTTAATACTGTTGGAATACCCGGTGGTTAAAACACAGTAATACGCGTTGTTGCACAGTAGCACACGGTATTGCACCAATTATTGATTCTTACGTAAGAAGGCACTACTCAATAATTGTTACAGTAATTACTGTTTAATATTGTATTTTATTGATTTAATAATTGCTGCGTTGATATTTTATATTACTGTTGTTTTAATAATTGTCACTACACAGTATTTTCTATTATCGGAATAATAATTCATATTATCTGAATAATATTATTAGATAACATTATTGGTAATGTCTAGAAAGTTCTGTCTAAGGAGATGCTTGGTCATCTAATTGCGCGCCAGTAAGGAGAGATCCTTATTGGAAAGCCCCCTCTTTCCTGGGAACGGCCTGGTTGCTAGTACTGTGATTCTGTAATATTATTTATGTATAATTAATTATTGATTTATATGATGAGGAAAATATTGATTTTATGTGGATATAGATGGAGAAAATTTTTAATGTGACAATTGTTGAAAATTAATATTTTATCTTTTTCTGATAAAATAATTCATTTAAATATATTATTCTAATAATATATTGATGGTGGTATTTTTACAATGAATGTGGGATATATGAGTATATAAGGAGGAAGAGTATTTTTGTGGCATTAAATGATTAACACATGTTTTGTGTGTTGGTGGACATAATTCTTGGCCGAAAATTTATTATTGACGGTAAAATCGCCCGTTTGTGGATTTCGGTCAATTTCTGTTTGGAATTTGGAAAAACTTTCTTCTGCAAAGTTGTAGAGAATTGAATTTCCTATAAACACTCGCGAGATTCAAATTTTCTGATAAAAGGACTATTTATAATGAATTATTGAAGTTCTGAAGTTCCGAAATAATTGATTTTTGGAAGTTTTATTTATTATTTTGAAGAAAAACGTTTTTTGACATTTAAGTGGGCTAACATGTGATATAAATGGGCTGAAATCAGATGTCTAGAGGTGGGCTAAGGAAAATTTGATAAATATATTATTATTATATTAAATTTTCAGCTTTGGTGTTCTAAGCATTTTCCTATAAATAGGGTGCTTAGGTTAGAATTGAAAATCACACCAGAAACACAAGTTTCTCTCTATTTCTCTCTCTATATCGAGCGTATTCTTGTGAGTTTTTGATACTTTGAGTGTTGCTATACGGTGTAAGTTTCCTTCAGCACTATATCTAGTATTCCAGTCAGAAGTACCGTCTTTCCGAGGTAAGGGATGTTATTTCTTCTTAAATGATATTATTTTCTTCAATATCATTATGCCGAAGTATTGATCTGAACTTTTTATCAAATTTGAAACTTTTCATGTCGGGGTTACTATTCACGAGTTACTATTCACCGAAAAATGAAATTTTCTTCTTTTCGTCTAAAATATCTATTCTGGATACTAGCTTTGATTGTATCCATGTTTTGATCATTCTTGAATTTTACTTCACTATGATTATTTATAAGGTATTTTTGGACATGGATAAATCGAAATACGAATCCTTAATATTTGTTATTTTGTTTCACTGGATTCGTTTTCTTTAAAATATTTTTCATCATCCTCAGTCTTAAATGATGATATAACTGAATATCTTTGACCTGTAGTGCAAAGATGAATGATTTCTGATGAATATCTTTGGCCCGTAGTGCAAAGATGAACAGGTGTTGAGGTGAACATGGCCAACTGATGAATATCTTTGGCCTGTAGTGCAAAGATGACTATTTGATTCAAGATATTTATTGATTGATATTACAGGGATAAAATGTTGATGATGGGCTTTTAAATTCATAGATAATCGTAGATTTCATTCTCTACGTAACTCTTCTATGAATTATTATTTTTCGCTGCGAATATTGATTTAAAACTTGTTGTCTATTGTATTCTATTAAATTTTTCCCTGTTGAAGACTAACGATAATTTATTGTATATTATCTTAGTCATAATATTCTTTACTGGGCTAGTTGAGCTCACCCTTTTCCTTGTTGTTCCATTTTCTTCTCAGGAGGCGAGAATGTAGCAAGTACTAGTCGGGGTATGGAATGAAGGTTCTAGGAAGTTGTTTTAGTAGTCCTCACCATTTTTTTTAAAATATTGTACCAATAATTGTAATGAGGACTTATTTGAGTGTGGATATTGTCTAGATGACAATATTTGTATTTACACTCACAGTTTTTATGTTGTATTAATAAAGTTGTAGTTGTTTCTGTACCATGTTATTGACGACTCAGAATGGGTGTTGTATACCTGTTTTGGGGGCGTCACAGTTGGTATCAGAGCTTAGGAATATGATCTTTGGCGGAGATCGGAGAATAGAACTAGGAGGGGAGAGACGAGTAAATCCTTCGCTAGTGTGTCCTACCTAAGCTTATTTGTTAGTTGATCATAATATAGGGATATTATGTGATTTGTTAATTTGTTAAATTAACCCTAGTTTTATGGCAGTATTTGAGAATGTTGACTGAGAATGTTAACAGTGGAGTAAATGAAACTGTGGAGACACCTGTACTCACCAACGAGGAGAACGTGCAACAGGCTGGTAATGTTCCTTCTGTGAACAACACCACTGAGCAGACGGTGAACGATGAGATGTTTAGAAGCTTTTTGCGATTCATGCAAAACCAGACGAAGGAGATTCCTATTCAAAATATAGGAAGAAACAATGGCAATGCACAGCTGGTCACAGCCAAGCAGTTCAAAGGGTTGGGACCACCAGAATTCTGGGGAAAGCCAGATCCGATTAAGGCGGAGACATGGGTCAAGCAAATTACCAAGATATTTGATGTCTTGGGATGCACGGAGGAACAGAAGGTTTCATTCGCCACCTTTATGTTCCGTAGCGAGGCAGACTACTGGTGGGAATCTGTGAAGCGTACCCATCCAGCCGCACTCAGCATGTCTTGGGAGATATTTCAGAAGTTATTCAATGACAAGTACTTTCCTGAAAGTATTCGTCATATGAAAGAGGTAGAGTTTATTAGACTGGAGCAGAATAACATGATGGTGTCCCAGTACGAGGCGAAGTTTACAGAGTTGTCCAGGTTTGCACCTCATTTGGTGGAGAATGAGGAACGTATGACGCGGATGTTTCTGAGAGGTTTGAAACCCGGTATACGTCAATATCTCATTTCTCATAAATTTTCTCTCTATTCAGATGTTGTCAACAGGGCTCAATTATTAGAGCGAGATAACGAGTACGGTCAACCGAGGGACCACAACCAGGATCATATCGGTGACAACAGTCATCAGAACAATGATAACCAGCGGAGAAAGAAAAATACAGACAAGAACGGCAACCACTCTGGTGGTAATCGTGGCTATGAAAATAGAAGAAGCGAGTCGGGAGGAGATTTTAAAAAGAGGAGATTCAACAATGACAATACGAAGACGTCAGCACCAGCAGCAACTAGTTCCAAGGGAGGAGAACGACCACCGGTTATATGCTATAAATGTGGAAAAGAGGGACATATCAGCCCAAACTGTCCACAACAGTTCAAGGTATGCTATAATTATGGAAAGGAAGGACATATCGCTCGAGATTGTACGGTAGCGAAACCAAGTTCAGCGGAGACGGTGACTCAAAAGGCTGCCCCAGAAAAGTCAAAGTCAACGGTTCCTGAAAGAGCGTTTGTCGTGACTGGTCAACATGCGAGAAACCCAAACGAGGTGATCACGGGTAAGCTAATTATAAATTCATGTGAAGTTTATACCTTACTAGATACCGGTGCTACCCATTCATTTATTTCTCCTGCTTGTGCTCAACGTTTAAACTTGACTCCGGAGAAATTAGACTTTGATTTATCCGTGGAGACTCCGTTAGGGGAAACTTTCATCACATCCACTGTTTATAAATCTTGTTTGATCCAAGTTTGTACCATCACGTTACCTGTTGACCTTATCTCTTTAAAGATACTTGCATTTGACGTAATTTTAGGAATTGATTGGTTAACTACTCATCATGCCAAAATTGATTATTTTCGTAAGGTGATTAGTTTTTATATTTCTAATCAACCTGTTGTTCGAATTCAAGCAACAAAGCCATTAAAATCAATCACTGTCATATCAAGTCATAAAGCCATTCGTTTATTGAAAAACGGATGTCAAGCTTTCTTAGCCCATGTTATGAATTTGAATAAAGACACATCAAATTTGAATAATATTCCTGTTGTTAGCAACTTTCCTGACATATTTCCTGAAGAACTTCCTGGTCTACCCCCGGAACGTGAAGTTGAATTCTTTATTGATCTTGAACCTGGTACAAAGCCTATTTCTAAAACCCCATATCGAATGGCTCCTATTGAACTTCAGGAGTTGAAGGTCCAACTACAAGAGTTATTGGACATCGGTTTCATTCGTCCTAGTACATCTCCTTGGGGTGCTCCTGTATTATTTGTAAAGAAGAAAGACGGGAGTATGCGACTTTGTATCGATTACCGGGAATTAAACCATGTCACTATCAAGAATAGGTATCCGCTACCTCGTATTGATGACCTGTTTGACCAGTTACAAGGAGCACAATTCTTTTCAAAAATCGATCTTCGTTCTGGATATCATCAGCTGAAGGTTAAAACTGAGGATATTCCGAAGACTGCCTTTAGAACTCGGTACGGGCATTATGAATTCTTAGTCATGTCTTTTGGATTAACTAATGCTCCTGCGGCTTTCATGGATATGATGAACCGAGTATTCAAGGATTATTTGGATCAGTTCGTTGTTGTCTTTATTGATGACATCCTCATATATTCCAAAAGCCGTGAAGATCATGAGCACCATTTGAAGCTGGTACTCCAAAGGCTGCGTGAAAACAAGTTATATGCTAAGTTAAAGAAATGCGAGTTCTGGCTTGAGGAAGTAGCATTCCTAGGGCACGTGGTGTCGAAACATGGAGTATCTGTGGACCCGGCGAAGATTGAAGCAATACAAAGCTGGGAGCAACCGAAGACGGTGACTGATGTACGTAGTTTTCTGGGCTTAGCTGGTTATTATCGGAGATTCGTAGAAGGGTTTTCTCGAATCGCTACCCCGTTAACTCAGCTGACTCGGAAGGATATCAAATTCATATGGAGCGAAGAATGCGAGAAGAGTTTCCAAGAACTTAAGAGGAGACTCATTTTGGCACCTGTTCTGACAATACCATCTAGTTCGGATGGATTTGTTATCTACAGCGATGCTTCAGGCAAATGGTTAGGATGTGTTCTCATGCAACGTGGAAAAGTCATAGCTTATGCCTCGCGACAACTTAAAGAATATGAGAGGAATTATCCTACTCATGATCTAGAGTTGGCAGCAGTCGTTTTCGCGCTAAAGATCTGGAGGCACTATCTATATGGGGCGAAAGTAGAGATATATTCAGACCATAAAAGCCTCAAATATTTCTTCACTCAAAAAGAACTAAACATGCGGCAACGACGTTGGCTCGAGCTGTTGAAAGATTACTACCACACTATTCAATACCATCCTGGAAAAGCAAACGTGGTAGCTGACGCGTTAAGTAGAAGATCATATGCAGGAACGAGTGCGATGATGTCAAGTATACGCGTAGAACCAACTTTAATCGATAAAGTTAAAGTTGCTCAAGCTACAGACCCGGAGTTGATGCGTATGAAGAAGAAAGTGCAAGAAGGTGCTATTCCAGAAGCAAGAATCGATGAAGAAGGAATACTTCGAGTCCACTCCAGACTTTGTGTTCCTAACGATTCTGATTTGAAGTACAAGATCATGATGAAGGCACACAATACACCATTTGCAATCCATCCTGGAAGTACTAAAATGTATCGTGATCTTCGACATACATTTTGGTGGAACAATATGAAGAGAGAGATTGCAAAGTTTATCTCGAGGTGTTTAACTTGTCAACGTGTAAAGGCGGAGCATCAAGTACCAAAGGGTCCATTGCAACTACTTGAGATTCCAAAATGGAAGTGGGAACACATTACCATGGATTTCGTTACGGGTCTTCCCACGGTTTCTCAAGGCATAAATGTTATTTCGGTTATAGTTGATAGATTAACCAAGTCTGCTCATTTCTTGCCGATACGGGAGACTTATTCCCTTGAACGTCTTGCTAGTATGTACGTGAATGAGATTGTAAGGTTGCATGGCATGCCAGTATCCATAGTTTCGGATCGTGACCCAAGATTCACTTCAAGATTTTGGGTTAGCTTGCAAAAAGCTATGGACACGGATTTACGGTTCAGTTCGGCATATCATCCTCAAACGGACGGGCAATCAGAGAGGACTATTCAAACTCTTGAAGATCTATTAAGACTTTGTGTCCTAGATTTCAAAGGAAGTTGGGATAAGTGCCTACCATTGGTGGAATTCTCCTACAACAACAGTTATCAGGCAAGTATAGGTGTGGCTCCCTTTGAAGCATTGTATGGACGAAAGTGTCACTCTCCAGTATGTTGGGATGAGGTGGGAGAAGCAACGTTGTTGGGACCAGAGTTGGTACGAATGACTACAGAGAAGATCCAAACGATTCGACAACGTATACAAACGGCACAGGATCGACAAAAGAGTTATGTGGATCTTCATCGAAAGGACGTGGAATTTAACATTGGGGATCATGTATTATTACGTGTAGCTCCATGGAAAGGAGTTACAAGATTTGGGAAGAGAAGAAAGCTCAATCCACGATTTATTGGTCCATTTCAGATTCTTGACCGAGTAGAAAATGTGGCCTATAGACTCGCGTTACCTCCAAGTATGTCTCGTGTTCATAATATTTTTCATATATCTATGCTTCGTAAATATGTGAAAGACCCGAACCACGTTATTGAGTTAGAACCGGACGAGATAGCCGAAGACTTAACGTACGAGGAGGTACCTGTCAAGATCTTGGATAGGAAGGAGCATGTCCTACGCACGAAGGTCATACCACAAGTTAAAGTTTTGTGGAAAAACCATGCTATTGAGGAAATGACCTGGGAGTTGGAAACGGAAATGAAAGCGAGGTATCCTCATCTTTTCGAAACACCAGGTACGTATGTCAATTTCGAGGACGAAATTTCATAAGGAGGGGAGGTTGTAAGACCCCAATTATTAATAAATAAAATTTAATTTTCTCTATTTATTATTCTGAAATAGTAAGGGTTGATTTGATTGATGTGGTCAGTTATGGGTAAAATGCGCAAATATTTTAAATAAGCAAGTGGTTATAAAATATTCATTGTTGTCGGGGAATATTCGCTTGGTCGTGGAATATTCTTACTGTCAGAGAATATTCGTACGACGGCGCAGTCTTTTGTGGACCCCATAACGGAAAGCGATTGGATGAAGAAAACGACAAAAATAAGTTGTTTATAAATAACAGCATAGTTGTTACCGTTAATACTGTTGGAATACCCGGTGGTTAAAACACAGTAATACGCGTTGTTGCACAGTAGCACACGGTATTGCACCAATTATTGATTCTTACGTAAGAAGGCACTACTCAATAATTGTTACAGTAATTACTGTTTAATATTGTATTTTATTGATTTAATAATTGCTGCGTTGATATTTTATATTACTGTTGTTTTAATAATTGTCACTACACAGTATTTTCTATTATCGGAATAATAATTCATATTATCTGAATAATATTATTAGATAACATTATTGGTAATGTCTAGAAAGTTCTGTCTAAGGAGATGCTTGGTCATCTAATTGCGCGCCAGTAAGGAGAGATCCTTATTGGAAAGCCCCCTCTTTCCTGGGAACGGCCTGGTTGCTAGTACTGTGATTCTGTAATATTATTTATGTATAATTAATTATTGATTTATATGATGAGGAAAATATTGATTTTATGTGGATATAGATGGAGAAAATTTTTAATGTGACAATTGTTGAAAATTAATATTTTATCTTTTTCTGATAAAATAATTCATTTAAATATATTATTCTAATAATATATTGATGGTGGTATTTTTACAATGAATGTGGGATATATGAGTATATGAGGAGGAAGAGTATTTTTGTGGCATTAAATGATTAACACATGTTTTGTGTGTTGGTGGACATAATTCTTGGCCGAAAATTTATTATTGACGGTAAAATCGCCCGTTTGTGGATTTCGGTCAATTTCTGTTTGGAATTTGGAAAAACTTTCTTCTGCAAAGTTGTAGAGAATTGAATTTCCTATAAACACTCGCGAGATTCAAATTTTCTGATAAAAGGACTATTTATAATGAATTATTGAAGTTCTGAAGTTCCGAAATAATTGATTTTTGGAAGTTTTATTTATTATTTTGAAGAAAAACGTTTTTTGGCATTTAAGTGGGCTAACATGTGATATAAATGGGCTGAAATCAGATGTCTAGAGGTGGGCTAAGAAAAATTTGATAAATATATTATTATTATATTAAATTTTCAGCTTTGGTGTTCTAAGCATTTTCCTATAAATAGGGTGCTTAGGTTAGAATTGAAAATCACACCAGAAACACAAGTTTCTCTCTATTTCTCTCTATATCGAGCGTATTCTTGTGAGTATTTGATACTTTGAGTGTTGATATACGGTGTAAGTTTCCTTCAGCACTATATCTAGTATTCCAGTCAGAAGTACCGTCTTTCCGAGGTAAGGGATGTTATTTCTTCTTAAATGATATTATTTTCTTCAATATCATTATGCCGAAGTATTGATCTGAACTTTTTATCAAATTTGAAACTTTTCATGTCAGGGTTACTATTCATGAGTTACTATTCACGAGTTACTATTCACCGAAAAATGAAATTTTCTTCTTTTCGTCCAAAATATCTATTCTGGATACTGGCTTTGGTTGTATTCATATTTTGATCATTCTTGAATTTTACTTCACTATGATTATTTATAAAGTATTTTTGGACATGGATAAATCGAAATACGAATCTTTAATATTTGTTATTTTGTTTCACTGGATTCGTTTTCTTTAAAATATTTTTCATCATCCTCAGTCTTAAATGATGATATAACTGAATATCTTTGGCCTGTAGTGTAAAGATGAATGATTTCTGATGAATATCTTTGGCCCATAGTGCAAAGATGAACAGGTGTTGAGGTGAACATGACCAACTGATGAATATCTTTGGCCTGTAGTGCAAAGATGACTATTTGATTCAAGATATTTCTTAATTGATATTACAGGGATAAAATGTTGATGATGGGCTTTTAAATTCATAGATAATCGTAGATTTCATTCTCTACGTAACTCTTCTATGAATTATTATTTTCCGCTGTGAATATTGATTTAAAACTTGTTGTCTATTGTATTCTATTAAATTTTTCCCTGTTGAAGACTAACGATAATTTGTTGTATATTATCTTAGTCATAATATTCTTTACTGGGCTAGTTGAGCTCACCCTTTTCCTTGTTGTTCCATTTTCTTCTCAGGAGGCGAGAATGTAGCAAGTACTAGTCGGGGTATGGAATGAAGGTTCTAGGAAGTTGTTTTAGTAGTCCTCACCATTTTTTTTAAAATATTGTACCAATAATTATAATGAGGACTTATTTGACTGTGGATATTGTCTAGATGACAATATTTGTATTTACACTCACAGTTTTTATGTTGTATTAATAAAGTTGTAGTTGTTTCTGTACCATGTTATTGACGACTCAGAATGGGTGTTGTATACCTGTTTTGGGGGCGTCACACTTGGGTTCAATTTCTTGGTAATAATGCTGGGGACTTCCATGTCACACCAATATATAACTTTTCCAATAAATTTTCTGTTGCATTTCTCATAATAAAGATTCCATAACTGTAAATAAACAAAATCAGATTTACAAAATCATTAGTAACTAATATAAATAATATTTATACTATAAACAGTTACGTAGTAACCAACAAATAATATCATACTAACCAAAATATAATATAACAATTACACAGTAGCCAAAATAGATTATAAAAAGTAGCCAACATCCCACATTGACTGCACAATAATAGTTATCATATCATAATATAACAGTAACCATAACATAATAAAGCAGTAATCAAACATTTATATTATATAATCTAATGGTAACCAAAATATAAACAACATGTAGTACAGACCAGTTTATGTAATAGCCAAACAGTTATATATAATATTAACCAAAACATAATTTAAAGGTCACCAAAACAAAAACATGTAGACCAAAAATATACTAAAAAGTAACCGAACAGTTATATGATAGTAATCAAACCACGTTTTAATGGTAACCAACACATAAACAACATGTAGACCAAACCCAGTTTAGTTAATCAATGTATACTAAGCAAATACATGGTAACCAAAATAACATAAAAAAGTAACCAAAATCCCAAATTGAGGGAACAAAAATGGTATCCAAATCATAAGCTAACAATAACAAAAAATATATTAAAGAAGTAACCAAACAGTTATATGTTAGTAACCAAAATATATTTTAATGGTAACCAATACATAAATAACATATAGACCAAACACAGTTTAGTCAATCCATGTATACTAACCAAATACATGGTAACCAGAACAACAAAAAACAGTAACCAAAATCCCAACTCAAGGGAACAAAAATGGTATCCAAATCATAAACTAACAGTAACAAAAAATATACTAAAGAAGTAACCGAATATTTATATGATAGTAATTAAAACATGTTTTAATGGTAACCAATACATAAACAACGTGTACACCAAAATCAATTTAGTCAACCATGTATACTAAGCAAATACATGGTAACCATAACAACATAAAAAAGTAACCAAAATATCAAATCGAGGGAACAAAAATGGTATCCAAATCACAAGCTAACAGTAACCAAAAACATACTAAAAAAGCAACCAAACATTTATATGATAGTAACAATAACAAATTTTAAATTAACACACCTTTAGAATTTCTTGTGTTGGAAATATCTTCTGACTATGAACTTGAGCTTCTGAATGGGAAAAAGAAAGAAAACTGGATGGGAAAAAGAAAGAAGTACCTGAGTTCATCCAAAGAAAATCGATCTCTGGATCTCCAAAAAGAAAACCACATGATTGTACGAAATCACAACTTAGTTCTCTTTCTTCTTAAAATTTAAAAGCATTCTATATTACTTTAATTAAGATTCTGTTCTTCAAGCTCAATCCATGTAATGATCATGGCTGGCTACTGATACAGAACTTTTGTTGATACAAATTTGTAACAAAGAACATGAAATACTGGGTGATGGATATTATTACAAACACATATTTAGTTTATATAGATGGTATTTATGTATGTTAAAAAAGGAAAAAATATAGAAATATGGTGAACGAAATTAGAACTGGCGGGGGTTTGCCTCCGGCTAATGCCAAGAAGGAGAACGAGTAACAACGATAATGACGAACAACTAAACGAAGATGACAAACAACTAAACGAAGATGATAACGAGTAACGATCACTAAAATGAAGAATAAATCACCAGAAACAATCAATAGAGAAGAATAACACACGAACAGAAGAGAAAAAAAATGGTTTCAGCATGCAAACAAGAGTTTCTAACTGAAGAGTTCCATACAAATGATAGATAGCGGTTATTACGCGTTTCAAAAAAAAAACCAACCCGATTATAAGATGGACACTAATTTGTCATTTCGGCCCATTAATATTAATCCCTTAAATTAAGGACTTTAAATTGTATTAGTATTGTAAATAAAAATGATGAAGTGTAATATTTTTGTAATTATTTTTTAGATGTAGCATTATTATAATTATTTTTAAAAATGTACTAATATATGTAATTAATCCTTTAAAAAAAGGCTTCAAGTCCCAAATTAAATGTCATCTTCAAACTCTAGTTTGGTAAAAGTATAACCCAGCCCATTCACATCCAAAATGGTTCCCCAGGTCCTGGAAATGATACACCCAAATTCACAAAAATACGAACCAGATCATAAAAATTTCTCTGTTCTCTGATGTGATAAAAATATGTAACTAAAAATGTATAGTGTCAAATTAAAGAATTGGCAAGTAAAGGTCGAACTCACAGAGATTATACTAATTTTAATATTTCCTTAATATTTATTTCAGGTGAATTAGAAATAAAAATGGAGAATTGATTAATTACAATTAAACTAATTAGAATATGAAAACTAATAATAAGGAAGGAATCTAAGAATTTAAATTTATTAAACAATAAACATAACAAGTAATTCAATTTCTTTTATTTTTATAACTTAACTATGTTCTTGATCTCCCTTCCCTTTAATTTAGTAATTTTACAATTAAAGTTGACAAGTATAGACTATAAAAATTTAAGAATTAATTATAACTCATCAAAATTTCTTCAAGCAAGCATGAATTATGAAAAACTCATATCTTAACAATATCTATCAAAACTTCTTCATTAATTTAAAATCACATAAGAACTATAAAACGAAAGTATTTCAATAATGAAACATGAAGGCGGAATCAATGAAACATAAAAGCACAATTAATAAAAGAGATAAAAAATATTATCGTGAATAATTATTTAATTTCTTTTTCATCCTAGATTAAAGAAATTAACTAGACATGAAAAATAAATAGACTAACTAAAATAAAGATGAAGAAGAAATAATAATTAATCATAATGCTACTTCTAACCTAAATTAACTAATACATCTCCCAAAAAATACCTAATATCTAATTCGCTTCCCCCTAAAACAAAAGACCTATTTATAGAATAAATTTGTACCATAATTTATGTAAATATTTGAAGTAGTACTAGACCAAAGGAGTTCTCGCCTTGGGAAAATTTTGGCAAACATAAATATAAACTATTATAGGTACCTTTGGATGCCCCATTCAATTTTTTTCCAATTTCTCATTTGGGCAAGTCTTCTCCAGATGCCGACGCACCTGGTTGGCTCATTTTTGGCTTTCGATCTTGGTGATGGATTCCTTCATCCTAGTCGACTCTATGCATGGGCAAAAGAAAATAACAAAAGAGGGGGGAAGTTAGGCGACCAACAAATGGGAAGGCTATACATATAAGTTTAGTTTTGATATTTCTGATACCATGTTACAGAGGGAAGATGAGATTTTATGTAGCTGTTACCTTAATTTGGGTTGGCACTTGTGCTATATATTATATAATTCATAAATTGGAAATCAAACAGTACAAAATACCCTCAAACTAATCTCAGTAACTATACTGATTATACTCTTTAAGGATATACAAATTGATTGTCATGTTACATTGGAGTAATGACTAATAGTCAGTTCTGCTAATCTTTGCATGTTTGATCATGATAATATGATTTATGGACATACACTCTGAAAATACTCAACACTACTAATTCAAAATTTGTTTGTAACATTTTGTAGTTTGTTTGGCGTAGGATGTGTTCCTAGTCTATCACTTAATAGTTATACTACCAAGTATCAGAAATATTATCAGATCTAAGCTTTTAGTGACGAGTGTATGTGATTCACTCGACTTATAATTGAAAAAAGCCAATGCTGCTGCGGTTTGATCCTTAATGAGTAAGGAATATGTATGAGCTTTCTACTGTCTTTTGATACTTTGAGCAGAAACTTTTGTTCTTATAATAATGTCCCTATTTGCGTAATTATTTTTCCTGGTTTTTATGCTACTTTATTTTAGAATCAATCTTATTGTATGCATGTATGATATGTTGTTTTCAAATAATATTTCTAACTTATATCTTTATCTGACAGGGTGTCCCTATGATATATATATATGGGAGATGAATATGGTCATAAGAAAGGAGGGAACAACAAAACATATAGCCTTGATAACTATGTGATAGACTACTCCTTGATGTTCTGTACATCTATCAATAGGAGCTCGTACTGTTTTTGTTTACCAATTGCATCTTTGGCTTGCAAATAAATTATTTCCAATGGGAGAAGATGGATGAATCCTCATCCGACTTGTTTAGATTTTGCTGCCTTATGACCAAGTTCCGCCAGTGAGTACTTATATCCTTTTATAGCAGTTAATTCCTTAAAATCCTTAATTCCTTAAATTCCTAAAATTGCAATATCCTCATGGTTTTTTATGTTTGTTCAGGCTATTAATAAGATTATTTTGCTTTTAAATGCTATGCCATAGTGGTCCACAATACAAGTCTGACTGTGCTTCTGGTTGAGATTCCTGATCCAGATACTTGCGTATTTGCAAGCACTACTCGTGACCATCATATTCATCTTTGGGATACTACTTCAGGTCAGGTGCTTAATCATTATTCTTCACTTTCATATAAAATAGAAGAGTGACATTGTTAACTCTGACAGAGAGACATACTAGATTAAATGATCATTTAATCCTCTTGAAGTTCTCCACTTTCAATCTTCATTATGTATTTCAATTATACGGAGGATGAATAAAGAACTTTGCACAATTCTGCTCGAGTTCAGCATCTCTTCTTAGATGTAACTCAACTATTTTATTGTAATGACGATCGTAAAAGTCATTAGTTTAGTAGTTTGGTATAATAATTATCACTTAAAATGGGATAAATTACTATTATATTATAATGTTGTAATGTGAATGATTTTAAATGATGTATATAATATTTTATGTTTTATTTTATATTATATTTGTGTTTGTTGAATAAATGTGTATTATTAATTAATTTTTTTTTATCTAAAAAGGCTATAGCGACGGTTATCGACCGCGTAGCTATAGTGATTGATAGACACGTAATTCATACATTTTATTATCCCTAATTTTATCCTTTTAATTATATTAGTTTATTAAATTAATATGTTTTATTTTATTTTGCAGGATTTAATATTTGTTGCAATAAAGTTAAAATCTTGGTGATCAAGCAATATTTAATGCTCTTATTCATGTAAGGAATATCCAAGAAGAATCCTACAAGGAGAAGGAAAGAGGAGGAACAATCTTGGTGTGCAAGTCAAATCCAACAAAGAGAAAGGAAAGTCTATTTAGAAGATCTTTTTGAGAAGTTGATTGCTACTAGGAAGTTGAAACCTACATGAAAAAGAAACAAAAGTGTCCAAGTTCAATGAATCGAAATTAGGGTTCAAAGTTATTTTTCCTATAAATAGACCTCTTGTTTTAGACAGAAAGGCACCCCTTGTTATTTTCTTTTTCTTAATTTTTCACTAGTATAGAATGGAGTAAGATATTTAGAGTTTGTCTTTTTTCTTATTCCAATCACGTGTGGTACTACTGTCAGTGAGTATTTGTAACTTTCTTTTATTGATATAATAGAAATTCTCTTTTTTATTATTGTTCTTATTTCATGCAAATAGTAGTACTAATATTATTTATTTTTATTTTTAATTCCATGGCTAGCAAAATTTCTAATACTTAGGATTATGATGAAACTAAGTATTTCATAATAATATTTTCTTTCCGTTCCAAAATTAATGCCTAATTATTTTTGCCTTCATATTTTCCTCCGCATAAATTGCATATGATTTTTATATTGATTGCGAGATTTTGATAAGTTATAGTTAATCTATGAATTTTTCATAACTTATGCTTGCTCATATTAATTATATGAATCATTATTTTTAAAGAGAAGGGAAAATAATTTAGGAATTGATTTAGGAAATAAGAAATTATTTATTATGTTAATATTTGGTGGATTTTGATTCCTAGGTATCCTTTCTCATTAATAGTTTCCGTTATTAATTAATAGTTTGCATAATTTAGTTAATAAATCTTCTCCACCATTTTTGTTTAATTTGCCTAAAATATTAATTAAGGATATATTAAAGAATTGATCTAGTCTCTGTGGGTTCAACCTGTACTTGTCAGTTCTTCAATTTTGACACTGTGCATTTGCAGTACATAATTTTTATCACATCAAGTTTTTGGCGCCGTTGCCGGGGACTAGAATTAATTTTTATTTATTCCTTAATTTTTATTTATTCGAATTAGTTTTAACTCTATTTTTTTCCAGGATTATTGAAGCGGATCGAAGGAGCGAAAAGATAAAGATTTTGTTGCTGCGCTTTCTTCGGTACTTCGTATCTCTATTTTTTTTAAAAAAATATAAAAAAATAGAAGTTTAGTTTTTTTTATATTTTTTTTATTTGCCGCATTCATGCATTCACTCACGTAGAGCACATCCTGTTAGGTTTTTTATTTTTTATTTTTTGTCAAATATAAACTGTGGTGATTGCTGGAGGATTGAGGTACGTCAAAATTTCTCCTTCTTTCGTAATTCACATAGTTTTAGGAAATTTTATTTGTTTATAGTTTTTTTTTATTTGTGCATTTTCATCTTTAATCTAACATTAAGGGCAGAACCTGTAATAAGATAAGGTGGCATGGGGATTTCATCACCCTTCCTTGGCCCACAAACAACCTAATTTGCATTTTGCATGACCATGACCTAATAAAATCAAGTAGACGTTGGCCCCTAGGACTCTCGAGCTCAATTAGGACAAGAAACTCCAAGAGAAGTCTGAATTTTAAATTAATCAAACTACTAGTGTCTAGGCAAGTGGTTCAAAAGGTATACGCCTAAAGATTGTATGGTTATTCAATTAGTCACCGTATCTACGGAGAGACTCCCACCTTTCTTACACTTACTTGGCTAGTGGTATGTTTAATTTCGAATTTGGTGGACCTTGCAGTGTAACTTGAAATAGTTAGGAGCTGACTAGATTTTATTTAGGTTAACCGTAGAAGTAATTTTTTTTTAATTTTTTTTTGCTTATATATTATCTGCTTATTTGCTAAGTAGTGTATGTAAAAAGTGTGGATTAGGGACGAAACATCTCGATTAGTGAGAAAACTTAATTTTTCGGATTTCACTTTAAAAGATCCCACTTTAAGAAAAATGGAGGAAGCACAAACTGTTTCTTTAAGGGATCGATTGTGACGCCCCCAAAATTAGGTATACATCACCCATCTTGAGTCGTCAGATACATAGTACAGAATACAAATACAACTTAATAATACAACTGTCGTGTACAATACGACAAAACATAAACTGTGAGTTTGAATACAAATATTATCTTCTAGAGAGTATTCATACTCAAAAGGAGTCCTCATTACATTTATTAACACACCATTACATAGAATAGTGAGGACTACTAACTAATACTATCATTCGGACCATCACTCCGTACCCCGACTTGTCCCAGCTACGTTCTCATTTCCTGAAGAGAACAGTGAAAGAAAGGGTGAGCTCAACTAGCCCAGTAAGAAATATTATGACTAAGATAATGCAGAATAAATTATCATTAGCCTTCAACAATGTTAAACTGATAAAATATAATAGACATCAAGTTTAACTGTAGCGGAACAAGCAATCCATTAAAAGAGTCAAGTAGAAAATAAACTCTACTATCTTTTATGATTTAAAAAGTTTTTCAACACTGTGATCGCTGAGACTCAGCTTAATAAAATAATCCACATCATCGAATCACCCCTGCACTACGGCCAAGGATATTCGTATATTCATTAATGGTCATGATCATGCCAACAACTGTCCATCAATGCACTACGGGCCAATGAGGACTTTTACCACATCATTTGTAACATTACGGTCATGATTATACCGAATAATCCCTGGTCATAATCATACCAAGTCCATCTATGCAATACAGGCCACAGATGACTTTCAACATTTTATAAACATGAGGATGATGACAATGATATAAGAATTCAATAAAACAAGTTCAAGAATTAATTTATCCAGGAATTAACAACGTCCAAATTGTCAACATGATACTGCATTGTGGAGTAAAATTCAAGAATGCTTAGAAGAATATTTTCTTGAAAAGATACTGGATGAAACGCAACTATCAAGGATATTCCACAAATTTCATGGAGTATAGAAGTCAAAACTTAACCAACTGAGTACAATAAAGAATTGAATAACAAAAGAAATCACCATGCATGCGATAGACCGCACAGACAGGTTATTCCAATAGAATAATAAATAATGGAACCAGGTCCGGCGTAAACGCACAGACAGGATATTCCGACAGAATAATAAATAATGGAACCAGGTCCGGTGTAAAACACACAGACAGGATATTCCAACAGAATAATAATAAAACGGAACCAGGTCCGGTGTAAAACACACAGACAGGATGTTCCAACAGAATAATAAACGGAACCAGGTCCGGTGTAAAACACACAGACAGGATGTTCCAACAGAATAATAGAAGAATGTCACCAAGTATAGGGTAGACCGCGTATACTGGTTATTCCAACAGAATAATAACAAATGGAATAACAGAAGTTCTCTTCATGAATATAAAAGAAATAATATTCCCTACCTTAAAAGAACTGGATATTGGAAAAGTGATGTAGCAGAATACTTTTAGTCTCTTTCTCTCTTATTCTCTCTATACTTTCTCTCTCTATAGCTTGAATGAATTCGTGAAAAATAATGAAGCCCTAGGCCTCTATTTATAGAAAAACTGAGGGTGGTTCTTGGTCTTAACGAAGGGTCAAATGACTCTTGGTAATATTGAAGGGACAACTACTATTGACCAAGGTAAATACTATTGACCAAGGTAATTACTATTGACCAAGGTAAATACTATTGACCAAGGTAAATACTATTGACGAAGGTAATTACTATTGACGACGGTAATTACTATTGACGACGGTAATTACTATTGACGACGGTAATTACTATTGACGAAGAGACTCTTAGATGATGACATATGGCCCCCCATAAAATAATCAAACTAACCATAACGTCTCAATAATATAACATATTATACAGATGATACTATGACAATAATTTAAGAGATATGATGCAGCAATTACTGTAGCAATAATTGAGTATAGCTGAGTGACTTCTCACGTAAGCATCAATAATCAATACCGTGTGCTACTATGCAACCACGCGTATTACTGTACTTTTACTACCGAGTAGTTCAACAGTTTTAACGGTTTTAACGGTAACACCTCAGCCGTTATTTTTATAGAAAGATAATTCTGTCGTTTTCTCAATCCGACAATAATTCCGTTGTGGGGTCCACCAATGATTGTGCCGTCGTACGAATATTCCCCGACAAAAAGAATATTCTCCGACCAAACGAATATTTTATAACAACTTGCTTACTTTGCAAAATTTATAAATATTACCCACAACTATAACATTATATCAAATTAACTCCATAATATTCAAAAATGATATTTATAGAAAAATTCATCTTTATTTATAAAAATTGGGGTCTTACAACCTCCCCTTCTTATGAAATTTCGCCCTCGAAATTAGGGTACGTACCTGGTATGTCGAAGAGGTAAGGATACCTTGATTTCATTTCTGATTCTAACTCCCAAGTCATTTCCTCAACATCGTGGTTTCTCCACAAAACTTTGACTTGAGGTATAACCTTGGAGCGTAGAATATGTTCCTTCTTATCCAAGATTTGAACAGGAACTTCTTCATACGTCAAATCCTCCGCTATTTCGTCCGGTTCTAACTCAATAATGTGGTTCGGGTCTTCCACATATTTGCGTAACATGGATATGTGGAAAACGTTATGAACACGAGACATACTTGGCGGTAAAGCGAGTCTATAAGCCACAGTTCCTACTCGATCGAGGATTAAAAATGGACCGATGAATCGAGGATTTAGCTTTCCTCTCTTTCCAAATCTCGTAACTCCTTTCCATGGAGCAACACGTAAGAACACATGATCTCCTACATCAAATTCCACGTCCTTTCGATGAAGATCAGCATAACTCTTTTGTCGATCTTGTGAGGTTTTTATACGTTGTCGGATCGTTTGAATCTTTTCTGTAGTCATACGTACCAACTCCGGTCCCAACAACGTTGCTTCGCCCACCTCATCCCAGCATACTGGAGAACGACATTTTCTTCCATACAATGCTTCGAATGGAGCCATGCCAATACTTGCTTGATAACTGTTGTTGTAGGAAAACTCCACCAATGGTAAGAACTTGTCCCAACTTCCCTTGAAGTCAAAGACACAGAGTCTTAATAGATCTTCAAGAGTTTGAATAGTCCTCTCTGATTGTCCGTCCGTCTGAGGATGATATGCTGAACTAAATCGTAACTCCGTGCCCATAGCTTTTTGTAAACTAACCCAAAATCGTGAAGTGAATCTTGGGTCTCGGTCAGAAACTATGGATACTGGCATACCATGCAGTCTTACAATCTCGTTTATGTACATACGAGCAAGACGTTCAAGTGTATAAGTTTCTCGTATCGGTAAGAAATGAGCAGACTTGGTCAATCTATCAACAATGACCCAAATCGCATCAATACCTTGAGAAACCCTAGGAAGACCGGTAACGAAATCCATGGTAATGTGCTCCCACTTCCATTCTGGAATTTCAAGTGGTTGCAATGGACCTTTTGGTACTTGATGCTCCGCTTTGACTCGTTGACAAGTTAGACACCTTGAGATAAACAACGCTATCTCTCTCTTCATATTGCTCCACCAAAATGTATGACGAAGATCATGATACATTTTGGTACTTCCAGGATGGATTGCAAACGGTGTGTTGTGCGCCTCCATCATGATTTCATACTTTAAATCAGGGTTGTTAGGAACACAAAGTCTGGAGTTGACTCGAAGTATTCCTTCTTCATCGATTCTTGCTTCCGGCATAACACCTTCTTGCACTTTCTTCCTCATACGCATCAGCTCCAGGTCTGTAGCTTGAGCAGCTTTAACTTTATCGATTAAAGTCGGTTCTACTCGTATATTCGCCATCATCACATGGGTCCCTGGAGTCTTCAACTCTATCTCCATCCTTTGCAAGTCACACAAAATGGGCCTTTGCGTTGTTAATATTGCACTTGTACCTGCATATGATCTTCTACTCAATGCGTCAGCTACCACGTTCGCTTTTCCAGGATGGTATTGAATGGTATGATCATAATCTTTCAACAGTTCAAGCCAACGTCGTTGTCGCATGTTGAGTTCCTTTTGAGTGAAGAAATATTTGAGGCTTTTATGATCCGTAAAGATCTCCACTTTCTCCCCATACAAGTAATGCCTCCAAATTTTAAGTGCAAAGACAACAGCTGCCAACTCTAGATCATGAGTAGGATAATTCCTCTCATATTCCTTGAGTTGTCTTGATGCATAGGCTATGACTTTTCCATGTTGCATGAGAACGCATCCCAACCCTTTGCTCGAAGCATCACTGTAGATGACAAATCCCTCCGAGCCAGATGGTATTGTTAGAACAGGTGCTGAAATGAGTCTCCTCTTGAGTTCTTGAAAACTCTGCTCACATTCTTCGCTCCAACCAAACTTTGTATCTTTCCGAGTCAGCTGAGTTAATGGAGTAGCGATTCGAGAAAATCCTTCCACGAATCTCCGATAATAACCAGCTAAACCAAGAAAGCTACGTACCTCGGTCACTGATTTAGGTTGCTCCCAGCTTTGAATAGCTTCAATCTTTGCCGGGTCAACCGATATTCCACGACTTGATACTACGTGCCCAAGGAATGCTACCTCCTCCAGCCAGAACTCGCATTTCTTCAACTTGGCATAAAGCTTGTATTCACGAAGCTTTTGGAGTACCAGCCTCAAGTGTTGCTCATGATCTTCACGGCTTTTGGAATAAATAAGGATGTCATCAATAAAGACGACCACAAAGTGATCCAAATATTCCTTGAATACCCGGTTCATCATATCCATGAAGGCAGCAGGAGCATTAGTCAATCCAAAGGACATGACTAGGAATTCATAATGCCCGTACCGAGTTCTAAAAGCCGTCTTTGGAATATCCTCAGTTCTAACCTTCAGCTGATGATATCCAGAACGAAGATCGATCTTTGAAAAGAATTGTGCTCCTTGCAACTGGTCAAACAGGTCATCAATACGTGGCAATGGGTACCTGTTTTTGATGGTGACATGATTCAACTCCCGATAATCAATACAAAGTCGCATACTTCCATCTTTCTTCTTCACGAATAGAACAGGAGCTCCCCAAGGAGAAGTACTAGGACGAATAAAGCCAATGTCTAACAATTCCTGCAGTTGGATCTTTAACTCCTGAAGTTCAATAGGAGCCATTCGATATGGGGCTTTGGAAATGGGTTTTGTACCGGGTTCAAGATCGATACAAAATTCAATTTCACGCTCTGGGGGTAGGCCAGGAAGTTCTTCAGGGAATACGTCAGGGAATTTATTAACAATAGAAATATCATTCAAAACTGACGTATTTTTGTTTAGATCTGTGACATGAGCTAAGAAAGCTTGACATCCGTTTTTCAATAAACGAATAGCTTTATGGCTTGAGATGACAGCGATTGATTTTAATGGTTTGGTTGCTTGAATTCGCATAATAGGTCGATTAGGAATATGAAAGCTAACAACCTTACGAAAACAATCAATTTTTGCATGATGAGTAGTTAACCAATCAATCCCTAGAATCACGTCAAATGCAAGTATTTTTAATGAAATAAGATCGACAGGTAATGTGTGGGTACCAACTTGAACCAAACAAGACTTATAAACCGTGGATGTAATGAAGGTTTCTCCCAATGGAGTTTCAACTGCTAAGTCAAAGTCTAATTTCTCCGGAATCAAATTTAATCGATGAGCGCAAGTAGGAGAAATAAAAGAATGGGTTGAACCGGTATCAAATAAAGTATAGACTTCGTTAGAGTTTATGATAAGCTTACCCGTGATGACCTCATTCGGGTTCCTTGCTCTCTGGGAGTTCACAACAAACGCTCTCCCTTGCACAACCGGTTTTGACTTTTCTGGGACGGCTTTTGGTGCCTCCATCCTAGCTGAATTTGTCTTCGGTAAACGACAAAATCGGGCTAAATGACCTTCTCTTCCACAATTATAACATGCTTTGGACGGCATCGCGCAGTTTGGACTGATGTGCCCCTCCCCTCCGCATTTGAAACATATGATAGGTGGTCGTTCTCCTTCCTTAACGACAGGTGCTGGTGCTGACGTCTTTCCATCATTGTTGAATCTCCTCTTCTTGAAATGTCCATTCTTATTGTTTTGGCCCTGATTACCACCGAAGTGGTTACCATTTCTGGCCTGTTGATTCCCTCCACGCTTGTTGTCACCGCTTCGATGACTGCTCTCACTGGTATTATCATTTTGCCGGCTGCTCTCTTTTGGTTGCGTTATCTCGTTATCGCGCTCCACCAACTGAGCCCTATTTACAACATCTGAATACAAACACAGTTTATGAGAAACAAGATGTTGACGTATCTCCGGCTTCAAACCTCTTAAAAACATCCGCGTCATTCTTTCTTCATTATCCACCAGGTGGGACGCAAACCGGGATAACTCCGCAAATTTTGCCTCGTACTGCGACACGGTCATATTATTCTGCTCCAATTTGATGAACTCCACCTCCTTCATGTGACGAATACTCTCGGGAAAGTATTTGTCGTTAAACAGATCTTGAAACTTCTCCCAAGACATCTTCAGTGCGGCAGGTTGAGTACGCTTTATCGATTCCCACCAGTAATCTGCCTCTCCTCGCAACATAAAGGCGGCAAAGGGAACCTTTTGCTCCTCGGAGCAACCCAAGACATCAAATATCTTGGTGATCTGCTTTATCCATGTTTCAGCTACAAGTGGTTTTGGTTCTCCCTTAAACTCCGGTGGTCCCAGCTCCTTAAACTGTTTAGCGGTGACCGCCTGAGAGTTTCCAGTATTTCCACCTACGTTGTGGACAGGAGCCGCTTTCACCTGTTGTTGCATGAATTGCATAAAGCCTCTGAACATTTGATCATTCATCATTTGGTCAGTGTTGTTGTTTGCATGAGGATTGACACCTTCCTGATGCACATTATCCTGATTATTGATATGTGGTGAATCAACAGTCGTCTGTGCTCCATTGCTATTCTCAACGTTCTCAGATGCCATTTTCAGATACTGCCACAAAATAAAAATTAATTGATATGTCATATATTATCCTTATATTATGACCGACCAATTAAATACCATGCAAATAAACTTAGGTATGTCATACTAGCGAAGGAATTCCCCGTCTCTCCCCTCCTAGTTCTATTCTCACATCTTAGCCAGGGATCATATCCCTAAGCTCTGATACCAACTGTGACGCCCCCAAAATTAGGTATACATCACCCATCTTGAGTCGTCAGATACATAGTACAGAATACAAATACAACTTAATAATACAACTGTCGTGTACAATACGACAAAACATAAACTGTGAGTTTGAATACAAATATTATCTTCTAGAGAGTATTCATACTCAAAAGGAGTCCTCATTACATTTATTAACACACCATTACATAGAATAGTGAGGACTACTAACTAATACTATCATTCGGACCATCACTCCGTACCCCGACTTGTCCCAGCTACGTTCTCATTTCCTGAAGAGAACAGTGAAAGAAAGGGTGAGCTCAACTAGCCCAGTAAGAAATATTATGACTAAGATAATGCAGAATAAATTATCATTAGCCTTCAACAATGTTAAACTGATAAAATATAATAGACATCAAGTTTAACTGTAGCGGAACAAGCAATCCATTAAAAGAGTCAAGTAGAAAATAAACTCTACTATCTTTTATGATTTAAAAAGTTTTTCAACACTGTGATCGCTGAGACTCAGCTTAATAAAATAATCCACATCATCGAATCACCCCTGCACTACGGCCAAGGATATTCGTATATTCATTAATGGTCATGATCATGCCAACAACTGTCCATCAATGCACTACGGGCCAATGAGGACTTTTACCACATCATTTGTAACATTACGGTCATGATTATACCGAATAATCCCTGGTCATAATCATACCAAGTCCATCTATGCAATACAGGCCACAGATGACTTTCAACATTTTATAAACATGAGGATGATGACAATGATATAAGAATTCAATAAAACAAGTTCAAGAATTAATTTATCCAGGAATTAACAACGTCCAAATTGTCAACATGATACTGCATTGTGGAGTAAAATTCAAGAATGCTTAGAAGAATATTTTCTTGAAAAGATACTGGATGAAACGCAACTATCAAGGATATTCCACAAATTTCATGGAGTATAGAAGTCAAAACTTAACCAACTGAGTACAATAAAGAATTGAATAACAAAAGAAATCACCATGCATGCGATAGACCGCACAGACAGGTTATTCCAATAGAATAATAAATAATGGAACCAGGTCCGGCGTAAACGCACAGACAGGATATTCCGACAGAATAATAAATAATGGAACCAGGTCCGGTGTAAAACACACAGACAGGATATTCCAACAGAATAATAATAAAACGGAACCAGGTCCGGTGTAAAACACACAGACAGGATGTTCCAACAGAATAATAAACGGAACCAGGTCCGGTGTAAAACACACAGACAGGATGTTCCAACAGAATAATAGAAGAATGTCACCAAGTATAGGGTAGACCGCGTATACTGGTTATTCCAACAGAATAATAACAAATGGAATAACAGAAGTTCTCTTCATGAATATAAAAGAAATAATATTCCCTACCTTAAAAGAACTGGATATTGGAAAAGTGATGTAGCAGAATACTTTTAGTCTCTTTCTCTCTTATTCTCTCTATACTTTCTCTCTCTATAGCTTGAATGAATTCGTGAAAAATAATGAAGCCCTAGGCCTCTATTTATAGAAAAACTGAGGGTGGTTCTTGGTCTTAACGAAGGGTCAAATGACTCTTGGTAATATTGAAGGGACAACTACTATTGACCAAGGTAAATACTATTGACCAAGGTAATTACTATTGACCAAGGTAAATACTATTGACCAAGGTAAATACTATTGACGAAGGTAATTACTATTGACGACGGTAATTACTATTGACGACGGTAATTACTATTGACGACGGTAATTACTATTGACGAAGAGACTCTTAGATGATGACATATGGCCCCCCATAAAATAATCAAACTTACCATAACGTCTCAATAATATAACATATTATACAGATGATACTATGACAATAATTTAAGAGATATGATGCAGCAATTACTGTAGCAATAATTGAGTATAGCTGAGTGACTTCTCACGTAAGCATCAATAATCAATACCGTGTGCTACTATGCAACCACGCGTATTACTGTACTTTTACTACCGAGTAGTTCAACAGTTTTAACGGTTTTAACGGTAACACCTCAGCCGTTATTTTTATAGAAAGATAATTCTGTCGTTTTCTCAATCCGACAATAATTCCGTTGTGGGGTCCACCAATGATTGTGCCGTCGTACGAATATTCCCCGACAAAAAGAATATTCTCCGACCAAACGAATATTTTATAACAACTTGCTTACTTTGCAAAATTTATAAATATTACCCACAACTATAACATTATATCAAATTAACTCCATAATATTCAAAAATGATATTTATGGAAAATTCATCTTTATTTATAAAAAAAATTGGGGTCTTACATCGATGTTATCCTTCTCACTCTGCCCAACCTTCATGTATCAGTCTACTACCGGTAACTGGTAACAATTTTGAACTTAAGCCACATTTTATAAATATGTTACCTAGGTTCACAGGGATAGAAGATTCATATTTATTTATTCAGGAATTTGAGGAAGTTTGTGCCTTAATGAAAATTCAACAATTGTCTGATGACTCAATTAGGCTAAGATTTATAACATTTGCTTTAAAAGATAATGCTAAAAAGTGGTTATATAGTCTACCAAATAATTCCATATCAACCTGGGGGGGATTTGTTGTTACATTTCTAAAAAAATATTTTTCAAATCATAAAACTGCTAAAATTAGGACTGCAATTCATTAATTTTGCCAACTTGAAAAAGAGTCCTTTTGGAAATATTTTGATAGATTTAAAAATTTGTTATCTCAGTGCCCACACCACGGAATTGAGAAATGGATATTGTGTCAAATTGCCTACGAAGGTTTAGATTATCCCACTAAAACATTGTTAGAGTCAATGTGTCAAGGGAATTTTTTGAATAATGATGAGGAAAAAGCTTGGGAGTTTTTAGAAGACTTAGCAAAAAAAATATGCAATGGGAAACCACCCGAGAGACAGATAAACCTAGTTCATCTAGGGGTGTTCATATAATTGAAAATTCAATTGCTACCGAAGCTAAGTTGGCTGGTGTACTTGAAAGGCTTGAAGCTTTAGAAATTAGGGGACAATCACACGTGAACCAAGTCTCAACACCAACACCCTTGTGTCTAAGTAATTCACCAAGCCATGTGATTGAGGAATGTCCTAGAGTCATGCCCCAACTTGAAGAATATGAACAAGTCAATGCAATGTTTCAAAAACCTAGGAATGACCCATTTGCACCCACTTATAATCCAGGTTGGAGAAATCATCCTAATTTTCTATGGAACCAAGGACCCTACCCAAATAATTCCTCAAATCAGGTCAATCAGTCTCTAAATCAATCTTTTCAACCTTACCAAAAGCCAAATCCTGGTTCGTACCAAAATTCAAGTTCAACAACCCAATATCCACCAGGTTTCTCTAATGAAAGTGAGAAGAGACTTAACACTTTAAAAAAGAGCATAGAAACTTTAATGAAATCTCATAATAATTTAATGCAAAACACTAACCAAGCCTTATCTCTCCTAGAGATCCAAATGAGTCAATTGGCCACTACTGTGACGCCCCCAAAATAGGTATACAACACCCATTTCGAGTCGCCAAATACATAGTACAGAAAGCAAACTACAACTTCAATAATACAATTGTCGTGCAAAATACGACAACACATACTGTGAGTTTAAATACAAATATTGTCTTCTAGACAATATCCACACTCAAATAAGTCCTCAATACAATTATTCAAATACTATTTTACAGAAATAGTGAGGACTGCTAAAACATCTTTCTAGAACCATCACTCCATATCCCGACTAGATACTGCTATATTCTCACCTCCTGAGAAGAAAAATGGAACAAAAAGGAAAAGGGTGAGCTCAACTAGCCCAGTAAAGAATATTATGACTAAGATAATATACAACAAATTATCATTAGTATTCAACAGGGAAAAATCTGATAGAATATAATCGACAACAAGTTTTAGATCAACAACTGCAGCGGAAACAGCAAACCATTAGAAGAGTCAAGTAGATAATGAATTCTACAATCTTCTAAGATTTAAAAGTCCATCATCAATATTTTATCCATGTAACATCAATTAATAATCATCTTTATCCAAATATTCATCTTTGCACTACAGGCCAAAGATATTCATTTGTATCACCTGTCAATCATGTTCATCTCAACACGTGTTCATCTTTGCACTACAGGCCAAAGATATTCATCAAGTAATCACACATCTTTGCACTACAGGCCAAAGATATTCAGTAATATCATCATTTAAGACTGAGGATGATAAAAAATATCTTAAAGAGAACGAATCCAGTGAGACAGAAGGACAAATAGTAGGGATTCGTATAACAGTTTTGTGACAACCCCAAAATAGGTCCATTCCATCCAACCCATTCTGAGTCGTCAAATACATGGTACAGAAAACAACTACAACTTTATTACAACAATTATCGTGCAAAATACAACAACACATATGCTGTGAGTTTGGATACAAATATATACCAAATGTGACTCATGTTCCAATCGTGGACATCACCTCACAATGACACCTTACATAAAGGTATAGTCAAAAACTGTTTTGGAAATTAGAATCTTTGGGAAGTGCTTAAGGAAACCTTCGTACATGGGAGGCCATGCTTCTAGGTTGTGATAGATATCATATGGCCACAGAATTATCCTTGGTTTACCCAATAGACCCCAAAGAAAAACGAGAAGATTACTATCATATTCTTCCCAATGGTGAGTCTTCTCTTGACTTATCATTATCTCCACTGTCTCTAATTAAGAATTATACTTCAAACAAACACCAAGATTATATAGGTAGTGCTCGTATATATACTCAGCAAGTGGATGAGCACATCCCTGTCTTATGATGACACGAGGTTGTATGTCGTTAGACATCTTGTATGATAGTGGTAAACCACCCTTCTAACGTTGGGTACACCTTACCCTATTGGATTCACCAAATATAACTACTAAATGAACTTTTCTATACTGCTTCGGGAGAACATCCACAGCTAGAGACCACCGTTCTATTTCCCCGTTACCCTCGCTCGACCCAGCTACACTCTTATTACCTGAAAGGAATTGTGAAGCAAAAGGGTGAGCACAACTAGCTCAGTAAAGAATATCATGACTAAAGATAATTAAATTATCAATAGCCTTCATCAATAATAAATCAGAGATTTAGAACATATGGTAAATGATAAAAATTTCAACCATAGTTGCAGCGGAACGAGCAATCCATTAGAAGAGTCAAATAGACTATAAAGTCTATTATCTTCTCCATGTTAAAAATCCACCAACAATATTTTATCCATGTAACATCACTCAACAGTTCCTTTCCACAATCATATGAATAACTCATAATCATAATTGTGACTATAAATTTTTCTTCGCACCCAGGACGAAGAATATTTTCATCACCTGTCTTTACCTGAAACATCAAAGATCATGGTTATACCAAATCACAGTTCCTGTTTATAATCATACTAACAAATCCATCTTTGCACTACGGGCCAAAGATATTCATCAACAAACCATCTTTGCACTACGGGCCAAAGATATTCAACAACAGTTCATCTTTGCACTACAGGCCAAAGATATTCATCAACAATTCATATTTGCACTACAGGCCAAATATATTCATATCTCAAAGAAATATATAATCATTTCAGAATTTATATAAACAATAATTATAACTATGTTGATCAATTCACCTTTGCACTTAAGCTTAAGATATTCAATTATAAATTCAATGGTCATGATCATACCAGTCACAATTCAACTTTGCACTACAGGCCAAAGAGAACCCTAGTCATGATCATACCAATAATCTACCCATCTTTACACTCCAGTGAAAGAGAATTTCAACATCAGGGTTATAAAAATGTTATATATGATGATAAAAATAATATGATCAACATATAGTTTTAATCTCAAGAGTAATATTCGTAACTCATGAATAGTAAATCGTGAATAGTAACTCATGAATAGTAACCCCGACACAAAAGATAGAAATTCCACAATAAAATCCATACCAATATTTCGGTATAATGATATTGAAAGAATAACATTACTTAAATTTATAAATAATTTATTTTAATTGTTTACACTTTACTAATTAATGCATTTAATCATCATAAAATGCCAACTCTTACAATTTCATCATCAATAACCAAAACCTTCATCAAAAATCTGCATATACCTCATATAGGATTCTCAAGCCATAAAATCCTATTTTCCAATTTTCTTTCTTCACAAAACATATTTAATTCATTTACTCATAACTAGACCATTTTCATGAAAAATACCAAATCAGTTCCAAAAATATTTCTTTTTTGAAATTTAGCATAATATAGTCCCATAGTGAACATATATTTTTCTCAGAATTTTTAAAAGTCATTTACTATTTTTCATATGGTCAAAACAGTCGAATATTTAGACATTTATCAAAAAATTGTACTTTTGTCCAAAAATTCTGAAATTAACAGAGTATACTTCCATCATATACATGTACTCCCAATAAAAATTTCATCAATTTTGGAGTTAACCACAAGAAATTATAAGCAGTTACTTTTAAAATAGTCTTTTCTCATAAAATTCATAACTCTCAATCTATACATCCAAAAATCACCATTTTTGGACACAATCAATAAAACTTATCAAAATATCATTTCAAATTTTTCCAGAATTTTTGAAGATCAGAAAAATTACGAAACTGAAAATCATAACAACCCTTAAAATCCCTTATTATCCCTTACTATCCCTTACCTCAAAAGAGCAGTACTTCTGACTGGATATCGAATATGATGCTGAAGAAAACTTGCACTAATGAATAGCAACTCACCAAGTATCTAAAAACTCACAAAATATGCTTCATAATATAGAGAGAGAAAGAGAGAAAGCTTATGTTTCTGGTGTGATTTTCAATTCTAACTTAGCCCTCTATTTATAGGAAAATTTTGGTAGGTTTGACCTGCAACCTGATGGCTTTACCTGCTACTATTCCCACCCACCACATTTGAAATATAATTCAGCACATTTCTTCACCAACCACAAGTGGGGCCCACCAATTCTAGAATTTTCCACCAAAATGATAAACTCCGAAAATTCAACAATTTCTGAACCAGTCATCTCGTAAAATTCATAATAAATCATACGTTCATTTTTAACGGTTCAAAATTTGTGGGCATATACTCAACTTATATATGTATAACATATCCAAAAATTACCACGATCCAACGGTCGGATTAAAAATTATAACCCCCGCAAAATATCTCAAAAACCCTAATTTTTAATACCTCCATTCCAACAAAAATACTGATAAAAACCTCAACATTAACTCCTTCATTTTTAACCACAAAAATATGTCCCTCATTTATATCCACATAAAATAAATATTTCCTTATCATACGAATCAATAATTAATTATTCACAAATAATATTATAGAATCACATTTATGACAACCAGGCCGTTCCCAGGAAAGAGGGGGCTTTCCAATAAGGATTTTTCCTTACTGGCGCGCAATTAGATGACCAAACCTCTCCTTAGACAGAACTTTCTAGTCATTGCCAATAATGTTATCTAATAATATTATTCAAATAATATGAATTATTGATCTGATAATGGGAAATACTGTGCAGCAACAATTATTGAACAACAACAATATAAAATTTCAACGTAGCAATTATTGAATCAATAAAATAAAATATTGAACAGTAATTACTGTAACAATTATTGAGTAGTGCCTTCTTACGTAAGAATCAATAATTTTAAAAATACTGTGCAATACCGTGTGCTACTGTGCAATAACGCGTATTACTGTATTTTAACCACCGGGTATTCCAACAGTGTTAACGGTAACAACTACGCCGTTATTTGTAAAAACTCAAATTTGTCGTTTTCCTTCACCCGACAGTTATTCGTTATGGGGCCCACAAATAGCTGCGCCGTCGTACGAATATTCTCCGACAGAAAGAATATTCCACGACCAAACGAATATTCCCCGACAACAATGATTATTTTATAACCACTTACTTATTTTGAAAAAAAATTCATATTTCACCCATAACTTTAAACTTTTATCAATTTAACCATTTACTAAATTGTAATTATAAGAAAAATTGAATCCTTTTATTTCATAAAATTCGGGGTCTTACAAGTTTATCCAAGATCAATAATACTTCATAATAATCAATTGTGAAGCAGAATTCAAAAATAAAGATCAAAACATGGATACAATCAAAGATAGTAACCATAATAGACATCTTGGACAAAAAGGGAAAATTTTATTTTTCAGTGAATAGTGCCGTATTCGTGAATAGTGCCGTATACGTGAATAATAACGTATACGTGAATAGTAACCTCGACACAAAAAGTTCTAAATTTGATAAAAACTCATGTTAATATTTCAGCATAATGATATTGAAGAAAATAATATCATTTAAGAAGAAAATAATATCCCTTACCTCAAAATATCAGTACTTCTGGTCGGAATACCGGTATAAGGCTGAAAGAAACTTGCTCTGATGAATAGAAACTCTCAAAGTATCTAAATACTCACAAAATACACTCAATAATCTAGAGAGAGAAAGAGAGAAAACTTGTTTCTGGTTTGATTTTCAATTCTAACTTAGCCCTCTATTTATAGGAAAATGTTAGCACGCCGAAGCAGACTTAACCTGCAACCTGATGGCATTACCTGCTACTATTCCCACCCACCACATTTGAATAAAAATCTCAGCACATTTCTTCACCAACCAAGAGTGGGGTCCACCAATTCTAGAATTTTTCACCAAAATGATTAACTCCGAAAATTCAATAATTTCTGAACCAGTCATCTCGTAAAATTCATAATAAATCATACGTTCATTTTTAACGGTTCAAAATTTGTGGACATATACTCAACTTATATATGTATAACATATCCAAAAATTACCACGATCCAACGGTCGGATTAAAAATTATAACCCTCGTAAAATATCTCAAAAATCCTGATTTTTAATACCTCCATTCCGACAAAAATACTGATAAAAACCTCAACATTAACTCCTTCATTTTTAACCACAATAATATATCCCTCATTTATATCCACATAAAAAAAATATTTCCTTATCATATGAATCAATAATTAATTATTCATAAATAATATTACAGAATCACATTTATGACAACCAGGCTGTTCCCAGGAAAGAGGGGGACTTTCATATAAGGATTTCTCCTTACTGGCGCGTAATTAGATGACCAAACATCTCCTTAGACAGAACTTTCTAGACATTGCCAATAATGTTATCTAATAATATTATTCAAATAATATGAATTATTGATCTGATAAAGGAAAATACTGTGCAGCAACAATTATTGAAACAACAATAATATAAAATATCAACGCAGCAATTATTGAATCAATAAAATAAAATATTGAATAATAACTACTGTAACAATTATTGAGTAGTGCCTTCTTACGTAAGAATCAATAATTGGTGCAATACCGTGTGCTACTGTATTTTAACCACCGGGTATTCTAACAGTATTAACGGTAATAACTACGCTGTTATTTATAAACAACTTATACTTGTCGTTTTCTTTATCCAATCGCTTTCCGTTATGGGGCCCACACAAAGCTGCGCCGTCGTACGAATATTTTTCGACAGCAAGAATATTCCACGACCAAACGAATATTTCCCGACAAAATGAATATTTTATAACCACTTGCTTATTTTGCAAAATTTACACATTTCACCCATAACCAAAGTATTATATCAAATTAACCCCTTATTATTCACAATAATATTTAGAGAAAATTTGATTTTATTCATTAATAAGTTGGGGTCTTACAACTACAGTTAGTGAAAGAGAAAAAGGTAAGCTTCCTAGTCAACCCGAGACCAATCCAAAATTTCCAGTCCCTAATCAAAAACCTTATCATGCTAATTCACTTGAAAACAACCAAGTCAATCATGTGAATTTCATAATTTCTTTAAGGTCTGGAAATTATTTTAATAATCATGTTGGCATTGATAATGAAGAAGAGAAAATTTTAAATGTTGAATCTAACAATCCATCTTCAAAGTCAGCCCAACCTGAAAAGCCCACAAACTCTGAGTCAGTAGGCCCATCCACTAAGCATATGTCAAAATATGATCAAATCACACCTTATGAGTCAACTGAAAAAGTCTTCAAACCAAAAGCCCCATTCCCTCAAAGACTTATTTCAAACAAGCAGTCTGTCCTGTTGGACAAAATTCTAGAAGTGTTCAAACAAGTAAAAATTAACATTCCTCTTCTAGATGTCATTCAACAAGTTCCCTCATATGCTAAATGTCTAAAAGATTTGTGCACACATAAAAGAGCCACTCATGTTTCTAAGAAAGCTTTTCTAACAACCCATGTTAGTTCTATCTTGTCATGTCAAGTCCTTGTGAAGTATAAGGACCCCGGTTGTCCTACAATTTCATGTATCATAGGTGACACGTTAATTGAAAAAGTTTTGCTTGATTTAGGGGCTAGTGTGAACCTGTTACCATTTTATGTGCACCAAACCTTAGGCTTAGGGGAGTTAAAAAAGACAAGTGTCACACTCCAACTAGTTGACCGTTCTGTTAAAGTGCCAAAGGAATAGTTGAAGATGTACTCATTAAGGTTGGTGATTTTGTTTTCCCTGTTGATTTTGTTGTCCTTGAAACTCAGCATGTTGTCAATCCCAAGGGTCAAATTCCTGTAATTTTAGGTAGACCATTTCTGGCAACTTCTAATGCGTTAATCAATTGTAGAAATGGACTAATGAAATTGACATTTGGAAACAAAACAATTGATTTAAATGTGTTTAATGTGGGAAAGAAACCTAGTGATTTTTTTGACCAACCCGTTGAAGTAAGCATGATTCAGGAAATGTCAGACAATGAACTTACGGGAGAAGACGAAATTTTTAATTTTTGTCTAAATCATTTTGGTCAAAATTGGGATGAAACAGAATATGTAAATGAGCTTAGTGAAATGCTAGAGTCATTGTAACACCCCAGTCCCATATCGAAAGATAGGAAAAAAATTTGTCTACTTATAAAAAAATAAGGTACTATCAATAGTACCTTCAAGTCATGACCTTTTGGGTGAGCTTGTGGTGGGCTACGATGACCCAAGAAGATACTATTGGGCCAGTGGTTTAAGGACCTTATTTTGATGGATTTGATTCGATTCGGACTTGGGATTTGACCCGAGATTTATTTCGGACTCGGGATTTGACCCGGGTTGTTTCATATGGTATCAGAGCCGACTCTCGAAAGCTCGGGTCGGGTCATCCGATCGGATTGCCGGAGGTGGGGACACGAAGGCTGGTGGTATTATCCCACAATGGAGAGATGGAGGTCCGGAGGTGGGGACACGAAGCCAACCGGTATTATCCCACAATGGCTAGAGAGACAAAAATCTTTGGGCCGTGTGTGTGATCGGTTCTGACGGGGACGTCAAAAATTTAAGTGGGGGAGTTTGTAACACCCCAGTCCCATATCGAAAGATAGGGAAAAAATTTGTCTACTTATAAGAAAATAAGTTACTACCAATAGTACCTTCAAGTCGTGACCTTTTTGATGAGTCTGTGGTGGGCTACGATGACCCAAGAAGATACTATTGGGTCAGTGGTTTAAGGACCTTATTTTGATGGATTTGATTCGATTCGGACTTAGGATTTGACCCGAGATTTATTCTGAACTCAGGATTTGACCCGGGTTGTTTTAGTCATCAACATCAATGTCCTAGATGTAAAAAGAAAATCTTGACAGAGTTGTAGAAGTTGTTTCTCACTCAATAAAGACATAAAGAACATGTTACATTTTGTAGCACCTGATGTTCTAAGTTCGTCTCTCAAGTCTGTTCTACCCAGATTTAAGCGTATGAGAGAGTAATAGTATGCATACCTTGAAGGCTACTAGAAGAGAGAGGGGGGGAAGAGAAGCAGCGGCAGCGCGAAGCAAAGAGTTAATGGCTAGTTTCCCGGATGGAGCAGCGGCAGCAAAGTAGAGGTCTGGTATGAGAGAGAGAGAGAAGTGATATACGCATATTGGCAGTGAGATTGTGGGCTACTTTTATTGTTTTTTTAGTTTCTCATGGCACATCCAGCTCTCCCGGTCCTCAATCGTTGTCGCTCTAGAATTATTGATTAAAGACAGTTAAAAATAACTATCATGTCCCAAATATTTTTCTCATCTTTAATACTATTACTTGCGTGCTAGTCTACCTTAATTTTATCAAGTTTTGCACGTAAACTTAATAAAATTAGAAAATGTGACATACCTCATAATTTTTCGGTTCCAAAAACTCCACAAGAGAATGAGTAATAAAGAAAAAACAATAAAAACCTATTTAAAGTTTTTAGATTTATAATTACTAAATACAATCTGCCAAAATACGTCTAGATCAAAGAAGTCAACACAATTTACTACATGTTTAATGATCAAAAAAACTATTAGGAAAATACTCAATAAAATAAACTTAGTAAAGTAAGAAAAAAAAAATTACTTGGTATTTTTATGAGTTTGATAAGTAACATTATAGTTGACAAATGTTTTAGTTTTATAAATATATCAAACATCCCATATATTTCTTCCGTCTCTTATTAAATGTCATTTTAAAAAAGTGTTTTTATTTTTTAATATTTATCGTTTGAGAATTTTAATTAAATATTATTATTATTTAATATTATTCTCTAATTATTTTCTGTCTAATAAATAATACATTCTTTTTTAATATAAAAATAATATAAACAATTAATATTATATAATTATTTTTTTAATATTTATATACAATTCTAACCTCGTAAATATTTTTCCATGTTTAATCATAGGAGTGTGGACTTAAGGTCCGAAAATTTGTAAACGTCAGATGACCCGCGTCATGACACGACTGCTTCTAGAAGCTCATACCAATTAGTTCAAATTACCAAGAACAAAACAAAATAAGTCAATGGGGCATGTTAAATATTTCGATTTTTTTTATCAAATTATAATTATAAAAAATATTAATACTTGAAAATAGATAAATTTATAAAAATAAAAATAACTCTTTAAAAAAATATTACTTATATTTATTTATATATTTAACAATAACAAATTGATACATAAAATCATAAGATACATTATTTTTCATAAGTTAAACCGACAGTCTTAAGCTTTTTTTAATAATTATAAAGTGACGCCCCTAAGCTTTTTCATAATTATAAGACAACTCCCATGAGTTTTGCATAATTGTAAACATTATAAATTTTTTTCTTGCACATGCACAATGGACCTTCATCCAAAAATTTAAATTACCACAATCATTTCGTTTGCCTTAACTGCACTTCTACTTTCCAATACTTACTTTGCATTCCATGAATAAAATCATTTGTTTATTTCAAAATTCTATATTGTTAAAAAAATTATTATAAAAAAATAGTGTTATATTGTTACCCTTTATACAAACTTTATAACCCGTATAAAGTACGAGTAAACTTAGAAATAATTTATCAATTAATTTAACACCTTCTAGAAGTTTATACATATTACAAAGTACTACAAATTACTAAAACAAATAAGTCAAGGAGTGATGTTAAATATTTCAAAAGTTTTTTGTTATTAAGTCATTTTAGAGCTGTGCATGAGTATTAAGAAAATGATTGTATAACATTAAATATAATATCAGTTGTCTATATTGTCTTTGTATTGCAAAAAGAGAGTGTTATTTATTGGGCAAAAAATAATGAGAAAACTAAAATTATATTTAATACTTTGGATAATATTGGAAACTAATTAAGCAATTAATACTTACTTGAATTCTCAAACGATTTATATTAAGGGACAAAAATATTTCTCTAAAACGATTTATATTAAGGGACCGATAGAGTAATTGTGAAAAACATTATTACTTCAAAATGGATATATTTATAAAAATGGCTCTTTAAAAAATTATTGTTCATATTTATTTATATAATTGACAATTAAAAAAATTAATACATAAAATCATAAAATATATTATTTCTCATGAGTTAAATAGACTCTCTTGAGCTTTTTCATAATGGTAAAGTGACACCCCGTTGCGTTTTCATAATTCTAAGCCAACTCCCATGATGTTTTACATAATTATAAATTGACACCCCATAAGTTTTTTTCTTACACACAATGGACCTTCATCTAAAATTATGAATTACCACCATCTTTTCCTCTGCCTAAGTGCACTTCTACTTTCAAATACTTAACTTTGCATTACATGAATAAAATCATTTATTTATTTTGAAATTTATATTGTTAAAAAAAATTATTTAAAAAAACAGTGTTATATTGTTATTCTTACAGGTTTTATAACACATGTAAAAAACGAGTAACCTTAGGATAAGTTTTTAATATAACATATTTGAGCGACATTTTAATTGATCCCGAGTCAATTTAATAGTCCAAGTTTTTTGACTCGATAGTCCAAATTTTTTTTATTTTTATTTTTTTTTTTTTATTTTTTATTTGCTCAATTTTTAATGACAAATGATACATTATCTTTAATAGTAAATGTGAGCTAAATTTTGTTAAAAAATTGACTAATTTTGTTGATTATTGGGTCATCGGGTTTTATAGAATTATTAAGTCAATTATTTGGACTTTGAAAGTGAAAGTGATAGAACTAATTTTCAAACAAAATTCATAGAAATATATATATATATATATATATATATATATATATATAGATTTTAAAATAAAAATAAATATACTTTTTAATTTATTTTTAAAAAAATAAAAATAATTTTATTTTAAAATTATAATATAAAATATATTTTTTATCATTATTTTTTTATTATCTTTTCAAACACTACATTAGTACCCCTACCAAATACCTATCTTTAAAAATCTTCAAGCCTAAATTCCCAATTTCGGGAAATTTATATTAATTAAGAGTTCATTTCAAAAATGTCAAATTATAAAAATTATAGGGAGTTGATATTAACCAATAAAAATATTAGAGATATGGCAATCATTTTTTTGGACAATTTTACTTTTAATAATTATTGTGTGATTATTTATACCTTTTTAACAATAAACTAGCTAGATAACATTTGCTACAATATATATTATTTTTAACAGTTAAATAAATTATATTAAATTTAAATTTAAAAATATTTTTTAAATTAATTTTAAAAAATCAAACTTGAGTTTGTATTTATATGTTAAAATTTCACAAATTATCGGAATATAAAATGAAAGGTGTTAAAATTATAAATAATATAAATAAAATTATTTTTATTTTAATAATGTATTAGTATAATTCTAATAATACACGTTTATACTGGAGTACTTATATAAGCGTGTACACTATCGGTGTATTAAAGACAATTAATTATCATGTCCCAAATATTTTTCTCATCTTAATTTAATATACTCTTCCTCCCCCACTTTCTCTCTCTGTTTCCCTGGTAGGGAATGAAAAATTAGTCGGCTCTGCATATATCTGAGTTTTCTCTCTCTCTCTACTTTCTTCTACAGTCCATATATATATATATATATATATATATATATATATATATATATGTCGTTACACTCTTTTTCTCTCCAGAAAATTCCCACTCAATTCCCTCCCTCTAATTTGCTCCCATAAGACCAACAAAAAATGACCCACAGGTATACTTCTCTACAAAAGAAATGACCATGGACCGTTCAAATTCATCAGTTCGTTCAAATTCATCAGTTGGTTCAAATTCATCAGCTGGATCGTCTAGAAGAAATAGTGGCAATTCAAACCACACAGTAGTTTTATCCGTTGAATGCTTAAAAGGCAGCTCCAAGGCCGACGAATGGACGAACGACACGTTGCAGACCGGAGACATTGTCGAGGAAATCGTCGTCGGGAACCTCACCGTCCGATCTCCGTTCAAGAACGGAAAGTCCGGCGTCCAGAAGATTCTGCACGACTGCTACAAATCGAAGGATACGTCAATTCGTGTCCGAGTCCGGCGCGGCTCGGACGAGTTTACTGAGTTGCAGGCGTGTATTGTGCCGAACGAGTCGGCTGGGAGGAAGCAGTACATGCTGAGGGCGATTGGGGATCCGAATTACGCCGTTGCATTTTTTGATCGGACGGAGGCGGAGTGCCATGCTTTGCAAGGTACGCATATTGTTGACTTTTCTTTGGATTTTAGTTTGACCATTTGAATTACAATTTGCACAATACTGTTTGTTTTTGGTCCGTTTCACACGTGGGTGAGTTTGTTGAAGCACGCGTGGGGTCGTTGGGTGTGTTTACTCCATTTTTGGGAGGTTGAAAACTGTAGCAGTTAATTACTGTCCTTTTCCACTTGGAAACATGGAAAGCATTAATGAAAATGGTTGTCATTTGGAAGAGCACCAGTACTATTGATGAATGGTGGGTGACTGAAGAATGAATACTAAATGTGATTACCGATTATAACTATTGGATGTACGGTAGATTTTTAACAAGTAAACCCATCATTTTTGTGAGATCTAGGAAGCAGAGATTCTCGAGAATTCTTGGGAATTCTCTCCTTTATATCATGTGTTTTAAATTATCTTCTGTTATTATGTACAACTCCATGTTTATAGAAACATGAAACTTATGCTGTGTGTTATTTTTGTCTTGTGGTATCTATTTTATTAAATGTTTTATCATATATATAAATGTATTATCATACACATAAATACATACATATTCAACAATAAAATATGTGCCGAATCCTTCTGCACCCGAACTCCATCTTTTAAGATTTTATGAACCTATCTCCCCCTGTGATGCACCTTTATCCCCGCACCTCTATCCGCGCTTCATAATGTGATATATCTTTTGTAAGAGTCTTTTGTAAGTGTAAAATTACTCTTGGAAAGAGTAACATAACCATAGAAAGTAAAAGATATGTTTTCTTTGTAACAAAATGTGGGGTTTAAATAACAAGTTGTGGAGGGCAAAGAATTGATAGGAAAAATAATATAGTTTCATCTAACTTTGATCCCAGGTAATTTTGCGAGATTCTATAATATAAATTGTGATTTGAACTTATTTTCTTTTTAAAATAATAGTTTTGTACTTAATAGTACCTTTTAAGTAGCTTACAATTATTAACTATTGCATAAATGAAAATCAAATAAACTCACGTCAATTTTAAATTTTTAGATTTTGCGAATTAATTAGAAAAAAAATAAAATAAAACTCTTTTTGTGTGGAATAGAGGGAGTACTGCCTACTGCCTAATATTGTTGTGATTAATGGAAGATAGAAGGGGAACCCACCCTAGTAGTATCTTACACTGGATACTAATGGCAATAAATATTTAGCTATTTTTTGGTGGTATATTAAATTAAATTATATATTTTGGCTGCTTTATTGGTCCACCCTTGTAACCTTTTCTTTTTTCTTTATCTAGAATTAATAATTCTTTTGTGATGAGTCTTCCTTATACTGTTCATGATGAAGTTTTAGTTGACTTTGACAAGTTCAATCCTTTGCATCTGCCAACTCTTCTTCAGTCTCAATTGTCTATTCCAACATGTTTCCCCTAACCACCAACCCACCCATTCCAAGAATATATTACTGCCATGTTTATCATCATATTGATATAGATATATTCATGTGGATTTCAGAATTGAAGTAAGAACCATAAATGTTATGTATAGTTTCAAATTTATCTTTTACTAATCACATTTCATTTCTTTCTCGAAACAAACAAAAAAAAAGAATAAAAAGGGTAGTACATAAAAACTAAGGCTATATTTGTTTGCAAATGAGTTACAATCCCATGGAATATTGTCCTGGGAATTGGGATTAGTTTTCCTATGCACTATTTTATCCTAGAATTAGTCCGGATAAAAATTCCGTTGACTAATTTTTTATTCCTAAGGCCATGGGATGAGGGATGATATACTACTAGGGGGATGTGATATTATATAGTCCCTCATCAAATTGGCTTTTGGGGTATTGTGTTATGCTACTAATAGTTTGTATTGTAAATTTAAAACCACTCATGAGGCTAGAGTTATTAAGAAAAGTATAAATAATACTGTCAATAGTTATTACAAGCAAAAATAGCCTAGAGGTATAAAATTTTGGAAAAGGGACTCTAAATTGGGAAAAAGGAAGTAAGAAAAAGGGGGTATTCCCACTATCAAGGGGATTCTAGCTAGAAATATCATGCTGCTACTTCCAACCTAACTATAATTTTATGGAAGAATTTATTGGTACTTACCCACTATTTGTTTCTGACAAGGATTGCCTTATTGAGCCACTTTTAGTTGGTGTCGGCTTCTTGGTGGGTGTCATTATCAGGTTGATGACTTCCTATTTGAAAGTTTGAAACCCAATGGTTCCTACATATATAGTCATCATGATATGACTTTATTTTCTTTCTTTCAAATATACACTCGAATTCTTTTTTGGTTGCTGGTCAATTCTTTGTGGGGGTGCAGTTGTAATCCTCAAAATGATTGCACACCATCATTGGGGAATTTGTTTGACTGTCCACCAAACCTTCTTCTATACTTGGGTGTCTTAGGTTACCAAATTCCTGGACTGGGCTTATCATACATCAGTACTAAAAAAACTTTTTTCGAAATGCATTATTCTTCTTTTCTTTCATGTTTGCTAATCTGCACTAATTTAGTTACTTAAGGATATCATAAAGAGCATAGCTTTATTAGTGTTTAATCTTTGGTTGTAGAGCTTCAACTTATGCCAAATTTGCTCGATTTTTCTATCTTAATTTGTGTAAGAACAAAATTATCTAAACATGTAATGTTTATCATTTGTCTTGATTATTGTTCCACACTCCCTAAGATAATATGTAATAAATGGCATGCAGCTTCAAGGACCTCTAGGATGGTGGATGCATTAGCCAGGACTCCACTTCAAGATGGTCAGGTCTCATATCCATGGGAGAAGAGAATGCAGGAGCTTTTATCAGTTCCCAATTCGAGCTTCTTTCTTTCAATGCTCTTCCTTCCAAAAGTCTCGGATAAAAGTCCTCGCTACAATGATTTGGAAGACACTCTTGCTAGAGCAAACGCATGGCTTACTGCCTCTCAGGCATCAGGGGTTCCTATTGTTTTTATGAACATCCAGACTGAATCCTTACTTACCAAGGTAAATTCCCAATAAAAACATTTCAAGATTTATCCCTCTAAGAGATTGTCTTCTTATACTGTCTGAAACCATGAATTAAATGGTGTTTTATGCTATTTTTTATTAGTTAGGGCATGAACTAGTAATGAGTATAGCTAATTAAGGTCTGAAACTATATGGTACATTGACTTGATCAAGCATCTCTTTTCTTCTTCCCTTTTTTAGCCTATACTACCAAATATACCTTTCCAATCATTTTAGTGGCCATAAAGCATTCATCTTCCTTGCTCCTTGGTAAGTTAATAATTAAAGTTAAAACTCACGCTTAAAATTTTTGTATAATATAATGTGGTACATGAGGAATATTGTCTTCCATTTCATGGACATGATAGATTGGCCACTCCATATTAAATTTAAATAAAAAATTGCAAATGAGCATGTGCTATATTTCACAGAATGCTTATATTCGTGAGTATCACCTAGCTGGAGAATGTTAGTTTTTTTTTTCTTTTTTCCCTTTCCCTTTTCTGCATTCTTGTATTGTTCAAGAATTGTACAATATGCTTATTGTTATGTTTTTGGGATAGATATCCGGAGAGACTGCTTCTTCTACTGTAAGTGCTGGGTCATTGTCTGATTTATCAAATCTTGCTAATGCCAGCTTGTATGGCTTTGAGGATTACCATGGGGTGGACATTGGTGTTGTTAGAGCAGTTCGTCTATGGTATTCTCCTCTTGAAGGAGAAGTCCCAGTTGAAATCAGAATAAAAGATAGCGACACAAAGCTTGGTTTTGCAATTAGTCGCACAGAAGAGGTTAGTAGCTTATTCTTCCATATCTTGTTTATAAACAACATTCAAACAGGAGGTCATATCAAAGCATCATATGAAATGCAGTTGATTGAGAATGTTTTAAAGTTTGTACATGTACTTATTCCTCTTGTTGTTAAGATTTATTACTTAGTTTCTACTAGTAAAATTAAAGCAACTATGGAAAATAGTTCATTGTTAGGACTGTATTTTGGAATTAGCTTAGCATTTTGTGACAATTGACTACCTACTTTAAGAAGAAAAAATATCATCTTGACTATTACAGTCAGTCAATATTGGCTGTTTTTGTTTGTTGTTTCTGAGATTGGTGGTTATAGAAATAAGTTAGGCAAAACTAATGCTTTGGCTATCGAAGTTGGCACGTTTTATTGAATACACGATTAAATATTTAATTTTTCAAATTAACTAACTGAACTAATTAAAATTGTTAAATTGGACCATTCTGTCAAATCTGACTCACGGCCGTTAAAATTTTTTACATATTATCTGACGTGGACGAAATAAAAAACAGAAAAGAAAATGACATGGCAGTCGGGTCAGGTCTATTCGCGAGAGTATATATATATATATAATATAATAGTTACCTAATGCCTCACGAGAACACTTCCATGTTCGTCTCATTCTCTCTCTCTACTTTCAGTTTCACCCCATCCGAAGCTCCAAATTTGATAAGATAGAGCTCCGGTGATGGCGACTAGGGTTTCGATTAGTGTCTTGTTAGTTTTTTCTCTCATTGTTCTGACTCAACGCTCCAAAGGCTCTCCGACTCCCCACGGTGGCCCTTGCTAGTCTACGCCGCCACATGGACCACCCTTCTAACTGTCACGGTGGTCGTGGCCTCATTTTCGCCGGAGCTTGCCTTTGTTTCAGTTATAACTAGTACTCCCTCCTCTAATTCTAATTCTAATTCTAATTCTAATTCTAATTCTAATTCCTTCTTCTCAAGGGGGTACTGTCAAAATGAAGAATCGGTGAGGCTGCCGCTGGATCTTCCGGTTGACGTGGTTTGCCTTCCGGCTCCGATGTTCTGGAGGTCAAAGATGGACATTTTAGTCCCTCCACTTTTCGTCGCGGTCATCGTCGCTTTCTCGGCTTTCGTAGTGCTAAGCCAATGGAAAGGAAAAGAAAAGGAAGTGGGGATTTGGGTGTTGATCTGGATGGTAAAGGAGGTGAAATTGAGTCAGTAGAGAAAACTCATGAGCAAGGGGATGAATAAAAGAACGAAATTGGTGATTTGGGTGGAAAAGGGGAGGAAAATTGTATAGGTACTGAGGGGTTGTTGAAGGAAAAAGAAACAGATAAAATGGCTAATGATCAGACAGGAAATATTGGAAACGAATTGGAGGGGGTTTCTGTGAATAAGAGGACTCTTCGGCGGAGGGCTGTGAAGTTGGAGGAATGATTTTGTGAACAAGTAGAGAAATTTTTTGAAGAACAGGATGAGGAACTTGGGTCAAAGAAGAGACGGAGAAGGGGCGTGAAAAAAAGGCCACGCGTAAGCCACGTTGATAAGGCCATGTCATTTCTTTTTTTTGTTCCTTTTTTTTTATTACGTCTAAGTCAGATAATAGGTTGAATTTTTTAACAGTCGTGAGCCATATTTGACGGAAGGACCTAATTTAACAATTTTAATTAGTTCAGTTAGTTAATTTGAAAAATTAAATGTTTAATCGTGTATTTGATAAAACCTGCCAACTTCGGTGGCCAAATCATTAGTTTTGCCAAATAAGTTATATTACTATCTGTCATGAAGTTACTTCAGGGTTTCTTTTATTCAGAGTTACCATATAATCTTTTTGACCTAGTAAACCGCATATTAGTATTTGCATTCCTAAACATATTACTATTACATACCAATCCTCTAAATTTATAGTAGTGAAACATTTCCTTGTTGTTTTACCGATATTTGCAGATATTTTAACTTAGTATTAGATGCTAAAACATCACATTGTACTGAATTATTTGGAGACCATCTTTGCTATCAGAAGAATTCTTTCCCACGATCCTATACGAGGACAACAACATTCCGGCCGAGCTTTTCCCCACATATAATACTGTAGAATACAATTTGGGTTCCAAGTCAAATTTGAATGAGTCATAACCGGGGGAATCATGTGGGTTCATCTCAGAATAAGTCATCCTTTTCGCATCTTTGAGTCCATTTTCATCAGCTTCTTGGAGATTCTAATAGATTCCTAACTACAAGAACTTATATAAAACTACCTTAGTGTACAGCGTAGTATTCTATTGGTTCCATGAACCAAAACGAACGGCGTTCCAAGTAACACTGCATTTATTCAACTCTTAGTTCATTTGCTATGTCTGTTACATGTTTTTTCCTCCCGCAGTTCTGCTCATCTTTTGTTTTTAATTTGCAGGGATTTATATACATTTCTTCTGTCGCTGAAGGTGATGAAAATGCACCTTCAACGCGGTCAGGACTCTGCAATCTATACGAAGAAGCAAACAGAGCAGGTAAACTCCTAGTGGTTTCAAGAGTATCTAACCAGAAAGTCCTGCCTTGGATAGTTTCTCCAACTGGAGCCATTCGATGCTTTGACACCGTATCCCTAAGCCAGAAACTCTCATTGCACCGCCATGCAAGGGTACGTATACTCATTCACGTGCTCTCGTGGGATCGAAGACTAGCTTCCCTAATAAGTGGAGTTAGCTCCATGGCTCCAACCGCGTCGCCTTTGCCACCTGATATTCAAATGGCTCGGTTTGCAAATGAGAATCAGGTACTGCCCTTTCCATATGAAGATTCAAATGAGAGCACCCGGAGTAGTGTTCGCAGTGATGATGGACTAGAGCTTAGACTTGACAGAGAGACTGCAGCAGATTCCTCCTTTCGATTCCAAGATTTTGCACTTCCAAACAATTGGGTTTAATTTTATTTTATTTTTGTTCTTTTTTAAAAGCATTTTGTTTTCAGTTGCTTTTAATGACCTGTATATATAGAGATACATTAACTACTAGAGTTAGTTCCTCATCATTTGATCAAGAACATAAAATAATAGTTTTTTTTGTTTTTTTTTGTTTTCTTTGTTTTTTTTCCCACTCACTTGTATTCATAGAACTCCATATAAATGTTAGTTTGGTCTCTGTCATGTAGGGTTTTAAGTTTGAACAAGTGGAACTGTTTTCTATTTTTGTCTTATGCTTATTATCAGTTGCAAACATTTGATGCAGATTTTGTTCTGTTTCTCTTTTTGATGCAGAATTTGTCATCACAGGCTAGTTTTACCTAATTAAAAAAAAAAATAGAAAAGAAGAAAAAGGAATCTAAATTACCTACAATTAGTTTTCATAAATTATCTCTTTTTTAAAAAAAATAGTTTCTTTCATTATTTATCTTCTTCTCTTAATATATATATATATATATATATATAGGGCTATATGTATATACACAACTGTGTATTACACACTAAAGCTATGGCGACTGATTTTTTGGGCTATCGCGACGATTCACCTGTCGCTATAGCCCAGAATAGCTATGGCGACGGGTGAAAATGTCGCTATAGCCTAAAAAATCGTCGTCATAGCCTACTATGTACATACATTTTTTTCATATATATATTGGCTTTAAATAGACTTTAAATTGTTCTCTCTATCCCATAAAAGATGGCTCAAGTAGAAAAAAAATAACGACGATTTTTTATGTGAAAATATCAATTTCTGTCAAAGACTTCAAAATGTTATACAAAAACTAGTTTGTCTTTAAAATCTTCAGGCGGAATCAACTAATTTAAATTAAGGAAAAGATTTTCAAGTGTTTGATCATCTTCGAGCCCCCAATTTTATCATCTGGCCTTGGCTCAGTTGATACTTACATCTTAATGCATCTTAACAGTCTACTTTTTAATGTCTTTCAAGAGTTCACATATTTATATTAAAAGGCTCTCTGAATAACTAATAAATAAATAGGGCAAAAATCCAAAATACACTTGACGTTTACCCTGATGTCCTTCTTACACCCTGAATTTTTTTTCTTCCAAAAGTACACTTAACGCTCTAAAACGTAGCTCAACTATGCCCCTCCTGTTAAAAAAATTCTAGTTGGACAAACGGGAATTATAACTCAAATCTCAAAACTCCATCTTTTTTCGATCGGATCTGGAAAAGACCCAGAAAAAAACAGAGAGAAAAAAAGTTAGGCTTAAACCAAAATTACTTTCACTTTCTTCGAGTGGGTATTGGGGTTGAAATTCCATCTTTCGGTTCTTCTGAATAGTCATGAAAGATTGCTTCCTCATCTGCATTCTCTAATCAGGTAATCAAAAGGGATTAATTTTCTTTTATTTGTTTATTTAGTTGCTTCTTTACTGTCGATTTGGTTGTTGCGAAAATGTAGGAAAGGGTAAAGGAATCTTGGGGAATACCCAATTGAATTCTTTTTCTTTTTTTGTTACGGGAATAATCAATACCCTTTTTCTTTCTCCCTTTTTTTGCGAGAAATTTCTTGCTTTTTTAACAACCATGTTGTATTCCACTTCTTCCTTCTTTTTTTGGGTAATCTATTGCTTGCTTTTGGAATCTGTAAATGCGACTAGTTTAATGTAATAGTGATTTTGCTTTATGAGGTTTATGTGATTATTAAGGTCTATAAATTCTTTAACTGTAATGTTTGCAAAAGATTTGCCTGTGGATTCATTTGATTGTGAATCATGTTTTGTTTTTCCTTACAAATCCAGTCTTTTGGGATTTTCTCAACTTCAATGAGCTGTTGTTGAGTTGTTTCTGTAATGTGTATGTGCTGATTGAGTGAATTTTAACAAATTTTTTTAGGGGATTTTTTAAGTATATGCCTTTGTTAGTATTTATATTATGAGATTTTAATGATGACAATGTTTATATGGGCTAAATTGTTTTTATTGGCTTATAATTTTATTTAGTCATGTTAAATATTTTGCATGGGTTATTGCATGAAAGGATTCTGCAGGTTGTCACCTGATTCAAAGTTTTTGGAATATAATATTTATATGATTATTTTGTTGTGAAGACTAATTCTAATGTGAATTGGAGAAGTTTAAGGAAATTGAAAATCAGGTATTGGATTTTTTTTAACAGGTATGTGCGAGCTGGATTTTATATCTAATCTGTTTTAATTCCTTATTTGCTGGGTTATATTCTTCCAATATAGATATAGATATTATCTGTTATATAGTGTATTACCAATTTACGTGTCTTTAATATTTTTAGGAATTGGTATATCTATGGACTCTTATTTAAAATGGAACAACAGTTATTTTTTTGGAGTCTTTCTAACAACAGTTGTTGTTTTAAAGGAAACTTGTTAACAGTCAATAAGGACTCTCTCTTGCTAACAGCAGTTGTTATTTTGAAGGAAACTTGTTAACAGTCAATTGGACTCTTTCAGCTAGTCTTGATATTTTATTTGACTACTTCTCTTATCTTCCGAGGCTGTTATTCATCTCCTATTAACAAGAAATATAGCCGTTGCTGGAAGAATTGTTACGTTACTTGTCATAGCCGTTGCTCTCTTCATTATATATATTGTTTACTAGGCTTCATGAAGGGATACAAGACTGCAGAACAAAAACTTCAAGAGAGCTATCTGAGATAATCAATCTTTTTAGTTTTGGTTTACAGTGTTCAAGTATTCCTTATTTATATCTATTGTAAACACAGTACAAGTCTAGGTTGACTTGGGATTTTATTTTAGTAATATTCAGTCTGTACAACGAAGCTATCAAAGTCTCAGAGGTGAGAGATGTTGCAGAGGTGCAAAGGGGGCAGAGGTGTCCAATCGATCGTCGTTGTAACAGGGAGTTATTTACTTTGTAATTGCTGAGTATTATTTTAATAAAGTGAGTCTCCAATCCTAGTTGGGATTGGACGTGGATTAGGCTACTAGATTAGAGGATAGGGACTGAACCACGTAAAAAATCTCGATGTGCTTTATTTTTCGTGTTTCTGTTTTTAAGCTTTATATTATGCCGATTTTGGTTTTAGTTGGAGAAATTTTATACTAATACGGACATGTATTAGCTGTCCGTTTATAACAGTTTAAGAATATAACTAATACGGACAGGGTTAGACTGTCCGATTATAGCCTGCTATAGTAAACTTAAAAAATTGGTCATTGTAGATCACTTCTAAGTATTTACACCTATTCACCCCCCCTCTAGGTGTGCTATATTACATAATTACATTTGGTATCAGAGCAAGGCTTTACTAATATTGATCTTTTTAAGTCGTAGGGAAAGATCCTATGGCACACCTCAATTTTCAAGAAGGTCAATCCACAAGCCGACCACCTTTGTTGCTCGGAAGTGAAAACTTCAACTTTTGGAAGTTTAGAATGATGATCTATCTCAAACGAGACCCATGGGAATGGTGGGTTGTTCAAAATGGTCTTGTCATTCCAAGAAATGATGATGGAAAACCTAAGACTCTCATGGAAATGGATTCAAATGAATCATACATGGTATCCTATGACTCCAAAGCCATGAACACACTACTAAGTGGGATGATTCAAGCTGAAATTGACAAAGTTTCTGCATGCACCACTGTTAAAGAAATATAGGATACAATCATCATGAGCCATGAGAGAACTGCTAAGGTAAAAGAAGTCAAATTAAGTATGCTAATGCAAGATTATGAGCTTTTCAGGTTAGAGAAGAATGAATCTATCAAAGAAGTTCAAGCTAGATTCCTCACTCTTATGAACTCTCTAAGTATGCTCGGCCGGAAAATTGATCAAAGGGAGATAAATAGAAAGATACTTAGAGTCATGCCCAAACGGTTCACACTAAAAGTTACAACTCTTCAAGACTCAACTACAATCAGCACGATGGAAACTCTAACTCTATTTGGAGAACTTGAAGAATTCGAAAATCAACCAAAGAGGTATGATGAAGAAGATGAAGGACCTAAAAGGAAGACCTTAGCTCTTCAAGTTGAAAGCTACATAGAAGGTGATGATGAAGACTCCGATGAAGAAATAGCTATGATGTCCCGCAAATTGAGAGAGCTGATTAGAAAGAAGAATAAATCAAAGTTTCAAGGCAAGACATTCAACAACAAGAAAGACGCACAACAAAAGTCACAAGAAGATACCTGTTTTGAATGTGGAAGGCCCGGACATTACAAGAGAGACTGTTTCCAATTAAATAGGAAGAACAAAGCAAGCAATTCAAAAGAAAAGACATTAATGACATGGAGCGATGATGAGTCATATCATGAAGAGCAAGAAGATGAAACTGTTCAACTGTGTTTCACTGGATTATGCAATCAAGAATCATCCGAGGTAAACTCTGAACTTGGTGATATTACTATTTCTGATTATCTAGTTTTAAAGAATGAAAATATTCGTATTAAAGAGAAAAATGCTTATTTAAAAAATTGGATAAATAATTTAATGAAAGAGGTAGAAACATTAATTGAAGAAAAATAAGAAATAGTTAAAGATTGCACATCAAGTGAAGTATCTAAGTTAAATGCTAAAATTGATTATCTTGATAACTATAATAAAATTCTATATAATCTTGCAAACAAATTAAATGAAGAATTTAATGATCTTAAAAAGGAAAATGATGTTTTAAAATAAAGTTTGAAAATGAGAGATACTTGTATTGATGCTTTTAATGATGGGAAAATATTAAACATGCAAAATAATAATGAGGAAGAAATAATTTCATTGAAAAAAGATCTTGCAAAATTTGTTCAAGGGGAAGAGAATTTAAATATAATGTTAGGTACTCAAAGGTCAAGTCTAGATAAACAAGAAATTGGGTACAATCCTGTTAAGAACATTACAAGCACTACTAATAAAATTAGAGTAATAAATAATAAACCAAGGAACAAGCTTCTTTATTGCTCACCTTTTGTTACTTGCAAAAATTGTGGTTTAAAAGGACATTTTGATACAAACTGTAATAAAATTAAAATAAAACAAGTATGGGTAAAGAAAAGAGATTTAATTGCTACTAACAATACCGGACCCAAACAGATTTGGGTACCAAAACGATGAGCTGCTTCTTTGTTTTGTAGGTATGTTTAACAGCTAAAGTACCATCACATAAATGGGTGCTAGATAGTGGATGTTCTAGACACATGACGGGCGATAGTACTAAATTCATCTCACTGACTACTAAGAAGGGAGGAATTGTTACCTTTGGAGACAACACCAAATGTCAAATCGTCGGTAAAGGTAAAATTGAAAATGGTAAGGTTTTCATTGATAATGTTCATTGTGTTGAAGGATTAAAATATAATTTAATTAGTGTAAGTCAACTAATGGATAGTGGACATAAAGTAATTTTTGAAAAAGATAAATGTGCTATTATTCATACTTCTCACAATGTTCCTTTAATTGCTCAAAGGGAAGGTAATATTTATACAATTAATTTTGAAAATCAAAATGAAGATATTTACCTAACTGCTATTCAAGATCAAACTATTATGTGGCATAGAAGGTTAGGATATGTGCATATGGAATTGATTAACAAATTAGCTACCAAGAACCTTGTCAAAGGATTGCCAAAGCTAAAATATGAAAAGACAAGGATTTGTAATGCATGTCAGTTAAGTAAGCAAGCAAGAAATTCCTTTATCAGCAAAAATCAGGTATCAACTTCTTTACCTCTTCAATTATTGCACCTTGATTTGTTTGGACCCGAGAGATATGCTATCTTAGGAAATAATCATTATGCTTTTGTTATTGTTGATGATTTTTCAAGATTTACATGGGTTTTATTTTTGAAAACTAAAGATCAAGCTTTTGCAGAATTTGAAAAGCTTATAAAGAATGTTGAAACAAAACACAGCCTCAAGCTAATTGGTATTCGGAGTGACCATGGTGGAGAATTTAGAAAAGACTTTATACCATATTGCAGTGAGAAAGGTGTTACACATGAATTTTCTGCACCAAGAACACCACAACAAAATGGTGTAGTGGAACGCAAAAATCGTACTCTTCAAGAAATTGCAAGAACGCTACTTCAAGAAAGTAAACTACCTAAAAGATTTTGGGCAGAGGCTGTAAGTACTGCATGTTACATTCTAAATAGAGTATTGATTAGACCCATATTATTGAAAACACCATATGAGTTACTAAACAAAAGGATTCCTAATATTAATTATTTTAGAGTGTTTGGTGCTAAATTGTGACGCCCCCAAAATTAGGTATACATCACCCATCTTGGGTCGTCAGATACATAGTACAGAATACAAATACAACTTACTAATACAACTGTCATGTACAATACGACAAAACATAAACTGTGAGTTTGAATACAAATATTATCTTCTAGAGAGTATTCATACTCAAAAGGAGTCCTCATTACATTTATTAACACACTATTACATAGAATAGTGAGGACTACTAACTAATACTATCATTCGAACCATCACTCCGTTCCCCGACTTGCCCCAGCTACGTTCTCATTTCCTGAAGAGAGCAGTGAAAGAAAGGGTGAGCTCAACTAGCCCAGTAAGAAATATTATGACTAAGATAATGCAGAATAAATTATCATTAGCCTTCAACAATGTTAAACTGATAAAATATAATAGACATCAAGTTTAACTGCAGTGGAACCAGCAATCCATTAAAAGAGTCAAGTAGAAAATAAACTCTACTATCTTTTATGATTTAAAAGGTTTTTCAACACTGTTATCGCTGTAACTCAGCTTAATAAAATAATCCACATCATCGAATCACCCCTGCACTACGGCCAAGGATATTCGTGTATTCATTAATGGTCATTGTGACGACCCCAAAATAGGTTCATTCCACCCAACCCATTCTGAGTCGTCAAATACATGGTACAGAAAACAACTACAACTTTATTACAACAATTGTCGTGCAAAATACAACAACACATATGCTGTGAGTTTGGATACAAATATATACCAAATGTGACATTGGACACCATCATGTATCAGCACCTCACAAAGGTACCTTACATAAAGGTATAGTCAAAAACTGTTTTAGAAATTAGAATCTTTGGGAAGTGCTCAAGAAAACCTTCGTACATGGGAGGCCACGCGTCTAGGTTATGATAGATATCATATGGCCACAGAATTATCCTTGGTTGACCCAATAGACCCCAAAGAAAAACGAGAAGATTACTAGCATATTCTTCCCAATAGTGAGTCTTCTCTTGACTTATCATTATCTCCACTGTATCTAACTGAGAATTATACTTTAAACAAACACCAAGATTATATAGGTAGTGCTTGTATATATACTCAGCAAGCGGATATGCACAATCATGTCTTATGATGACACAAGGTTGTATGTCGTTAGACATCTTGTATTATAGTGGCAAAACACCCTTCCAATGTTGGGTTCGCCTCACCCTATTTTCTTCACCAAATATAACTACTAAATGATGACCACCGTTCTATTCCCTTGTTACCCCCGCTCGACCCAGCTACACTCTTATTACCTGAAAGGAAATGTGAAGCAAAAGGGTGAGCACAACTAGCTCAGTAAAGAATATCATGACTAAAGATAATTAAATTATCAATAGCCTTCATCAATAATAAATCAGAGATTTAGAACATATGGTAAATGATAAAAATTTCAACCATAGTTGCAGCGGAACATGCAATCCATTAGAAGAGTCAAATAGACTATAAAGTCTATTATCTTCTCCATGTTAAAAATCCATCAACAATGTTTTATCCCTGTAACATCAATCAACAGTTCCTTTCCACAATCATATGAATAACTCATAATCATAATTGTGACTATAAATTTTTCTTCGCACCCAGGACGAAGAATATTTTCATCACCTGTCTTTACCTGAAACATCAAAGATCATGGTTATACCAAATCACAGTTCCTGTTTATAATCATACTAACAAATCCATCTTTGCACTACGGGCCGAAGATATTCATCAACAAACCATCTTTGCACTACAGGCCAAAGATATTCAACAACAGTTCATCTTTGCACTACAGGCCAAAGATATTCATCAACAAACCATCTTTGCACTACGGGCCAAAGATATTCAACAACAATTCATCTTTGCACTACAGGCCAAAGATATTCATCAACAGTTCATCTTTGCACTACAGGCCAAAGATATTCATCAATAATTCATCTTTGCACTACAGGCCAAAGATATTCATCAACAATTCATATTTGCACTACAGGCCAAATATATTCACATCTCAAAGAAATATATAATCATTTCAGAATTTATATAAACAATAATTATAACCATGTTGATCAATTCACCTTTGCACTTAAGCTTAAGATATTCAATTATAAATTCAATGGTCATGATCATACCAGTCACAATTCAACTTTGCACTACAGGCCAAAGAGAACCCTAGTCATGATCATACCAATAATCTACCCATCTTTACACTCCAGTGAAAGAGAATTTCAACATCAGGGTTATAAAAATGTTATATATGATGATAAAAATAATATGATCAACATATAGTTTTAATCTCAAGAGTAATATTCGTAACTCATGAATAGTAACCCGTGAATAGTAACTCGTGAATAGTAACACCGACTCAAAAAGATAGAAATTCCACAATAAAATCTATTACTATCCCTTACTATCCCTCACAATCCCATACAATCCCTTACCTCAAAACAGCAGTACTTCTGACCGGAATGTAAAGCCGAAGAAAACTTGCACTGAATAGCAACTCTCAAAGTATCTAAATACTCACAAAATATGCTTCATAATATAGAGAGAGAAAGTGAGAAAGCTTATGTTTTTGGTGTGATTTTCAATTCTAACTTAGCCCTCTATTTATAGGAAAATTTTGGTAGGTTTGACCTGCAACCTGATGGCTTTACCTGCTACTATTCCCACCCACCACATTTGAAATATAATTCAGCACATTTCTTCACCAACCACAAGTGGAGCCCACCAATTCTAGAATTTTCCATCAAAATGATAAACTCCGAAAATTCAACAATTTCTGAACCAGTCATCTCGTAAAATTCATAATAAATCATACGTTCATTTTTAACGGTTCAAAATTTGTGGGCATATACTCAACTTATATATGTATAACATATCCAAAAATTACCACGATCCAACGGTCGGATTAAAAATTATAACCCCCGCAAAATATCTCAAAAACCCTAATTTTTAATACCTCCATTCCGACAAAAATATGGATAAAAATTTCAACATTAACTCCTTCATTTTTTAACCACAAAAATATATCCCTCATTTATATCCACATAATATAAATATTTCCTTATCATATGAATCAATAATTAATTATTCACAAATAATATTACAGAATCACATTTATGACAACCAGGCCGTTCCCAGGAAAGAGGGGGCTTTCCAATAAGGATTTCTCCTTACTGGCGCGCAATTAGATGACCAAACCTCTCTTTAGACTGAACTTTCTAGACATTGCCAATAATGTTATCTAATAATATTATTCAAATAATATGAATTATTGATCTGATAATAGGAAATACTGTGCAGCAACAATTATTGAACAACAATAATATAAAATTTCAACGTAGCAATTATTGAATCAATAAAATAAAATATTGAACAGTAATTACTGTAACAATTATTGAGTAGTGCCTTCTTACGTAAGAATCAATAATTTCAAAAATACTATGCAATACCGTGTGCTACTGTGCAATAACGCGTATTACTGTATTTTAACCACCGGGTATTCCAACAGTGTTAACGGTAACAACTATGCCGTTATTTATAAAAACTCAAATTTATCGTTTCTTCACCTGACAGTTATTCATTATGGGGCCCACAAATAGCTGCGCCGTCGTACGAATATTCCCCGACAGAAAGAATATTCCACGACCAAACGAATATTCCCCGACAACAATGATTATTTTATAACCACTTGTGTATTTTGAAAAAAATTCATATATCACCCTTAACTTTAACATTTATCAATTAAACCATTTACTGAATAGTAATTATAAGAAAAATTGAATACTTTTATTTCATAAAATTCGGGGTCTTACAATCTCCCCTCCTTATGAAATTTCGTCCCCGAAATTTACGTACCTGGTATTTCAAAGAGTTGAGAATACCTTCCTTTCATTTCAGATTCCATCTTCCCTGTCATCATAATTTCTCCATTGCTCATCTCCTGTATTTCAAATTTCATTCTAGAATACAGCTTCAAAACAAGGGTTAATTTAACAAATTAACATATCACATAATATCCCGATATTATGACTGACCAACAAATAAGCTTAGGTAGGACACACTAGCGAAGGATTTACTCGTCTCTCCCCTCCTAGTTGTATTCCCCGATCTCCGCCAGAGATCATATCCCTAAGCTCTGATACCACCTGTGACTCTCATGGTGCTTCAACCACAGCACCTCACAATGGTACCTATCAGCTTGCCACCGCAGAACGGCGTCCCCTACGGAGAGTCTGGCTTCGGTGCATCCCCCGTCAACAGGAAGTCACCAGCGAGAGGCTCGGGGCTCTTTACTTATAGCTCTGATACCAACTGTAACTCTGGACACCAACCTATGTCAGCACCTTACATTGATACCTATCAGTTTGCCACCGCAGAACGGCGTCCCCTACGGAGAGTCTGGCTTCGGTGCATCCCCCATCAACAGGAAGTCACCAGCGAGAGGCTCGGGGCTCTTTACTTATAGCTCTGATACCACCTGTGACGACCCCAAAATAGGTTCATTCCACCCAACCCATTCTGAGTCGTCAAATACATGGTACAGAAAATAACTACAACTTTATTACAACAATTGTCGTGCAAAATACAACAACACATATGCTGTGAGTTTGGATACAAATATATACCAAATGTGACATTGGACACCATCATGTATCAGCACCTCACAAAGGTACCTTACATAAAGGTATAGTCAAAAACTGTTTTAGAAATTAGAATCTTTGGGAAGTGCTCAAGAAAACCTTCGTACATGGGAGGCCACGCGTCTAGGTTATGATAGATATCATATGGCCACAGAATTATCCTTGGTTGACCCAATAGACCCCAAAGAAAAACGAGAAGATTACTAGCATATTCTTCCCAATGGTGAGTCTTCTCTTGACTTATCATTATCTCCACTGTATCTAACTGAGAATTATACTTTAAACAAACACCAAGATTATATAGGTAGTGCTCGTATATATACTCAGCAAGCGGATATGCACAATCATGTCTTATGATGACACAAGGTTGTATGTCGTTAGACATCTTGTATTATAGTGGCAAAACACCCTTCCAATGTTGGGTTCGCCTCACCCTATTTTCTTCACCAAATATAACTACTAAATGATGACCACCGTTCTATTCCCTTGTTACCCCCGCTCGACCCAGCTACACTTTTATTACCTGAAAGGAAATGTGAAGCAAAAGGGTGAGCACAACTAGCTCAGTAAAGAATATCATGACTAAAGATAATTAAATTATCAATAGCCTTCATCAATAATAAATCAGAGATTTAGAACATATGGTAAATGATAAAAATTTCAACCATAGTTGCAGCGGAACATGCAATCCATTAGAAGAGTCAAATAGACTATAAAGTCTATTATCTTCTCCATGTTAAAAATCCATCAACAATGTTTTATCCCTGTAACATCAATCAACAGTTCCTTTCCACAATCATATGAATAACTCATAATCATAATTGTGACTATAAATTTTTCTTCGCACCCAGGACGAAGAATATTTTCATCACCTGTCTTTACCTGAAACATCAAAGATCATGGTTATACCAAATCACAGTTCCTGTTTATAATCATACTAACAAATCCATCTTTGCACTACGGGCCAAAGATATTCATCAACAAACCATCTTTGCACTACAGGCCAAAGATATTCAACAACAGTTCATCTTTGCACTACAGGCCAAAGATATTCATCAACAAACCATCTTTGCACTACGGGCCAAAGATATTCAACAACAATTCATCTTTGCACTACAGGCCAAAGATATTCATCAACAGTTCATCTTTGCACTACAGGCCAAAGATATTCATCAATAATTCATCTTTGCACTACAGGCCAAAGATATTCATCAACAATTCATATTTGCACTACAGGCCAAATATATTCATATCTCAAAGAAATATATAATCATTTCAGAATTTATATAAACAATAATTATAACCATGTTGATCAATTCACCTTTGCACTTAAGCTTAAGATATTCAATTATAAATTCAATGGTCATGATCATACCAGTCACAATTCAACTTTGCACTACAGGCCAAAGAGAACCCTAGTCATGATCATACCAATAATCTACCCATCTTTACACTCCAGTGAAAGAGAATTTCAACATCAGGGTTATAAAAATGTTATATATGATGATAAAAATAATATGATCAACATATAGTTTTAATCTCAAGAGTAATATTCGTAACTCATGAATAGTAACCCGTGAATAGTAACTCGTGAATAGTAACACCGACTCAAAAAGATAGAAATTCCACAATAAAATCTATTACTATCCCTTACTATCCCTCACAATCCCATACAATCCCTTACCTCAAAACAGCAGTACTTCTGACCGGAATGTAAAGCCGAAGAAAACTTGCACTGAATAGCAACTCTCAAAGTATCTAAATACTCACAAAATATGCTTCATAATATAAAGAGAGAAAGTGAGAAAGCTTATGTTTTTGGTGTGATTTTCAATTCTAACTTAGCCCTCTATTTATAGGAAAATTTTGGTAGGTTTGACCTGCAACCTGATGGCTTTACCTGCTACTATTCCCACCCACCACATTTGAAATATAATTCAGCACTTTTCTTCACCAACCACAAGTGGAGCCCACCAATTCTAGAATTTTCCATCAAAATGATAAACTCCGAAAATTCAACAATTTCTGAACCAGTCATCTCGTAAAATTCATAATAAATCATACGTTCATTTTTAACGGTTCAAAATTTGTGGGCATATACTCAACTTATATATGTATAACATATCCAAAAATTACCACGATCCAACGGTCGGATTAAAAATTATAACCCCCGCAAAATATCTCAAAAATCCTAATTTTTAATACCTCCATTCCGACAAAAATATGGATAAAAATTTTAACATTAACTCCTTCATTTTTTAACCACAAAAATATATCCCTCATTTATATCCACATAATATAAATATTTCCTTATCATATGAATCAATAATTAATTATTCACAAATAATATTACAGAATCACATTTATGACAACCAGGCCGTTCCCAGGAAAGAGGGGGCTTTCCAATAAGGATTTCTCCTTACTGGCGCGCAATTAGATGACCAAACCTCTCCTTAGACAGAACTTTCTAGACATTGCCAATAATGTTATCTAATAATATTATTCAAATAATATGAATTATTGATCTGATAATAGGAAATACTGTGCAGCAACAATTATTGAACAACAATAATATAAAATTTCAACGTAGCAATTATTGAATCAATAAAATAAAATATTGAACAGTAATTACTGTAACAATTATTGAGTAGTGCCTTCTTACGTAAGAATCAATAATTTCAAAAATACTATGCAATACCGTGTGCTACTGTGCAATAACGCGTATTACTGTATTTTAACCACCGGGTATTCCAACAGTGTTAACGGTAACAACTATGCCGTTATTTATAAAAACTCAAATTTATCGTTTCTTCACCCGACAGTTATTCGTTATGGGGCCCACAAATAGCTGCGCCGTCGTACGAATATTCCCCGACAGAAAGAATATTCCACGACCAAATGAATATTCCCCGACAACAATGATTATTTTATAACCACTTGTGTATTTTGAAAAAAATTCATATATCACCCTTAACTTTAACATTTATCAATTAAACTATTTACTGAATAGTAATTATAAATTGAATACTTTTATTTCATAAAATTCGGGGTCTTACAGTCATGATCATGCCAACAACTGTCCATCAATGCACTACGGGCCAATGAGGACTTTTACCACATCATTCGTAACATTACGGTCATGATTATACCGAATAATCCCTGGTCATAATCATACCAAGTCCATCTATGCACTACAGGCCACAGATGACTTTCAACATTTTATAAACATGAGGATGATGACAATGATATAAGAATTCAATAAAACAAGTTCAAGAATTAATTTATCCAAGAATTAACAACGTTCAAATTGTCAACATGATACTGCTTTGTGGAGTAAATTCAAGAATGATCAGGAGAATATTTTCATGAATAGATACTAGATGAAGCGCAAATGTCAAGGATATTCCATAAATTTTATGGAGTATAGCAGTCAAAACTTAACCAACTGAGTATAATAAAGAATGGAATAACAAAAGAAATCACCATGCATGCGATAGACCGCACAGACAGGTTATTCCAACAGAATAATAAACAATAGAACCAGGTCCGGCGTAAATGCACAGACAGGATATTCTGACAGAATAATAAATAATGGAACCAGGTCCGGCGTAAACGCACAGACAGGATATTCCGACAGAATAATAAATAATGGAACCAAGTTCGGTGTAAAATACACAGACATGATGTTCCAACAGAATAATAACCAGACAGAACCAGGTCCGGTGTAAAACACACAGACAGGATGTTCCAACAGAATAATAACAAAAACGGAACCAGGTCCGGTGTAAAACACACAGACATGATGTTCCAACAGAATAATAGAAGAATGTCACCAAGTATTGGGTAGACCGCGTATACAGGTTATTCCAACAGAATAATAAAGAAATGGAATAACAGAAGTTCTCTTCTTGAATACAAAAGAATAATATCCCTTACCGTTTTAAAGAAGAGCTGAAATAAGGAAGTAGTTATGTAGCAGAATACTCTTTTTCTCTCTCTCTATAGTTTCTCTCTATAGTTTATCTCTCTAGAGTGCAGTGAATTCGTAAGAAATAATGAAGGAATGAGCTGCTATTTATAAAAAAATAGAATGCATAGTAACTAATCCATGAACGGTCCAGATTGATTACTTTAATCTGACGGTCCATATTTAAAGAAAAATCTTTTAAACAAAATATAATATATTCTATTTATAGAATAACTTTAATAAAGTATTCTGATTTATATAAAAAGATGTTTATGTTTTATTACGTTAATAATACGAATAAAACAAAACGTCATTATCGTTAAATAATTCATATTATTAACTGACAATAATTGAATCAAACTGAGTGACTTCTCACATAAGCATTAATAATCAATACTGTGTGCTACTATGTAACCACACATATTACTGTACTTTTACTACCTAGTAGTTCAACAGTAACAATGGTAAAACTTCCGTCGTTATTTTTAATAAAATATTTTTGTCGTTTTCTCAATCCGACAATAATTCCATTGTGGGGTCTACCAATGATTGTGTCGTTGTACGAATATTTCCTGTTAAAACGAATATTCCCCGACCAATCGAATATTATATAACAACTTGCGTACTTTGCAAAATTTATAAATATTACCCACAACTATAACATTATATCAAATTAACTCCATAATATTTAAAAATGATATTTATAGAAAATTCATCTTTATTTATAAAAGTTGGGGTCTTACATAAATGTTTTGTTTTAAATACTAATAGTAATATTGGAAAATTTGATGCAAAATCAACCGAAGCTATTTTTCTTGGTTATTCAGTACATAGTAAGGCATATAGGGTTTATAATCTTGACAAGTCAAAGGTTGAAGAGTCAGTGCATGTAATATTTGATGAATTTAACTATGATAAGTCGAAAGATGAGGATTCTGCAGGAAATAACAATGTGAGTCGTGGAAGCCAAACTGCTAAATCCGGACAGCCTAAGCCGTCCGAATCAGAAGGAAAATCAGTTGAAATCAGACAGCCTAAGCCGTCCGAATCAGAAGGAAAATCAGCTGAAATCAGATTGCCTGACCCGTCCGTTTTAATAGAAAACTCAGATATGCAGACACCGAAAAATAGACAGCCAGACCCGTCCGATTTAGAAGAAAACTCAGACGAACACACTGATGCAGAATGTGACATACCACAGTTTGAATCCAACGAACAAATGACCACTGTAAAGCTTCCTAAATCAACTCGAACTGTGAGAAATCATCCTCCAAACTTGATTATTGGAGATCCAGACACTTAGATGAACACAAGAAGAAAAGCAAGGAATTATTGTGCATTTTCAGCCTTTCTTTCTCAAGTTGAACCAAAAATTGCCAAGGAAGCAATTCAAGATGAAAATTGGACAATCGCTATGCAGGAAGAGTTAAACCAATTTGAACGATGTCGGGTATGGGATCTTGTTAAGCCTCCTAAAAATGCATCTATTATTGGTACAAAATGGATTTTCAAAAACAAATTAGATGAAAATGGTGTTATAATAAGAAATAAAGCCAGATTGGTAGCTCAAGGCTATAATCAACAGGAAGGTATAGACTATGAAGAAACCTTTGCCCCTGTTGCAAGGTTGGAAGCAATAAGAATTTTATTTGCCTATGCATGCTTTAGACAATTTAAATTATATCAAATGGATGTGAAAAGTACTTTTTTAAATGGTTACTTAAATGAAGAAGTATATGTTAAGCAACCTCCCGGTTTCGAACATGAAAAATATCCTCATCATGTGTTTAAATTGAAAAAGGCTTTGTATGGATTAAAACAAACTCCAAGAGCTTGGTATAAAAGACTAAGCAAGTTTTTATTAGAAAGTGATTTTAATCGCGGTAAGATTGACTCGACTCTTTTTATTAAAACTAAAATTAAAGATTTATTAATTGTTCAAATTAATGTGGATGACATAATTTTTGGAGCTACTACTAACTCTTTGTGTGAGTGATTTTCCCAATGTATGCATAATGAGTTTGACATGAGCCTTATGGGCGAATTAAACTATTTCTTGGGGCTTCAAATCAAACAATCCAATGAAGGGATTCACATTCACCAATCCAAGTATGTAAAGGAGTTATTAAAGAGATTTGGTTTTGAAAATACCAAACCAAAGTCAACACCAATGAGTACTACCATCAAGCTTACTGCGGATGCTACAGGTAAAGATGTTGAAGTGACAATGTATCGAGGTATGATTGGTTGTTTACTTTATTTAATTGCATCAATGCCGTATATTATGTATAGTGTATGCCTTTGTGCTAGATTTCAAGCTCAACCGAAAGAATCTCATCTTAAAGCGGTAAAAAGAATATTTAAATATTTATCTGGTACAATTAATTTTGGTTTATACTATCCTGCATCTCCTAGTTTTGAACTAATTGGATATTCAGATGCAGATTATGCAGGGTGCCAAGTTGATAGAAAAAGCACAAGCGGTGCTTGTGAATTTTTAGGACAAAGCCTTGTGGCTTGGCACAGCAAAAAGCAAACATCAGTTGCCTTGTCTACTACGGAAGGTGAATATTTGGCGGCAGGTAGTTGTTGTTCACAAATTTTATGAATGATTCAAACTCTTCATGATTTTAATGTGTTATGTGAAAATGTGCCTATTATGTGTGACAATACTAGTGTAATTGATATTTCAAAAAATCATGTGCTTCATTCTCGTACTAAACATATTGAAGTGAGACATCATTTTTTAAGAGATAATGTTGCTAAAGGGTTAATTAAATTAGTATTTGTCCCTACTGAACATCAACTGGCTGACATTTTTACAAAACCTTTAAGTGAAGAGCGTTTTTGCACATTGAGACGCGAACTTGGAATGTCTGTATGTGGTTAGATTTTTAAATATATATATATATATATATATATTAATTAATTAAAAAAATTAAAAAAAAAGGGACTGCGACAACGCTCTCAGGCGATAGATTTGGGCTCTCCAGAATTGGATCTTCAAAACGAAGCTTCTTCATCAAAGGGACTGCGAGATAAACGTCGCCTAGACCGAAACCTCTCCAAGATGGGCTCTGATTTGGGAAAGAAGATGAAGAAAATAGGGGACTCATCTAAGGGTAGAAACCGAGTTGCTGTGAGTATACCCATTTCAAACTCTATTTCTAGCACTCATGCTTCCACTATTGTTTTTCGATCCAACAAATTTCTAAATCAATTTCAGAAAATAATGGTGAATAAACCCATTGTGTATGGCAAACCCGTTGACCCTGTTCTTTTTCATAAAATTGAGGTTACTGAACTTTTTAATCACATTGGTCTATCTAGTTTGCTATTTCCCCCAACATCTGCTTATCCCCAATTAATTAAACAATTTTATGGGAATTTGTCTGTTGTCCATAATCAAATTCAAACTTTTGTGCAAAACAAAACTCTGTTAATAGACTCTGCTTTACTAGGTGTTTTGTTTGACATACCTTGCACTGGCCCATCCCCATTCACTCTAAAAGGGCCACTGGAATTTGAAAATTTATCTATTCTGCAACAATTGCGAATAGTTAAAGATTGTCCCACTTCTGAGTTTGTTTCTCTACCCACAGTTCTTGAGACCACACCATTAAATAGTGTAATTCATAAGCTTATTCGTGCAAATCTTATTCCTAGAACTGGTGGTAGGTCTGGGATGACGTATCAAGATTTAATTTTGTCATCCCTCATACTGTCAAAAACACAATTTAGTTATGCTATTTTAATGATAAATCATATGGAAAGTTGTGTCAAAACAAAATCTAAATGTTTTCCATATGGTGAATTTTTGACAAAGATATTAATTTACTCATTTTGCTATATCTTTTGAGAATGAAGAAGTGTTTCAACTAACTGAAGTCATTAGTGACTTAGTTTTTATAAAATTCCAAACTCAAAATTGGGGCTGACAATATTTTATCTTGGGACATTAAAGCAGACATTCCTGATCCTATTGCTCTTCCTACTGTTTCTCCTTCTCACTCTCATTCTATTCCTCCTGCTTCTCACAATTCAGAACTTTCTCAACTTGTTACTGAAATGAATTCTAAGTTTGACACAATGCTAGAACTCATGCATAATTTTTCAGCTTCACTCAATTATTTATCCGATAGAGTACTCACAGTCACTGAGAAGGTTGACTCGTTAGATGTGCAATTCAAGGATTTGTCTAAGAAGATTGAAGACGAGATGTTTGAGACTGATAAAGAAGACAATTAATTTCACTTTTTTGATGATGTCAAAGGGGGAGAGATTTGTGTTGAAAGTTTTTAACTCTGTTAATTTTAAACCCTGTTAACTCTTTTTGGATATTTGAATGTATTGGCTCAAATTTGAATATTTTGGAATCTGGATATTTGAATCTGTTGGTTTCTTCTTTACTGGGCATACTTTGGGTCATTTGATGTATATGCAATATTTGATATACATGTAATTAATATGTGATATTTGATATACATGCCATGTTGAAAGATTTTATGCCTAAATTAAGGGGGAGCCATATATTTAGGGGGAGTATGATATATATTGTCAACATCAAAAAGGGAGAGAATGTTAGTATTTATACTATGTGATTTTAATGATGACAATGTTTATATGGGCTAAATTATTTTTATTGGCTTATAATTTTATTTAGTCATGTTAAATATTTTTCATGGGTTATTGCATGAAAGGATTCTGCAGGTTGTCACCTAATTCAAAGTTTTTGGAATATAATATTTATATGATTATTTTGTTGTGAAGACTAATTCTAATGTGAATTGGAGAAGTTTAAGGAAATTGAAAATCAGGTATTGGATTTTTTTTAACAGGTATGTGCGAGCTGGATTTTTTATCTAATCTGTTTTAATTCCTTATTTGTTGGGTTATATTCTTCCAATATAGATATAGATATTATCTATTAAATAGTGTATTACCAATTTACGTGTCTTTAATATTTTTAGGAATTGGTATATCTATGGACTCTTATTTAAAATGGAACAACAGTTATTTTTTTGGAGTCTTTCTAACAGCAGTTGTTGTTTTAAAGGAAACTTGTTAACAGTCAATTGGACTCTTTCAGCTAGTCTTGATATTTTATTTGACTACTTCTCTTATCTTCTGAGGCTGTTATTCATCTCCTATTAACAAGAAATATAGCCGTTGCTGGAAGAATTGTTATGTTACTTGTCATAGCCGTTGCTCTCTTCATTATATATATTGTTTACTAGGCTTCATGAAGGGATACAAGACTGCAGAACAAAAACTTCAAGAGAGCTATCTGAGATAATCAATCTTTTTAGTTTTGGTTTACAGTGTTCAAGTATTCCTTATTTATATCTATTGTAAACACAGTACAAGTCTAGGTTGACTTGGGATTTTATTTTAGTAATATTCAGTCTGTACAACGAAACTATCAAAGTCTCAGAGGTGAGAGATGTTGCAGAGGTGCAAAGGGGGCAGAGGTTTCCAATCGATCGTCGTTGTAACAGGGAGTTATTTACTTTGTAATTGCTGAGTATTATTTTAATAAAGCGAGTCTCCAATCCTAGTTGGGATTGGACGTGGATTAGGCTACTAGACTAGAGGATAGAGGCTGAACCACGTAAAAAATCTCGGTGTGCTTTATTTTTCGTGTTTCTGTTTTTAAGTTTTATATTCTGCCGATTTTGGTTTTAGTTGGAGAAATTTTATACTAATACGGACAGGTATTAGCTGTCCGTTTATAACAGTCTAAGAATATAACTAATACAGACAGGGTTAGACTGTCCGATTATAGCCTGCTATATAGTAAACTTAAAAAATTGGCCATTGTAGATCACTTCTAAGTATTTACACCTATTCACCCCCCTCTAGGTGTGCTATATTACAGAATTACGGCCTTTGTTGGATTACTTGTTTATTGGTGTTTAGTTATATTAGTGATTTAATCAATTCTAAAAACCATATGTGTTGGATATTTATTGGGCCAGTGCTCATCTGTGGTTAGGATCATTTTGCTCAGTTGGATATTGGTGGGGAGTGCTGCTTCTGAATTTCCGGATGGAATCACTTGGTGAGGGAGTTAATTCTTTGCCTTCTTTAGGCTATAATCCTTCTTTTGCCACGAGGAGTAATCACCCCCCTCATCCTTTATCTGCAAAACATTCTAGATATAAAGGAGCCTCATCTACAAGTGTTTCTGATAATGGAATGAAGACAAGCCAAACTCCAACAGGTTTAGTAAACCATTCTTATAAAATATCCCATGATCACATGCGAAAGGAAATGCAAAAGATTTCTATTCTACCACATATTTTACAGAAGTCAAGCAAAGCTGCACCAATATGGAGGTTAGTGAATGTGCAAGCAGTATTGAGAAGTCCGTTTGCAAAAGATTTGCTTGTGAATCACGTTTTGTTTTTCTTTACAAATCTAATCTTTTGGGATTTTTTCGACTTCTATGAGTTGTTGATGAGTTGTTTCTGTAATGGATATGTGTTGATTGTTATGATTAATGTATTTTAGTTTTGTTATTTTTGAAACAGAGGAAGAATCAAGGAGAGAGAGAAAAGAAAGAAAGAGAGAGACAAGTTGGAGAAGAAAGAGAAAATAATAAAAAAAGATTATTAAAATTTATTTTTGCCACGTGTCGGTCGTCCCGTTTGTCCAGTTAAATTTTTTTTAACGATAGGGACATAGTTGAGCTACGTTTTACAACGTTAAGTGTATTTTTGGAAAAAAAAGAAGTTCAGGGTGTAGGTGGGACAACGGGGTAAACGTCAAGGAAATTTTTAGATCTTTGTCCGATATAAATATAATTCTAAACTATTTAGAAAACCTCATAATATAAATATATGAGTTATTAAAATATATTAAGAGGTGGGTTGTTAAGATGCAATCAAACACCACCTAAGTTCAACTCCGCCCCGAATTAAAAAAAAAAAAGGTTTCGAGTGTACTATATGTAAGGTCCACCATGAATAAAAATAAAACTTATTTAATACTCAACCGTGAAAACATCAGATTATCCAACGGTCCAAACTTAGTATTCTACAAATAGCATCAACTAACCTGATTGGCCATTGAGTGTACACACGGATTAGAATTCTTACCACCCCTAATTACAAATCATTCACCGTCAATTACAACACCAATCCAACGGTTCCAACTCATCCGCCTAAAATATTTTCATGAGACCCAAAAAATTTTCAAACTTTGGCGCTCTTCAAAAACCTTCAATTCCAATTTATAAATACCCACCAAAACCCAACATTTCAATTCACTCATCCTCCCAAAGCTCTCACATCCCATCAATTTACTCATCTCATTTTCTCTCCCTAAAATTGTAGAAATGGCACGTACCAAGCAAACAGCACGAAAATCTACCGGCGGCAAGGCTCCAAGGAAGCAACTAGCAACAAAGGCGGCAAGGAAGTCGGCGCCGGCGACCGGAGGAGTGAAGAAGCCACACAGATTCAGGCCCGGAACCGTAGCTCTAAGGGAAATCAGAAAGTACCAGAAAAGCACAGAGCTTTTGATCCGTAAGCTTCCATTTCAGAGGCTTGTAAGAGAAATTGCGCAGGATTTCAAGACGGATCTCCGGTTCCAGAGCTCCGCCGTGGCTGCTCTTCAGGAAGCAGCGGAAGCCTACTTGGTGGGTCTGTTTGAGGATACTAATCTTTGTGCTATTCACGCCAAGAGGGTTACGATTATGCCCAAAGACATTCAGCTTGCTCGCCGGATCCGTGGAGAGAGGGCTTAGAGGATGTGGTTTAAAAGTTAGATCTCTTTTCTACTTGTAGTAGATATATTATTAGTCTTTCTGATTTCTGTCTCTAGAACTTGGATGATTATGTAGATGTTCTGTTTTGTGATGTGTTTATGTAAATCGGCCCAAGTTAAATGAGAATGAAAATTATTAAATTTTGTGTTCTATTCGTTTGTTAAAACTAGTGATTCATGTTTGTGTTTTTAGCCTCTCATTGGGTATATTTTTCAATATAATTTATTTTCTATTTCTATGTTTTTTTATTACTTTTATTCTATTACTGCATGACATTATATTATCATTATTATTGGAAAGGGATGGTAGGATTTGATATTTTTCAAAGGCATAGGTATCCGGTCAGCACATTGCCAGACTATCGCTTGATTCCATAATATAAAATTTTAAGTGCATCATAATTTGAATAAAACTCTCTAGAAACGTTTCTATTTTTCTCACTCAATTGTACCTCATTACATTCATATTATTAATATTTTTTAACAATTAACAAGTTGCTAAATTTTCTAAAATTGTCTAGATTATTAAAAACTAAACAAATATATTTGTGGCATCACATGGTTTGCTCATGAGGAATGATTTTTTTTTTTGACTTTGATAATTAAAACCAAGCGTAAATTTTACATGACCATATGATGAGGTTTCACTAATTTCTATCATGGCTACATATAGTACACCTTAAACGCTAGAGATTTTGAGTTGAAGTAAAAAAATAGTCTTCGTGTTTAACTTAGTAATGTTAAATGACAAACAGATTTGTCTTTCATATATAAAGTATCATTTTGTAACAACATTTGGTACTAATCCCATCTTTAGATGTAACACTCCTTTTTCGAAATAGAAGAGAGGTTATACAAAATTTAACAAAACTGATAAAATTATAATAAGGCTCTAAGCCGTAAAAGAATAGTGTCATAACGGTTAAATATCACAAGATAAATTATAATAAATGTTACACCGGCTCAAATCACAATTTAAGATAATTATTATAACTCTGAACCACTTATGTATCACAACCTAAATAGAATATATCTAAATCATATATGGATAAAAGGGAGTTCTCGTCACACTTGTCCTTGATCCCCTTGATTACCTTCCGGAAGAAAAATACAGCATTAGCTAAATGCCCAGTACTAATATATAATACAAGAATAATGAAACGAAATAACCAACTCAATAAAATAAACTGAACTGTAACGAACAAAAATAATACAACAAAATAATATGCTGAATCAAATGGCTGAGTGTTATTTCATACCGAGCTCAGAAATATATCTCGCCACACAGGCAAGTCAAACAATGCCACACATGTAATCAAAATAATGTCACACAGGCAATCATACATCGGACTATGCAATGTAGATGTATGCAAAAATCGGAAGGAGTGTTTGGCATAAACATCACAAATTCGCAAAACAAAACAGAATAGAAAACTAAGGTCAACCCAAATGCCTCCTACAACAAATCACCAAATGGCCAACTCCTATCGGAGCACAAAATGGAGACGTCGTGGACTGATCACACCGCCAAAGAAGGTGTCATGCCTCGGTGCCAAGAGGACATGTCTGTGGTACCCCCACAGGTGGTTATAGCTGAAGTATAACTTACGGTATATTCTAACAAAAATATCATGTCACAACACGTGACACAATATCAACACAAAGGGGTTCTAATATGTACATGTTAAACTGAAACGAATCATCTGTTGAATAAATTATACAGGAACGTGCTTGTTTCAATAATCATAATATTAAGTACTTACATAAATTGAGAGAAAACATCTTGTATGTATCAGGATTCCGCTGCGCGTAAGGGTAAATGTCTTCAATTGCCTCTTTCAATCTTATGATGGATATATAGGTATGTATAAAGTTCTTGAGACGATAATTGGGACCAAACCTTAACTGTTTTATTTATAGAATAACTAAGGGTCAAAATCGTCTATCAAGATTATGAAACCCTAGGGCCCATTATGCCAAAACTATTAGGAATATTATTTATAAGCCACATAATTAATTACCAAACCCATAAATAAAGTGATTAAATTAATACAATATGTAAGCCCAATAATTACATAAATAGTAGAGGTCACATACGGAATAAAATATTCTAACATTCTCCCATTTGGCCGAAATACTATTTATATACAAAACATAACGCTTACAATCATTAATTTGGCCAAGTATTAATTTAATGTCTACATTCTGTTCTAATAAAAATACCAATGCGAATTAATACAATCTTTATGTCATTATTAACACAAGATCCCCATTAGTTACACAATTAGTACTTTTATTAGAACAAAGATTAACATTAAGCATAACAGGTATGAATAGAGTTTACAGAAGTGGTAATTGATTAAACTCATTCATATGGTCCAAAACATTACCGTACCGTTTGCTCATAAGTTCTCAAGCGTGCACAATAAAAAGAATAGCAAACCATAAACATAAAGTGAAGTTCAAAACAACGAGCTCAAAAATTTTGTGTGACGCCCCCAAAATTAAGTATACATCACCCATCTTGGGTCGTCAGATACATGGTACAGAATACAAATATAACTTACTAATACAACTGTCGTGTACAATACGACAAAATATAACTGTGAGTTTGAATACAATTATTGTCTACTAGAGACTATACAAACTCAAAAGGAGTCCTCATTACAATTATTGTCACACTATTTAACAGAATAGTGAGGACTACTAATACTATCATCTGGTCCATCACTCCGTTTCCCGACTCGTCCCAGCTATATTCTCATTTCCTGAAGAGAACAGTGAAAGAAAGGGTGAGCTCAACTAGCCCAGTAAAAAATATTATGACTAAGATAATGCAGAATAAATTATCATTAGCCTTCAACAGTGTTAAACTGATAAAACATAACGAACATCAAGTTTAACTGCAACGGAACAAGCAATCCATTAAAAGAGTCAAGTAGAGAATAAAATCTACTATCTTCTATGATTTAAAAGGTTTTTTAACACTGTTATCGCTGGGACTCAGCTTAACAAAATAATCCACATCATCGAATCACCCCTGCACTACGACCAAGGATATTCTTTAGTATCACGACCACAATTATCCATGCACTACGGGCCAAGAATATTTGTGTACTCATTAATGGTTATGATCATGCCAACAACTGTCCATCAATGCACTACGGGCCAATGAGGACTATTATCACATCATTTGTGACATTATGGTCATGATTATAGCGAATAATCCCTAGTCATAATCATACCAAGTCCATCTATGCACTATAGGCCACAGATGACTTTCAACATTTTATAAACATGAGGATGATGACAATGATATAAGAATTCAATAAAACAAGTTCAAGAATTAATTTATCCAAGAATTAACAACGTCCAAATTGTCAACATGATACTGCTTTGTGGAGTAAAATTCAAGAATGCTTAGAATAATATTTTTATGAAAAGATACTGGATGAAACGCAATTATCAAGGATATTCTACTAATTTCATGGAGTATAGAAGTTAAAACTTAACCAACTGAGTATAATAAAGAATGTAATAACAAAAAAAATCACCCGGCATGCGATAGACCGCACAGACCGATTATTCTAACAGAATAATCAGTAATGGAACCAGGTCCGGTGTAAACGCACAGACAGGATATCCCGACAGAATAATAAATAATGGAACCAGGTCCGGCGTAAAGGCACAGACATGATATTCCGACAGAATAATAAATAATGGAACCAGGTCCGGTGTAAAATACACAGACAGGATGTTCCAACAGAATAATAACAAGACGAAATCAGGTCCGGTGTAAAACACACATACAGGATGTTCCAACAGAATAATAATAAAAACGGAACCAGGTCCGGTGTAAAACACACAGACAGGATGTTCCAACATAATAATAATAAAAACGGAACCAGGTCCGGTGTAAAACACACAGATATAATGTTCCAACAGAATAATAGAAGAATGTCACCAAGTATAGGGTAGACCGCGTATACAGGTTATTCCAACAGAATAATAAGAAATGGAATAACAAAAGTTCTCTTCATGAATAAGAAAGAATAACACCCCTTACCGTTTTAAAGAAGAACTGAAATAAGGAAGTAGTTAAGTAGCAGCTCTCTCTATAGTTTCTCTCTATAGTTTCTCTCTCTAGAGTTCAGTGAATTCGTAAGAAATAATGAAGGAATGAGCTGCTATTTATAGAAAAATAGAATGCATAGTAACTAATCCATGAACGGTCCAGATTGATTACTTTAATCTGACGGTCCATATTTAAAGAAAAATCTTTTAAATAAAATATAATATATTCTATTTATGGAATAACTTTAATAAAGTATTTTGTTTTATATAAAAAGATGTTTCTGTTTTATTACGTTAATAATACGAATAAAACAAAACTTCATTATCGCTAAATAATTCATATTATTAACTGACAATAATTGAATCAAACTGAGTGACTTCTCACATAAGCACTAATAATCAATACCGTGTGCTACTATGCAACCACAAGTATTACTGTTGTAACGACCCCAAAATAGGTCCATTCCACCCAACCCATTCTGAGTCGCCAAATACATGGTACAGAAAACAACTACAACTTTATTACAACAATTGTCGTGCAAAATACAACAACACATATGCTGTGAGTTTGGATACAAATATATACCAAATGTGACTCATGTTCCAACCGTGGACATCACCTCACAATAACACCTTACATAAAGGTATAGTCAAAAACTGTTTTAGAAATTAGAATCTTTGGGAAGTGCTCAAGGAAACCTTCGTACATGGGAGGCCACGCATCTAGGTTATGATAGATATCATATGGCCACAGAATTATCCTTGGTTGACCCAATAGACCCCAAAGAAAAACGAGAAGATTACTATCATATTCTTCCCAATGGTGAGTCTTCTCTTGACTTATCATTATCTCCACTGTATCTAACTGAGAATTATACTTTAAACAAACACCAAGATTATATAGGTAGTGCTCGTATATATACTCAGCAAGTGGATGAGCACAACCCTGTCTTATGATGACACGAGGTTGTATGTCATTAGACAGCTTGTATGATAGTAACAAAACACCCTTCCAACGTTGGGTTCGTCTCACCCTATTTTCTTCACCAAATATAACTACTAAATGATGACCACCGTTCTATTCCCTTGTTACCCCCGCTCGACCCAGCTACACTCTTATTACCTGAAAGGAATTATGAAGCAAAAGGGTGAGCACAACTAGCTCAGTAAAGAATATCATGACTAAAGATAATTCAATTATCAATAGCCTTCATCAACAATAAATCAGAGATTTAGAACATATGGTAAATGATAAAAATTTCAACCATAGTTGCAGCGGAACGAGCAATCCATTAGAAGAGTCAAATAGACTATAAAGTCTATTATCTTCTCCATGTTAAAAATCCACCAACAATATTTTATCCATGTAACATCACTCAACAGTTCCTTTCCACAATCATATGAATAACTCATAATCATAATTGTGACTATAAATTTTTCTTCGCACCCAGGACGAAGAATATTTTCATCACCTGTCTTTACCTGAAACATCAAAGATCATGGTTATACCAAATCACAGTTCCTGTTTATAATCATACTAACAAATCCATCTTTGCACTACGGGCCGAAGATATTCATCAACAAACCATCTTTGCACTACGGGCCAAAGATATTCAACAACAGTTCATCTTTGCACTACAGGCCAAAGATATTCATCAACAGGCCATCTTTGCACTACATGCCAAAGATATTCATCAACAATTCATATTTGCACTACAGGCCAAATATATTCATATCTCAAAGAAATATATAATCATTTCAGAATTTATATAAACAATAATTATAACCATGTTGATCAATTCACCTTTGCACTTAAGCTTAAGATATTCAATTATAAATTCAATGGTCATGATCATACCAGTCACAATTCAACTTTGCACTACAGGCCAAAGAGAACCCTAGTCATGATCATACCAATAATCTACCCATCTTTACACTCCAGTGAAAGAGAATTTCAACATCAGGGTTATAAAAATATTATATATGATGATAAAAATAATATGATCAACATATAGTTTTAATCTCAAGAGTAATATTCGTAACTCATGAATAGTAAATCGTGAATAGTAACTCATGAATAGTAACCCCGACACAAAAGATAGAAATTCCACAATAAAATCCATACCAATATTTCGGTATAATGATATTGAAAGAATAACATTACTTAAATTTATAAACAATTTATTTTAATTGTTTACACTTTACTAATTAATGCATTTAATCATCATAAAATGTCAACTCTTACAATTTCATCATCAATAACCAAAACCCTCATCAAAAATCTGCATATACCTCATATAGGATTCTCAAGCCATAAAATCCTATTTTTCCAATTTTCTTTCTTCACAAAACATATTTAATTCATTTACTCATAACTAGACCATTTTTATGAAAAATACCAAATCAGTTCCAAAAATATTTCTTTTCTGAGATTTAGCATAATATAGTCCCATAGTGAACATATATTTTTCTCAGAATTTTTAAAAGTCATTTACTATTTTTCATATGGCCAAAATAGCCGAATATTTAGACATTTATCAAAAATTGTACTTTTGTCTAAAAATTCTGAAATTTACAGAGTATACTTCTATCATATACATGTACTCCCAATAAAAATTTCATTAATTTTGGAGTTAACCACAAGGAATTATAAGCTGTTACTTTTAAAATAGTCTTTTCTCATAAAATTCATAACTCTCAATCTATACATCTAAAAATCACCATTTTTGGATACAATCAAGAAAACTCATCAAAATATCATTTCAAATTTTTCCAGAATTTTTTGAATATCAAAAAAATTACGAAACTGAAAATCATAACAACCCTTAAAATCCCTTACTATCCCTTACTATCCCTTACCTCAAAAGAGCAGTACTTCTGATCGGTATAAGGCTGAAGGAAACTTGCACTGATGAATAGTAACTCACCAAGTATCTAAATACTCACAAAATACACTCAATAATCTAGAGAGAGAAAGAGAGAAAGCTTATGTTTCTGGTGTGATTTTCAATTCTAACTTAGCCCTCTATTTATAGAAAAATTTTGGTAGGTTTGACCTGCAACCTGATGGCTTTACCTGCTACTATTCCCACCCACCACATTTGAAATATAATTCAGCACATTTCTTCACCAACCACAAGTGGGGCCCACCAATTCTAGAATTTTCTACCAAAATGATTTATAACCTGATTTCTGAATCAGCCACCTCTTAAAATTCATAACAAATCATACGTTCATTTTTAACGGTTCAAAATTTGTGGACATATACTCAACTTATATATGTATAACATATCCAAAAATTACCACGATCCAACGGTCGGATTAAAAATTATAACCCCCGCAAAATATCTCAAAAACCCTGATTTTTAATACCTCCATTCCGACAAAAATACGGATAAAAATCTCAACATTAACTCCTTCATTTTTAACCACTAAAATATATCTCTCGTTTATATCCATATAAAATAAATATTTCCTTATCATATGAATCAATAATTAATTATTCACAAATAATATTACAGAATCACATTTATGACAACCAAGCCGTTCCCAGGAAAGAGGGGGCTTTCCAATAAGGATTTCTCCTTACTAGCGCGCAATTAGATGACCAAACCTCTCCTTAGACAGAACTTTCTAGACATTGCCAATAATGCTATCTAATAATACTATTCAAATAATATGAATTATTGATCTGATAATAGGAAATACTGTGCAGTAACAATTATTGAACAACAATAATACAAAATTTCAACGTAGCAATTATTGAATCAATAAAATAAAATATTGAACAGTAATTACTGTAACAATTATTGAGTAGTGCCTTCTTACGTAAGAATCAATAATTTCAAAAATACTATGCAATACCGTGTGCTACTGTGCAATAACGCGTATTACTGTATTTTAACCACCGGGTATTCCAACAGTGTTAACGGTAACAACTACGCCGTTATTTGTAAAAACTTAAATTTTTGTCGTTATCGTCATCCGACAGTTATTCGTTATGGGGCCCACAAATAGCTACGCCGTCGTACGAATATTCCCCGACAGAAATAATATTCCACGACCAAACGAATATTCCCCGACAACAATGATTATTTTATAACCACTTGCTTATTTTGAAAAAAATTCATATATCACCCTTAACTTTAACATTTATCAATTTAACCATTTACTGAATAGTAATTATAAGAAAAATTGAATACTTTTATTTCATAAAATTCGGGGTCTTACAACTGTACTTTTACTATCGAGTAGTTCAACAGTATCAATGGTAAAACTTCCGCCGTTATTTTTAATAAAATATTTTTGTCATTTTCTCAATCCGGCAATAATTTCGTTGTGGGATCCACCAATGATTGTGCCGTTGTACGAATATTCCCTGTTAAAACGAATATTCCCCGACCAATCGAATATTATATAACAACTTGCGTACTTTACAAAATTTATAAATATTACCCACAACTATAACATTATATCAAATTAACTCCATAATATTCAAAAATGATATTTATAGAAAATTCATCTTTATAAAAGTTGAGGTCTTACATGTTGTCTTACATCAAAATAACTCACTAATTAAGACTACTAGTTAAACCCATGCCGGCAACATGCTTTAAAAAAAGCTTGGGTGGTAAGCCTTTCGTAAGTGGATCTGCTAACATATCATGCGTACTAGTATACTTAATGGCAACGTTTTGATCTTCAACTATTTTCCTGACAAATAAGTACTTAGTGTCGAGGTATAGTCCAGCACCACTCGAAATGGTGCTGTTGGAAAAACTAACAGCAGAATCATTAACACAAAATACTTTTAATGGCCTTGAAATGGAATCTACAACCTTAAGTTCTGAAATAAGATTCTTTAATAATATGGCATGACAAGTAGCATGATAAGAAGCCACATATTCTGCCATCATCGAGGAAATAATAGTTAACTCCTGCTTATGACTTCTCTACGAAATAGAGCCTCCTGAAAGTGTAAAGATGTACACTGATGTAGATTTCTTTTCGTCTTTACACTTAGCAAAATCAGAATCAGAATAACCAACAACGTCAAGGTTATCTATTTTTCTAAATGTAAGCATAATATCCTTAGTACCCTGTAAGTAGCGTAAAACCTTTTTGGCTGCTTTCCAGTGATCCAAACCTGGATTTAATTGGTAACATCCAAGCATGCCAGTTACATACGCTATATCTGGACGTGTACGAACTTGAGCATACATAAGACTCCCAACCATAGAAGTATAAGGAATAAGATTCATTTGATCACGTTCAAGGTGATTCTTCGGACATTGATATGAGCCAAATTTATCACCCTTAACAACAGGGGCGATAGTAGGGGAGCAATTTTGCATGTTGTATTTGTTAAGAATTGTGTCAATATAAGCTCTTTGAGACAATCCTAATATCCCGCAAGACCTATCTCAATGAATTTCAATACTTATAACATAAGAGGTTTCACCGAGATCCTTCATATCAAAATTTCTAGAAAAGAAACGTTTGGTCTCATGCAACACGTCTAAGTTATTACTTGTAAATAATATATCATCAACATATAAAACAAGAATAACAAATTCACTCCCACTGACCTTCAAGTATATACATTGATTCACTATATTTTTATTTATTTATTTAATCAAAATTACTCATCACCTCGTGAAACTTAAGATACCATTGTCAAGATGCCTGTTTTAACTCATATATGGACTTCTTAAGTCTACATACCATATGTTCCTTGCCTTTAACCATAAAACCTTCTGGTTGTGCCATATAGACATTCTCATGCAAGTTGCCATTAAGGAATGCATTTTTAACATCCATCTGATGTAACTCTAAATCATAATGAGCTACTAAAGCCATGACTATTCTAAATGAAACTTTCCTGGATACTGGAGAGAAAATTTCATTATAATCCACACCTTCCTTTTGAGTGAAACCCTTAGCAACCAATCGAGCTTTATTCCTTTCAACGTTCCCTTTAGGATCTAATTTGGTCTTATAGACCCACTTGCAACCAACAGGTTTAAAACCTTTTGGTAATTCCTCAAGATCCCAAACGTTATTAAGCTCCATTGATTTCAACTCATCATTCATGGCTTCAAGCCATTGAGTTGATTGAGCACTCATAATGGCCTCTTTGTAGGAGATAGGATCATTAATCTTACTTGAATCTTAGATAATCTCATTAAGATAGGTTATAAAATCATCAAAATTAATAGGCTTTCTAGGTTATTCAGACTTATATAAACCCTGCACAATTTCAGGAATATGATTTTCAATAATGTGAGGTTCAACATTAGGTGGTGGCTCAGCTATCTCAGGGGCATCATTCGCCTTAATAGGAAGTTGTTGTGTCTCACCCTCTTGAATTACAGGATTAGAAACATAAAACCTATTTTCTTTAAGATCAATTTTTCTATGCTCACCACTCCCACTTAAATCACCATTCTCTAAAAACTCTGCATGCCTAGTCTCAACAATTCTAGTGGTATGCGAGGGACAGTAAAATTAAAAAACCCTTAGATCTCTCAGGATATCAAATAAAATGGCAACTAATGGTTTCAGAGTCAAGTTTCTTTATTTGTGGATTAAAAATCTTAGCCTCGGCTGGACAGCCTCACACCCGTAAGTATTTTAAAGTAGGTTTCCTACCGGTCCAAATTTCATAAGGAGTGTTAGGGACAGATTTGCTAGGAACCCGGTTTAAAATATGAACAACTGTCTTTAATTCCTCAGTCCACAAAAATACAGGTAAGCTAGAATTGCATAACATACTACGTACCATATCCATAAGGGTACGATTTCGCCTCTCAGCTGCACCATTCTGCTGCGTTGTATACTGAGTGACGATTCTATTTTCTTGACAAAATAAGGCAAATGGGCCAGGACTATGACCTGTATCAGAGTGTTTACCATAATACTCTCCGCCTCTATCTGATCTCACTACTTTAATTTTTTCGATCAAGTTGATTTTTAACTTCAGCCTTGAAAACTTTAAACATATTTAGTGATTCAAAATTTTCATTAATAAGGTAGACATAAGTATAACAAGAATAGTCATCAATGAATGTAATGAAAGATTTGTGTCCACCAATTTCTGGAGAAAATGATCCATATATATCAGTGTGAATCACCTCAAGAAGTGCACTACTTCTTGTTGCTCCTTTCTTATTACCTTCCACAAATTTTCCTTTTATACATTCAATACAATGGTCAAGATCAAAAAAAATCTAGTGAATGAAGAATTTCATCCTTTACAAGACGTTGTATTCTGTCTTTTGAAATATGGCCTAAGCGTTGATGCCACAATTTTGAAGAATTTTCATTATCTAGTTTTCTCTTATTTCCACTTTTAGAGGTACTTTCTGTTACATTCATTGTTAACAAGGATTCAGAAAAGACATTATCCAAATTTATCTTATAAAGGTTTCCCTCTAAAGAGCCAGAACCAATAACATGAGAGTAATGATAAATAATTATTTTATTATTCCCAAACTTAAACGAAAATCCATCAACGTCAAGTTTAGATACAGAAATTAAATTCCGTGTCATACTGGGAACATAAAGTGTATCATATAAATACAAGATGAAACCACTCTCCAAAACTAAAAGAAAAGTTCCTACAGTTTCAACTTGTATAGACTCTCCATTGCCAAATTTAATGGTTCTTTCCCCCTTTTAGAGTGTCTTCTTTGAAAGGAATCCATGCAATGAATTAGTAATGTGAACCATAACATCAGTGTCAAGCCACCATGTATTAGAAGGAACATCAATTAGAAAGGATTCATAAGTTACATAATTGAAGGACAATATACCTTTTTTTCAAGTAATTCTCTTAATTTAGGGCATTCTTTCTGAATATGTCATTGCTTCTTACAGAAGTGACATTTAGGACATGTCTTAGAGTTGTTATCTGAATAATTTGCCTTATTTATTTTGGTAGAAATTGGTTTATCCTTATTCTTAAAACCTTTGTCATTTTTTAAGCCTTCTTCTTATAGGATCCAGTGGTAGTCAAATGAGTAACATTAGGTTTTTCAACCTTAGGCCTTTCTTCATCTTGGACGCACAAGGAGATTAACTTGCTCATCTTCTACTTTTCTTTCTGCGTGTTATAATTGATCTTAAATGGATCAAACTGTTCAGGAAGAGAAGTCATAATGAAGTGAATAAGAAAACCCTAAAAAATCGCCATGTCCACACCCTTTAATTTAAAGGCCACGTCGTTCATCATTATAATGTGCTCGCACACCCCACTTACCCCATCATACCTGCTAGTAAGTATTTTCAAAATAAGGATACTTGCATGAGTTTTAAAAGAACCCTTAAATTGTTACTCGACTGAAGTTAAGTACTCTTTAACATTCTCAAAGTCAGGAATGACTTCTCGAATGACTGTCGTGATAGAGTTTTATTTCATAATCATAAGGGACATAAAGTTGGATCGCTCCCGCTTTCATAAATAACCTATTACTCAATTGTGCTAGTAGTTGTAAGTGGAGCAGGGTGATCCACTCGTAGTGCATAGTCCAAAATCATAGTGCCGAGAACAATTTTCACTTACACTTTTCAAGCAGTAAAATTAGTTTCATTCAAGGTTTCAATTCTAGAGAGGTACCCAATAACATATTAGAATTCGTATATGTTAATTAGCATATTTACGTTACTTTCGAAAATTGCTTTTCATGAATCATACGGTACAATTTTATATTATATCAATAAAGAAGTTATGCGGAAATAAAATTTCTAACATAACAACGTAATTAATTTATTCTATACAATAGCGTTACCTGAGCTCTGATACCAGATGTTGAATAATTATATCGGAACGTGCTATTGCATAGAATAAAATTAATTACTAATTAAGTGTAAGACCCCAACTTATTAATGAATAAAATCAAATTTTCTTTAAATATTATTGTGAATAATAAGGGGTTAATTTGATATAATACTTTGGTTATGGGTGAAATGTGCAAATTTTACAAAATAAGCAAGTGGTTATAAAATATTCATTTTGTCGGGGAATATTCGTTTGGTCGTGGAATATTCTTGCTGTCGGGGAATATTCGTACGACGGCGCAGCCTTGTGTGGGCCCCATAACGGAAAGCGATTGGATGAAGAAAACGACAAGTATAAGTTGTTTATAAATAACGGCGTAGTTGTTACCGTTAATACTGCTGGAATACCCGGTGGTTAAAATACAGTAGCACACAGTATTGCACCAATTATTGATTCTTACGTAAGAAGGCACTACTCAATAATTGTTACAGTAGTTATTATTCAATATTTTATTTTATTGATTCAATAATTGCTGCGTTGATATTTTATATTATTGTTGTTTCAATAATTGTTGCTGCACAGTATTTTCATTTATCAGATCAATAATTCATATTATTTGAATAATATTATTAGATAACATTATTGGCAATGTCTAGAAAGTTCTGTCTAAGGAGAGGTTTGGTCATCTAATTGCGCGCCAGTAAGGAGAAATCCTTATTGGAAAGCCCCCTCTTTCCTGGGAACGGCCTGGTTGTCATAAATGTGATTCTGTAATATTATTTGTGAATAATTAATTATTGATTCATATGATAAGGAAATATTTATTTTATGTGGATATAAATGAGGGATATATTTTTGTGGTTAAAAATGAAGGAGTTAATGTTGAGGTGTTTTATCAGTATTTTTATCGGAATGGAGGTATTAAAAATCAAATCAGGGTTTTTGAGATATTTTGCGGGGGTTATAATTTTTAATCCGACCGTTGGATCGTGGTAATTTTTGGATATGTTATACATATATAAGTTGAGTATATGTCCTCAAATTTTGAACCGTTAAAAATGAACGTATGATTTATTACGAATTTTACAAGATGACTGGTTCAGAAATTGTTGAATTTTCGGAGTTTATCATTTTGGTGGAAAATTCTAGAATTGGTGGGCCCCACTTGTGGTTGGTGAAGAAATGTGCTGAATTATATTTCAAATGTGGTGGGTGGGAATAGTAGCAGGTAAAGCCATCAGGTTGCAGGTCAAACCTACCAAAATTTTCCTATAAATAGAGGGCTAAGTTAGAATTGAAAATCACACCAGAAACAAGTTTTCTCTCTTTCTCTCTCTAGATTATTGAGTGTATTTTGTGAGTATTTAGATACTTTGAGAGTTTCTATTCATCAGAGCAAGTTTCTTTCAGCCTTATACCGGTATTCCGACCAGAAGTACTGATATCTTGAGGTAAGGGATATTATTTTCTTCTTAAATGATATTATTTTCTTCAATATCATTATGCTGAAATATTGATATGAGTTTTTATCAAATTTGGAACTTTTTGTGTCGGGGTTACTATTCATGTATACGGCACTATTCACGTATACGGCACTATTCACGAATACGGCACTATTCACCGAAAAATAAAATTTTCCCTTTTTGTCCAAGATGTCTATTATGGTTACTATCTTTGATTGTATCCATGTTTTGATCTTTATTTTTGAATTCTGCTTCACAATTGATTATTATGAAGTATTATTGATATTGGATAAACTGTTATACGAATCCCTACTATTTGTCCTTCTGTCTCATTGGATTCGTTCTCTTTAAGATATTTTTCATCATCCTCAGTCCTAAATGATGATATTAATGAATATCTTTGGCCTGTAGTGCAAAGATGTATGATTACGTGATGAATATCTTTGGCCTGTAGTGCAAAGATGAACAGGTGTTGAGATGAACATGACTGACAGGTGATACAAATGAATATCTTTGGCCTGTAGTGCAAAGATGAATATTTGGATAAAGATGATTATTAATTGATGTTACAGGGATAAAATATTGATGATTGACTTTTAAATCTTAGAAGATAGTAGAATTCTTTCTCTACTTGACTCTTCTAATGGTTTGCTGTTTCCGCTGCAGTTGTTGATCTAAAACTTGTTGTCGATTATATTTTATCAGATTTTTCCCTGTTGAAGACTAACGATAATTTGTTGTATATTATCTTAGTCATAATATTCTTTACTGGGCTAGTTGAGCCCACCCTTTTCCTTTTTGTTCCATTTTTCTTCTCAGGAGGTGAGAACATAGCAGGATCTAGTCGGGGTATGGAGTGATGGTTCTAAAAAGATGTTTTAGCAGTCCTCACTATTTCTGTAAAATAGTGTTTGAATAATTGTAATGAGGATTTATTTGAGTGTGGATATTGTCTAGAAGACAATATTTGTATTTAAACTCACAGTATGTGTTGTCGTATTTTGCACGACAATTGTATTATTGAAGTTGTAGTTTGCTTTCTGTACCATGTATTTGGCGACTCAGAATGGGTGTTGTATACCTATTTTGGGGGCGTCACAGTTGGTATCAGAGCTTAGGGATATGATCCCTGGCTGAGATGTGAGACAAGAACTAGGAGGGGAGAGACGGGGAATTCCTTCACTAGTATGACTTGACTAAGTTTATTTGGTGTTTATTTGGTCGGTCAGAGTATAGGGATAATATATGACATGACTATTAACCCTTGTTTTATGGCAGTATTTAAGAATGGCAGCTGAGAACGTTAATAATGGAGTAAATCAGACCGTGGAGACACCTTTGATCACTACCCAGGGGAACGTGCAACAGGAAGGCAATATTCCTCCTGTAAACAACGTTACCGAGCAAACGATGAATGATGGAATGTTTAGGAGCTTTTTGCAGTTCATGCAAAATCAGACGAGGGAGACTCGTGTGCAGAATACGGGTGGAAATGATAACAACGCGCGGTTTGTCACAGCTAAGCAGTTCAAAGAATTGGGACCACCAGAATTTAAGGGAAAGCCGGATCCGATCATGGCGGAAACGTGGGTCAAGCAAATTACCAAGATATTTGATGTCTTGGGATGCACGGAGGAACAGAAGGTTCCATTCGCCACATTTATGTTCCGCGGTGAGGCAGACTACTGGTGGGAGTCTGTGAAGCGTACCCAGCCTGACGCACTCAACATGTCCTGGGAAACATTTCAAAAACTGGTCAATGACAAGTACTTTCCTGAAAGTATTCGTCATATGAAGGAGGTTGAGTTTATTAGACTGGAACAAAACAACATGACGGTGTCCCAGTACGAGGCGAAGTTTGCAGAGTTATCCAGGTTTGCACCTCATTTGGTCGAAAATGAGGAACGAATGACAAGGATGTTTCTGAGAGGTCTAAAACCCGAGATTCGGCAATATCTTATCTCTTATAAATTTTCTTTATATTCAGATGTTGTAAACAGGGCTCAATTATTAGAGCGAGATAATGAATATGTGCAACCGAGGGACCACAACCAGGGTCATACCGGTGGCGGCAGTCATCGAAGCAATGAAAACCAGCAGGGAAGAAAACATTCGGACAAAAGCGGTAACCACTCTGGTGGTAATCGTGGTCGTGATAATAGAAGGAGCGAGTCGGGAGGAGATTTCAAGAAGAGAAGGTACAACAATGATAACGTGAAGACGTCAGCACAAACATCAACTGTTTCTAGGGGAGGAGAACGACCACCGGTCGTATGTTACAAATGTGGGAAAGAGGGACATATCAGCCCAAACTGCCCACAATAATCCAAGGTATGTTATAACTGTGGAAAGGAAGGTCATATAGCTCGAGAGTGTTCTGTAGCAAAACCAAGTTCAGCGGGGATGGAGACTCCAAAAGTTATCCCGGATAAGTCGAAATCAGCGGTTCCTGGAAGGGCGTTTGTCGTTACTGGCCAAAACGCGAGAAACCCGAACGAGGTGATCACGGGTAAGCTAATCTTGAATTCTTGCGAAGTTTATACTTTACTAGATACCGGTTCTACCCATTCTTTTATCTCTCCTGCTTGTGCTCAACGTTTAAACTTGACTCCGGAGAAATTGGACTTTAACTTATCTGTTGAAACTCCGTTGGGTGAAACCTTCGTTACATCTACAGTTTATAAATCTTGCATGATCCAAGTTGGCACTATCACATTACCTGTTGATCTTATCTCTTTAAAGATACTTGCTTTTGATGTGATTTTAGGAATTGATTGGTTAACCACTCATCATGCTAAAATTGATTGTTTTCGTAAGGTTGTTAGTTTTCATATTCCTAACCAACCTGTCATACGAATTCAAACTACTAAACCACTAAAATCAGTCACTGTCATATCAAGCCACAAAGCTATTCGTTTATTGAAAAACGGATGTCAAGCTTTCTTAGCCCATGATATGGATTTGAACAAAGACAAGTCAGATTTGAATAATATTTCTATTGTTAGAGAATTTTCCGATGTATTTCCTGAAGAACTTCCCGGTCTACCCCCGGAACGAGAAATTGAATTCTTTATTGACCTTGAACCCGGTACAAAGCCCATTTCTAAAACTCCATATCGAATGGCTCCTATTGAACTTCAGGAGTTAAAAGTCCAACTACAGGAGTTGTTGGACATCGGTTTTATTCGTCCTAGTACGTCTCCTTGGGGTGCTCCTGTTTTATTCGTAAAGAAGAAAGACGGGAGTATGCGACTTTGTATTGACTATCGAGAATTGAACCATGTCACCATCAAGAATAGGTATCCGCTACCTCGCATTGATGACCTGTTTGACCAGTTGCAAGGAGCACAATTCTTTTCAAAGATCGATCTTCGTTCTGGATATCATCAGCTGAAGATTAAAACTGAGGATATTCCAAAGACTGCCTTTAGAACTCGGTACGGGCATTATGAATTCTTAGTAATGTCTTTTGGATTGACTAATGCTCCTGCTGCTTTCATGGATATGATGAATCGTATATTCAAAGAATATTTAGATCAGTTCGTTGTCGTCTTTATTGATGACATCCTCATCTATTCCAAAAGCCGTGAAGATCATGAGCACCATTTGAAGCTGGTATTGCAAAGGCTTCGTGAAAACAAGCTATATGCCAAACTGAAGAAATGCGAGTTCTGGCTTGAGGAAGTAGCATTCCTTGGGCACGTGGTGTCAAAACATGGAGTATCTGTCGACCCGGCGAAGATTAAAGCCATACAAAGTTGGGAGCAACCGAAGTCGGTAACCGAAGTACGTAGCTTTCTAGGCTTAGCTTGTTATTATCGGAGATTTGTGGAAGGATTTTCTCGAATCGCTACTCCGTTAACTCAGCTGACTCGGAAAGATACTAAATTTATATGGAGTGAGGAATGCGAGAAGAGTTTCCAAGAACTCAAGAGGAGACTCATTTCAGCACCTGTTCTGACAATACCATCTGGTTCGGATGGATTTGTTATCTACAGCGATGCTTCAGGCAAAGGGTTAGGATGTGTTCTCATGCAACATGGGAAAGTCATAGCCTATGCCTCACGACAACTCAAAGAATATGAGAGGAATTATCCTACTCATGATTTGGAGTTGGCAGCAGTCGTTTTTGCGTTGAAGATCTGGAGACACTACCTGTATGGGGAGAAAGTGGAGATCTATACAGATCATAAAAGCCTCAAATATTTCTTCACCCAAAAGGAACTTAACATGCGGCAGCGATGTTGGCTCGAGCTGTTGAAAGATTACGATCATACCATCCAATATCATCCTGGAAAAGCGAACGTAGTAGCTGACGCATTGAGTAGAAGATCATATGCGGGTACGAGTGCAATATTGTTAACACAAAGGCCCATTTTATATGACTTACAAAGGATGGAGGTAGAGATGAAGGCTCCAAGTACCCACATGATGATATCAAATATACGAGTAGAACCGACTTTAATCGATAAAGTTAAAGCTGCTCAAGCTACGGACATGGAGCTGATGCGTATGAAGAAGAAAATGCAAGAAGGTGCTATTCCAGAAGCAAGAATCGATGAAGAAGGAATACTTTGAGTCAACTCCAGACTTTGTGTTCCTAACGATTTTGACTTGAAGCATAGAATAATGATGGAGGCACACAACACACCGTTTGCAATCCATCCTGGGAGTACCAAAATATATCACGATCTTCGACATACATTTTGGTGGAGCAATATGAAAAGAGAGATCGCGGAGTTTATCTCGAGATGTTTAACTTGTCAACGTGTAAAGGCGGAGCATCAAGTGCCAAAGGGTCCATTGCAACCACTTGAGATCCCGAAATGGAAGTGGGAACACATTACTATGGATTTTGTTACGGGTCTTCCCAAGGTTTCTCAAGGCATAGATGCGATTTGGGTTATTGTTGATAGATTAACCAAGTCCGCTCATTTCTTACCGATACGTGAGACTTATTCCCTTGAACGTCTTGCTAGTATGTATGTGAACGAGATTGTGAGATTGCATGGCATGCCAGTATCCATAGTTTCGGATCGTGACCCAAGATTCACTTCACGATTTTGGGTTAGCTTGCAGAAAGCTATAGGCACGGATTTACGATTTAGTTCGGCATACCATCCTCAAACGGACGGACAATCAGAGAGGACTATTCAAACTCTTGAAGATCTATTAAGACTTTGTGTCCTGGATCTCAAAGGGAGTTGGGATAAGTACCTACCATTGGTGAAATTCTCCTACAACAACAGTTATCAGGCGAGCATAGGTGTGGCTCCATTCGAGGCGTTGTATGGAAGAAAATGTCGGGGAATATTCGTTTGGTCGTGGAATATTCTTGCTGTCGGGGAATATTCGTACGACGGCGCAGCCTTGTGTGGGCCCCATAACGGAAAGCGATTGGATGAAGAAAACGACAAGTATAAGTTGTTTATAAATAACGGCGTAGTTGTTACCGTTAATACTGCTGGAATACCCGGTGGTTAAAATACAGTAGCACACGGTATTGCACCAATTATTGATTCTTACGTAAGAAGACACTACTCAATAATTGTTACAGTAGTTATTATTCAATATTTTATTTTATTGATTCAATAATTGCTGCGTTGATATTTTATATTATTGTTGTTTCAATAATTGTTGCTGCACAGTATTTTCATTTATCAGATCAATAATTCATATTATTTGAATAATATTATTAGATAACATTATTGGCAATGTCTAGAAAGTTCTGTCTAAGGAGAGGTTTGGTCATCTAATTGCGCGCCAGTAAGGAGAAATCCTTATTGGAAAGCCCCCTCTTTCCTGGGAACGGTCTGGTTGTCATAAATGTGATTCTGTAATATTATTTGTGAATAATTAATTATTGATTCATATGATAAGGAAATATTTATTTTATGTGGATATAAATGAGGGATATATTTTTGTGGTTAAAAATGAAGGAGTTAATGTTGAGGTGTTTTATCAGTATTTTTATCGGAATGGAGGTATTAAAAATCAAATCAGGGTTTTTGAGATATTTTGCGGGGGTTATAATTTTTAATCCGACCGTTGGATCGTGGTAATTTTTGGATATGTTATACATATATAAGTTGAGTATATGTCCTCAAATTTTGAACCGTTAAAAATGAACGTATGATTTATTACGAATTTTACAAGATGACTGGTTCAGAAATTGTTGAATTTTCGGAGTTTATCATTTTGATGGAAAATTCTAGAATTGGTGGGCCCCACTTGTGGTTGGTGAAGAAATGTGCTGAATTATATTTCAAATGTGGTGGGTGGGAATAGTAGCAGGTAAAGCCATCAGGTTGCAGGTCAAACCTACCAAAATTTTCCTATAAATAGAGGGCTAAGTTAGAATTGAAAATCACACCAGAAACAAGTTTTCTCTCTTTCTCTCTCTAGATTATTGAGTGTATTTTGTGAGTATTTAGATACTTTGAGAGTTTCCATTCATCAGAGCAAGTTTCTTTCAGCCTTATACCGGTATTCCGACCAGAAGTACTGATATTTTGAGGTAAGGGATATTATTTTCTTCTTAAATGATATTATTTTCTTCAATATCATTATGCTGAAATATTGATATGAGTTTTTATCAAATTTAAAACTTTTTGTGTCGGGGGTTACTATTCACGTATACGGCACTATTCACGTATACGGCACTATTCACGAATACGGCACTATTCACCGAAAAATAAATTTTCCCTTTTTGTCCAAGATGTCTATTATGGTTACTATCTTTGATTGTATCCATGTTTTAATCTTTATTTTTGAATTCTGCTTCACAATTGATTATTATGAAGTATTATTGATCTTGGATAAACTGTTATACGAATCCCTACTATTTGTCCTTCTGTCTCATTGGATTCGTTCTCTTTAAGATATTTTTCATCATCCTCAGTCCTAAATGATGATATTAATGAATATCTTTGGCCTGTAGTGCAAAGATGTATGATTACTTGATGAATATCTTTGGCCTGTAGTGCAAAGATGAACAGGTGTTGAGATGAACATGACTGACAGGTGATACAAATGAATATCTTTGGCCTGTAGTGCAAAGATGAATATTTGGATAAAGATGATTATTAATTGATGTTACAGGGATAAAATATTGATGATGGACTTTTAAATCTTAAAAGATAGTAGAATTCTTTCTCTACTTGACTCTTCTAATGGTTTGCTGTTTCCGCTGCAGTTGTTGATCTAAAACTTGTTGTCGATTATATTTTATCAGATTTTTCCCTGTTGAAGACTAACGATAATTTGTTGTATATTATCTTAGTCATAATATTCTTTACTGGGCTAGTTGAGCTCACCCTTTTCCTTTTTGTTCCATTTTTCTTCTCAGGAGCTGAGAACATAGCAGGATCTAGTCGGGGTATGGAGTGATGGTTCTAAAAAGATGTTTTAGCAGTCCTCACTATTTCTGTAAAATAGTGTTTGAATAATTGTAATGAGGATTTATTTGAGTGTGGATATTGTCTAGAAGACAATATTTGTATTTAAACTCACAGTATGTGTTGTCGTATTTTGCACGGCAATTGTATTATTGAAGTTGTAGTTTGCTTTCTGTACCATGTATTTGGCGACTCAGAATGGGTGTTGTATACCTATTTTGGGGGTGTCACATTAAGTACTTGTATGAATTGAGAGAAGACATCTTGTATGTATCAGGATTCCACAGCGCGTAAGGGTGAAGGTCTTCAATTGTCTCTCTCAATCTTATGATGGATGTATAAGTGTGTATAAAGTCCTTGAGACGATAATTGGGACCAAACCCTAACTGTTTTATTTATAGAATAGCTAAGGGTCAAAATCGTCCATCAAAATTATGAAACCCTAGGGCCCATTATGCCAAAACTATTTGGAATATTATTTATAGGCCACATAATTAATTACCAAACCCATAAATAAAGTGATTAAATTAATACAATATGTAAGCCCAATAATTACATAAATAGTATAGGCCACATACAGAATAAAATATTCTAACATCATCAACACAGTCTCCAAAAATATTAACATGTATTTTCTACAAAAATCAAAATAAATATTAAACATGATACACTAGATTAAGAGTACAAACATGAGTTCTAAGTATCAATACCAAGACGAACTATCACATGAATTTGAGAATGAACAATTATGGGAAACAATAACCAATTTCGAAACGAGAAACAAAACGAACAAATAAAATTTAATAAGAGTATCGCTGAATGAGTACGGAATCCGTATATGAATTAAGCAATGTAATACCTAAAAATTTATATTCCAAATATATTCCTTAAATTTCCTCTGCCCGATCTAAAAATAATAATAATAATATAATTATAAGTTACTTAATAACTATAATTTATATTAATATGAAATTAATTTTTAATTACATCAATTTTACCATATAAACTCAAATTAGATTTTAATTGATTATTTTAATCACTTCTTTTTCTTTTTATTTTGACAATTCAACATCCTTCATCCATATATATATACATACATACTGATAATTGTGAATATACAGCAATTATTATTTATGTTAACTAATTCTTTATTATATTATTAAAAAAATCAACAAAGGGCATATGTTGGCATATGTTGATTTGCATATACATGGAATAGTACCATCCAATTACCAATTATGAAACTCGAATGGAAACAGTGAAACATTCATATATGTATGTATTCCCAATTCTCAATTTTCAAATTCAAGCGGTAGAGATTCAAGAGCCAATGATATGAGAAAAAAAAACAAAAGGAAAAGAAAGGCACACCTGCTTTTACTTCTTCAGTAATTTAATCTCACACTCTCTCCATCGGTTTACAAAAGCGACGACTCCTATCTTCTTCTTTTTATAACAGATAAATAATAGTATGAGTAAAATATAGGGTTTGTGTTTTAGTTATTTATTATCAATATATATTATTTATAATTCAAATTTTAATATGATTTATTATTGCCCACATATAAATTAAACCCAATTTTACCAAATTAATTTTTATCACTTATTAATATTTATTAGCCCACATAAATTAAATAACTAGTTTGACCCAAATAAAAGACAAAATTCAATTAATATATTTTTAAATGTAAATATTTTAAAATTTACTTACATATTTATTATTATTATTATGATTATGATTATTATTATTATTATTATTATTATTATTATTATTATTTTATTTTACCGGGTATTACATCACCTCCCACTTAAAAGGATTCTGTCCCCGGAATGAAAAGAATAGAACGTACCTAATTTTCAAAAAGTTGCGGATATTCCGCTCGAATAAACTCTTGCATCTCCTATGTAGCTTCCCGCTCAGAATGATTTTTCCACAAAACCTTAATAAACGAAATTGTCTTTCTCCACATAATCCGCTCTTGATGATCCAAAATCGCCTAGACTTTTTCTTCATAAGTAAGATCACCCCGAATCTTATCGAACAGATATTGCACCCAGTGGCGAAGGTAGAATTTTTTGTCAGTGGGGTTAAAATTATTACCAAGTTACAAATAATTTGGCGAGGGTTCGGGGGCAATGCCCCCGAGCCAATTTTTTTTAATACTTTATACTTTTGGGTATATATATATATTACAATAAAAATATAATGAGTAATAATATATGGTACATATACACTATATTGACTCATAATAGACTTTTTTAATCACAACTGTTCATAAGTAAGTAATTCATTATTTATTTTAAAAATAATATAAATTAGATTATTATTTTGTTTAAAATATTATAAAAAGAGATACATATATTGAGATGATATGAGTCATATGTAGTTAAAATTTGATTGATAAAGTTATAAATTTTTAATTTGACCCCGTATAATAGAAAATATATAAAATTTTAGTGGGGTCAATTTATATATAATACTTAAAATTTTTAAAATTTACCTTACATTATAAAGCATTTTTATTTTCAGTGGGGTCGATTGACCCCACAAAGTTGCATGTGGCTTCGCCACTGATTGCACCACATGCAATGAATGATATTGGTAATTCCTCAACACCTACACATGGAACACGTTCTGCACGAGCTAGCTTTGGAGGCAAAGCTAACCGATATGCAACCTCACCAACCCTCTCCAAAATCTCAAATGGGCCAATATATTGCGGACTAAGTTTTCCTTTCAACCCAAATCGTTGAATGCCCTTCCAAAGAGAAACTTTTAGAAACACACGCTCACCAAGTTCATATTTTAAAGTCCTCATATGCTTATCAACATAACTCTTTTGCCGTGATCGAGCCGACTTCAACTTCTCCTTAGCCACCACTACCTTCTCCGTAGTGATGTGGACTAACTCAGGCTCTTTTATGGCCCTCTCGTCAACCTCATCCCAACAAGTTGGTGCCCGACACTTCCTACAATGCAACGCCTCAAACGGAGCCATCCCAATACTTGCATGCCAGCCGTTGTTATAAAAAAACTCAACTAGGCTCAAGTAATCATCCCAATTACCCGACCACTCAAGTGGACAAAATCTCAACATGTCCTCCAACGTTCGAATAGTCTGTTTGTTCCCAGTAGGCACATAATAGATCTATAAGGGGGGGTTGAATAGATCCTTTTATTTTTAAATACTTTTCTCGTTTATTTTGTATTGCTAATGATTTAGCATATGACAAACATAAGAATCTTTTCAAGCACAACGGAATAAGTAAAGGATCCCCTTCATTGATATATTCATAATCATACATATATTGTTCTTAGAGTTAATTAAGTTGTAAGCAGTTAATACATATATAGCAGTTATAGCAGTTAAGTACATAATGTAAATGACATAAAGTAAAAGGCACAAGGGATTTTAAGTGGTTCAGAGACTCAAGCTCATAATCTACTCTTCGTCTTTCAACTAGCAGGATTTTCACTAAGGAAGGGCAGCACCCTGAATCACTAAGATTCCTTCAAGGCCAGCAGCCTTGGAACTTCAGTTCACTAAGAATACTTCAAGGCCAGCAGCCTTGGAACTTCATTTAATCCCTCCGGACAAGGATCCCTCAGGCCCTGACTTGTTGTTGTTGTTGTTGTTGTTGTTGTTACTGAGCTGCTAAGATGTCTTTAAGCTTGAACATCTTCTGTACTTAGCAGCTTGGCGTGGTCCTCTTTGCATTCTGCTTCGAGTCTGGACCACATCTTCTCTGGTGCAGCTGATATTCACTCATTTCTGCTCATCTTCATCTGATGTCAGCTGTGCACCATCACCATCTAGATTTACTAAGTCTCTGAGCTTTTGGCAGACTTCGTCTGGCACTTAGCAATCCCTGAACCCTTCTTGAATGTTTTACAGACATGATTCTGCATCTGCTCTTTTTCAGCTTTTAGTTCATGGTAATCTGTAGAGTGGCTCTCTTGATCTTCTTTGTACTCTGCCACTTTTCTGAATGCTATCTTCTTGTCCTTCTCGGCTCTCAGCTTAGATGCCATCTTTAGTGGCATTCTCATCTTTATTGAGTGAAGCTCTAGTATTTTTAAGTCCTTCAAAGCTGCTTCACTTCTACCTTTGTAGTCTCACTGTCACTGAGACTTGTTCTGTTAATCTCTGGTGGAACTCGTAGAGTCAACAATAGAATTCTAATAACTCAACGATTCTACAACTTAGCAATCATCAGCAGCTTGATCGTTGAAGCTCTAGCTTATTTATACTCCTTCTCAATCTTCCCGTTGGTATATAGCCGTTTAAAGCTATTTGAATTGTCTCGCAGATCTCGAGTTATTTGAGGTAGACTGCAGATGTGACATGACATCTCCTTTATGACTTTCTGACACTGCAGTCTACTGTTTCACCTATCCTATTAGAGATGTCACTTTGATGTCTAGGGTAGGTAGTCGACTTTATTTTCTCATTCTGATTTCTCGATCAGAGTTTGTCCTTTTGCATCGATGCTATCAATAAGCTCTGTTCGAACATCAATCTTCAGATTGAACCGTTGCCAATGCTTCAATCTTCAGTTGACCAAACTCTACGATTCTGATGCATATATTCTTGAACCTGATCGTAGTGCATGTCTTATTGAATGTTGCTCCTTGACAGGTTGAGACAATACTACGATACTGAAGAGTGTTCATATGATCTTCAATGTAGAACACCTCTTCTTTCTAATGTGCAGTGCTTCAACACTTCTGTTTGTCTCAACTGCTCTCAGATATTGATGGCTTGACTCCTTGTTCTGGCCCCTTCTGAATAGCAAGACACTTCAGATTTGTGGCGTGTCCATCTCACTTTCTCCTTGTGATCTCCCGTTCACTTATCATCAATGGACTGAACTAATTCTTAATCATTTTAGCCTTGTTCTTCATAGGCTGACCAGTATCTTTGTGTACACTCCATCAGTTTCTTTTTTGTTTGGCAAACACTACGATCCTGGTTGCTTCCAAGATCATTGTCTTCTATTTACTTGATAGCTACTGCACTTGCTGACTTTTCTTAGTTAGTTACTGAAGCGTTCTTCTGATCAACTTGTGGAAGACTTCATCTTGAATAGCTTCACAACTCAATCTGGATGTTGATTGGATTGGTGCTTAGATCTTCTGTTAGCTTGCATGCCATTCGTTGAGTGCTCTCCGGTTTCCTTTAGGTGGGATGTATCTTTACAGCTTAGACTAGAGGCTTCATACTTTGGATATTCTAGGAGTGCTCATTTGTTGAGAATCGTATTTGCTCTACGATTCTGCCTTGGCGTTGTGAGCACATCTGTTGAGGCCTTAGTTCTGCACTCTACGATTCAGCTTCGGCTATGCAGACACTACGACTCTGAGATCAGATCTTGACACTCTACGATTTCTGTCTTTATGCTTGTTGTTTTCATCTGATCTTGCTCGACTACGATCTCTGCCTCTGATATGATCATTAGACTCTACGACTCTGAGTGTAGTCTACGATTCTTGACTTGGCTTCGGCAGATGCTCGGTCAGCTCGTAGACAGGCTGTCTCTACGATTCTGAACATGACTTTCTCAGCAGACTACGGCTTCAAGGAAGTTCTTCTCGACACACTACGATCCTTCCTCGTCTCTCTTGGCAGTTTACGAACTCCGAGATCTACTATGATTATATACAGTGATTCTGCCTTGATAGCTCTCGAGTTTTCCTTGATTCTCCTGGCAGACTACGATTTCTGGTGCAGTGCTCGACGATCAGACAAGCCTATCTATTACATTATAAGATTAACCTAACAAGCTTAATCTTTCTATATTTATAGTTCTTGTATATCATTTCTTTTTAAGGACTTTACAAAGCTATTTTGCTTATGTAGGATCAACCTAACATATTTGATCAATTCAGTCTAAGTCCTTGTACATATGTTCCTATTATCTATCAAAGGACTTTACAGCTTTTCTTAATGCAAGCATACTTGTATATTCATTCATATATATCATAATCAAATTATATATAAACAAGAATATCATTCACATGCTTATTCCTGACAATCTCCCCCTATTTGATTATGACAAAAATAATAAGTGCATATACATGTTATGAATGAATCTTATATATAGTGAGCAGCTGTATTTCTAAAATAGATAATTATAAATGTCATTTTATAATGATATGGAATTTTATAAGCTATGACACTTTTACATCCTTGATCCAAAACAAACCTAATTAGTTAGAGATGTACCTCTTTGGCTCTATGTGTATTTCCAGGATGTCTATTGATCAGTTATTCATCTGTTTAATCTTTTTGCTCTTGCTCCCCCTGGGATGGTGACTTCATTTCTTATCTCTACTCCCCCTCAGATTCTTGCTCTTCTTTTTTTTTTCTGGCTCCCCCTCAACCTCTGCATCATAGGATCATCATCCTTTGGCTCCCCTTCAGATGATGATTCCGCTTCTGCTGCTTCTGCTGCTGCTATTTTCTTCTTGGCCTTTTTATCTTCTCTTCTTCTGCTCTCCTTGCTTTTCCTTGAATGCCTCTTTCTATGTGTAAGACCCCGAATTTTATGAAATAAAAGTATTCAATTTTTCTTATAATTACTATTCAGTAAATGGTTAAATTGATAAATGTTAAAGTTAAGGGTGATATATGATTTTTTTTTCAAAATACACAAGTGGTTATAAAATAATCATTGTTGTCGGGGAATATTCGTTTGGTCGTGGAATATTCTTTCTGTCGGGGAATATTCGTACGACGGCGCAGCTATTTGTGGGCCCCATAACAGAATAACTGTCGGGTGAAGAAAACGACAAATTTGAGTTTTACAAATAACGACGTAGTTGTTACCGTTAACACCGTTGGAATACCCGGTGGTTAAAATACAGTAATACGCGTTATTGCACAGTAGCACACGGTATTGCATAGTATTTTTGAAATTATTGATTCTTACGTAAGAAGGCACTACTCAATAATTGTTACAGTAATTACTGTTCAATATTTTATTTTATTGATTCAATAATTGCTACGTTAAAATTTTGTATTATTGTTGTTCAATAATTGTTGCTGCACAGTATTTCCCATTATCAGATCAATAATTCATATTATTTAAATAGTATTATTAGATAGCATTATTGGCAATGTCTAGAAAGTTCTGTCTAAGGAGAGGTTTGGTCATCTAATTGCGCGCCAGTAAGGAGAAATTCTTATTGGAAAGCCCCCTCTTTCCTGGGAACGGCCTGGTTGTCATAAATGTGATTCTGTAATATTATTTGTGAATAATTAATTATTGATTCATATGATAAGAAAATATTTATTTTATGTGGATATAAATGAGGGATATATTTTTGTGGTTAAAAAATGAAGGAGTTAATGTTGAGATTTTTATCCGTATTTTTGTCGGAATGGAGGTATTAAAAATCAGGGTTTTTGAGATATTTTGCGGGGGTTATAATTTTTAATCCGACCGTTGGATCGTGGTAATTTTTGGATATGTTATACATATATAAGTTGAGTATATGCCCACAAATTTTGAACCGTTAAAAATGAACGTATGATTTGTTATGAATTTTACGAGATGACTGGTTCAGAAATTGTTGAATTTTCGGAGTTTATCATTTTGGTAGAAAATTCTAGAATTGGTGGGCCCCACTTGTGGTTGGTGAAGAAATGTGCTGAATTATATTTCAAATGTGGTGGGTGGAAATAGTAGCAGGTAAAGCCATCAGGTTGCAGGTCAAACCTACCAAAATTTTCCTATAAATAGAGGGCTAAGTTAGAATTGAAAATCACACCAGAAACATAAGCTTTCTCTCTTTTTCTCTCTATATTATGAAGCATATTTTGTGAGTTTTTAGATACTTGGTGAGTTACTATTTATCAGTGCAAGTTTCCTTCAGCATCATATCCGATATCCAGTCAGAAGTACTGCTCTTTTGAGGTAAGGGATAGTAATGGATTTTAAGGGTTGTTATGATTTTCAGTTTCGTAATTTTTCTGATCTTCAAAAATTATGAAAAAATTTGAAATGATATTTTGATGAGTTTTATTGATTGTGTCCAAAAATGGTGATTTTTGGATATATAGATTAAGAGTTATGAATTTTACGGGAAAAGACTATTTTAAAAGTAACCGCTTATAATTCCTTGTGGTTAACTCCAAAATTGACGAAATTTTTATTGAGAGTACATGTGTATGATAGAAGTATACTCTGTAAATTTCAGAATTTTTGGACAAAAGTATAATTTTTGATAAATGTCTAAATATTCGGTGGTTTGGCCATATGAAAAATAGTAAATGAGTTTTAAAAATTCTGAGAAAAATATATGTTCACTATGGGACTATATTATGCTAAATTCCAGAAAAGAAATATTTTTGGAACGGATTTGGTATTTTTCATGAAAATAGTCTAGTTATGAGAAAATGAATTAAATATGTTATGTGAAGTAAGAAAATTGGAAAAATAGGATTTTATGATTTGAGAATCCTATATGAGGTATATGCAAATTTTTGATGAGGGTTTTGATTATTGGTGATGAAATCTTATGAGTTTGGTATTTTTGAATGATTAAATGCATTATTTAGTAAGTGTAAACAATTTAAATAAGTTGTTTATAAGCTTAAGAAATGTTATTCTTTCAATATCATTATACCGAAATATTGGTATGGATTTTATTGTGGAATTTCTACCTTTTTGGTGTCGGGATTACTATTCATGAGTTACTATTCACGAATTACTATTCACGAGTTACTATTCACGGGTACTATTCAAAACAAAATTGGTTTCTTTTTCTAACTAAATTATAGTTGATTTATGAATATTACTCTTGAGATTAAATCTAGATGTTTTGATCATATTGTTTTTATTATCATATATAACATTTTTATAACCGTGATGCTGAAATTCTCTTTCACTGGAGTGTAAAGATGGGTAGATTATTGGTATGATCATGACTAGGGTTCTCTTTGGCCTGTAGTGCAAAGTTGAATTGTGACTGGTATGATCATGACCATTGAATTTATAATTGAATATCTTAAGCTTAAGTGCAAAGGTGAATTGATCAACATGGTTATAATTATTGTTTATATAAATTCTAAAATGATTATAATTCTTTGAGATATTAATATATTTGGCATGTAGTGCAAATATGAACTGTTGATGAATATATTTGGCTTGTAGTGCAAATATGAACTGTTGATGAATATCTTTGGCCTGTAGTGCAAAGATGATATGTTGTTGAATATCTTTGGCCTGTAGTGCAAAGATGAACTGTTGTTGAATATCTTTGGCCAGTAGTGCAAAGATAAACTGTTGACGAATATCTTTGGCCCGTAGTACAAAGATGAAATTATTAGTATGATTATGAACAAGAATTGTGATTTGGTATAACCATGATCTTTGATGTTTCAGGTAAAGACAAGTGATGAAAATTATCTTTGTCCTGGATGAGAAGAGGAATTTAGAATCATAATTATGATTATGAGTTATTTATATGATTGTGGACCAGAACTGTTGATTGATGTTATAGGGATAAAACATTGTTGGTGGATTTTTAACATGGAGAAGATAATAGACTTTATAGTCTATTTGACTCTTCTAATGGATTGCTCGTTCCGCTGCAACTATGGTTGAAATTTTATCATCTGCCATATGTTCTAAATCTCTGATTTATTACTGATGAAGGCTATTGATAATTTAATTATCTTTAGTCATGATATTCTTTACTGGGCTAGTTGTGCTCACCCTTTTGCTTCACAATTCCTTTTCAGGTAATAAGAGTGTAGCTGGGTCGGGCGAGGGTAACGGAGAAATAGAACGGTGGTCTCTAGCTGTGGAGGTTCTCCCTAAGCAGTATAGAAAAGTGTTGTATACATCATTTAGTAGTTATATTTGGTGAATCAAATAGGGTGAGGCGAACCCAACGTTGGAAGGGTGTTTTGTCACTATCATACAAGATGTTTAATGACATACAACCTCGTGTCATCATAAGACAGGGTTGTGCTCATCCACTTGCTGAGTATCTTTACGAGCACTACCTATATAATCTTGGTGTTTGTTTGAAGTATAATTCTCAATTAGAGACAGTGGAGATAATGATAAGTCAAGAGAAGACTCACCATTGGGAAGAATATGATAGTAATCTTCTCGTTTTTCTTTGGGGTCTATTGGGTCAACCAAGGATAATTCTGTGGCCATATGATATCTATCATAACCTAGACGCGTGGCCTCCCATGTACGAAGGTTTCCTTGAGCACTTCCCAAAGATTCTAATTTTTAAAACAGTTTTTGACTATACCTTTATGTAAGGTGTTATTGTGAGGTGATGTCCACGGTTGGAACATGAGTCACATTTGGTATATATTTGTATCCAAACTCACAGCATATGTGTTGTTGTAATAAAGTTATAGTTGTTTTCTGTACCATGCATTTGACGACTCAGAATGGGTTGGGTGGAATAGACCTATTTTGGGGTCGTTACACTATGCCTCTTTTTCTCCCCCTTTTTGTCATTAATCACTTGTGAAAGCTGCTCCATGTTAGACATTAGTTGCTCTATCAAGTAAGACGAGTTGCCAACCTCAATCTTGAGTTCTTGTTGGCTCAGCTCAAGTTGCAGGGAGAAAGACTGATTCAGATTGTCAATCTTGTCGGAGAGGGCTTGGACTTGCTCTTCATTAGCCTTCTGTGCTTGTAGAGCTTCTGCCTTCTAATCATTTATAGCCTTTAGATAGATTTGATCTCTCTCTTGGATTTTGAGAGATATATCAGATATAGTTGCTTGAAGTCAGTTTTGAACTGCATTATCTCCTGCTTCTGTCAATACCTTTGACTCTTCAGTGATGATTGATATCTTCTCAACTAACTCATCAGAATTTTTCAGTAACTCCCGCTCCGTAGGAGTTTGGTCATGTGGTTGGGCAGCCTCTTGTTGAACACCAGATTGAACTCTACGATTTTCATTCTTCAATAGATTTTCAAAAGTAGTGAGAATCTGAAAAATCGTTGAGTGCCAATCGCTGTTGGTGGATGAAGGCATGTCAGACAATTATGCTTGGGAAGAGAGAAGCTTCTCAAGCTGAACTTGATCATTTTTGGTGATAGAGTGAAGGGACTCTACGATCGTGTCCTTAGCCATGATCTTTCTGCCGTCAGAACCCACTCTATGATCATAAGGAATGTGGTGATTTCCAGCAAGTCGGTAGACTTTGTAGTGAGGCTGATCTTTGATCATCATTGTAGCGAACTTCTTCACTCTTGGGAAGTTCTGTGCCACCAGCTCTATGTTTGGAAGGTGAGAGAAGACCCATGTGAGATAGCTGTTGTCTTTAGTTAGGGATGCCTTTACCCATGGCATACGAGAGTAAAACCATCTTATGGCATGATTCTTAGCTTCAGGCTCATATATCACAGTTGAAGTGTCCATCTTCATGGCTGTACGATTGTTGAGCAAGTTTTCTGAGGTCATCATTTCCACATTTAACCTTCCATCTCCATGATTAATCCATCTGCCAGGAAGCACCTCTAATGGTTCTTCATCAACTTCCACTACAATTCTTCTCTTGTGATGAACAAGGTGGGGAATGTGAAAATCTGCTGGTTCTTCTTCTGCAGAGCTGGAGTCTCTTCCACCTTCTCTCTGTTCTGAATTGGAGTTAGACTTTTGTAGACTTCCTTCTGATTCCTTATTTTCAGAGCTAAAATCTTTCTCCATTTCTTCACCTTCTGAGCTTGAATCATGCTGACTCCTTTCATCAAATTCATCAGTGAATCCTTCTTACTGATTTTCATTATCAGTACCTTTTTCAGCATCTTCTCCCTTGGATTCAACTTCATCATCACTCAATTCAATGATTGCAGTAGAGGGTTCTCCATGCTTCTTTAGGACAGATTTAGCAAGCAGTCTGTTGCTCCTTCTTCTCCTTGGAGGTTCATCTATAGGAAAGTCAGACTTTTCTTCTTCTTCAGAATCCGAAGCTTCTATATCATCAGACAGACTTCCTTGATGTTTATCAACAGTAGGGGCATGTCCTTCTTCTTTGGTCTCAACATATTTTGAGCCATCATGTGAACTTGTTGGAGCATTATCAGTAAGGGATGCAATTGTGTTAACTTGCAACCTTTCTTCATCATCAGAGTGGATTCTCTGATAGTTAGCCATAGGGCTTGTATTTTCTTCTATATTTTCTGACTCTTTGCTTTCATACTTTGAAGATAGACTTTCTTGGGTAACTGGGGCTGACTTCTTTGTCACCTTTGCTTTCTTTTTGGATGGCCCTTTGAGTAATCTGTTACTTCTTCTCTTTGGGGTTTCTGCAGTTGAGACCTTTTCTTTTCCTGCTTCCAGATTGTCAATGGAGAGGCTTCTTGGTGGAGCCTCTGTTTTCTTCACACCTTTGGACTTCTTCTTTGCTGGTGTGACTGCTGCTAGTACAGAGTCATCAGATAGATAGTTTTCCACTTCTTGTGCCTTCCTCTTCTTTGTAGAGACCTTGCTACTGCTCCCAATTGTTAGCCTCTTGTTTTCCTTGGGATTTTTCTTCCAGTTTATAAACAGCTGTGGGGACATCACTTTATGGACATTTAGTGGTTCTCCCTCATCATCCTTTATCTTGCCTCCCAGTTTCTTCTTCAGCACAATACTTAATAGTCTTCCATGAAAAACCTTTGTAAGGGGTCTATCTGTAAACTTCTTCATTTCAGCCTTTTCCACCCATTTGATCAGCAAATCAATTAGCAGGGCTCCGAAGTTCATCTGCTGCTTCATGACGATTGCAGTCATGACTCTCAGTTGTAGATCACTTACAGTATCATGTGCAGTGTCTTTGCACAAGATACATTTTCCTTTAATCTCTGCCAGAAATTCAAATTCTTCAGAAAACTCCTTCTTCATGTCCTTCAGATTTACGTTCCTCTTGTAATGCATTAACCTCTTGCCTTCTTCAATATCAACTTCGTCGAGGTTTATCAGACCTTGGTTGGGAAACCCTAGACATTGATTGATGTCTGATACCCTTATTTTCAGACTTGCTCCTTTGAACTTTGTGGACAGGAAATCAGGATCTATTGATGCATTGGAGTAGAACTGCATCACTAGCTCTGTATAGACTGGAGTGTCGGCCTCCAAGTACTCGAAAAATCCAGCTTTCTTTACGAGCTCAAGTATGTCCTTGAACTTCTTTTCTGATCTTTCGAACTTCTTGAAGCCGAGTTGGATTCCGGTTATAACTCACCAATCTTCCATTATGTGGATTTGAAATATATAGGTATTTGGTTTCAGACCTCTTATGAGAGATAGTTGAATGAGATTTGGGCGAATCTAGAGGTTTGATGGATTTAGGCTTTGAAGAGGATTCTAGGGTTTGAAAAAGAGAGGGAGAGAGGTTTGTTAGTTTCTGATAACTGGCTTGAGATTTTGAATCTGCCTTTAAGATATTTCCTTCTGACTCTGCATCAGCTGTGATGTGTCAACCATTCATTGGTTACATGATGCCCAGTAATAAACTGTAACTCCCCATAAACTTTTCAGTTTTATGTTCCTTTTAAGAAAATAGGCGTTACTGACGTGGATTGACCGTTAACCTTTTTGGTTCATAGAGTAGCTCGGTGAGATAGCTATGGACTCTACGTTTTTCTTTGTTGACTCAACGATTGTCTTCTGAGAGATGCAGCTGTAACGCCCCCAAAATATGTCCATTCCATCCAACCCATTTTGAGTCGCCAAATACATGGTACAGATAACAACTACAACTTTATTACAACAATTGTCGTGCAAAATTCAACAACACATATGCTATGAGTTTGGGTACAAATATATACCAACTGTGACTCATGTCCCAACCTTGGATAGCATGTCACAATGACACATTACATAAAGGTATAGTCAAAAACTGTTTTAGAAATTAGAATCTTTGGGAAGTGCTCAAGGAAACCCTCGTACATGGGAGGCCATGCTTCTAGGTTATGATAGATATCATATGGCCACAGAATTATCCTTGGTTGACCCAATAGACCCCAAAGAAAAATAAGAAGATTTCTATCATATTCTTCCCAATGGTGAGTCTTCTCTTGACATATCATTATCTCCACTGTCTCTAATTGAAAATTATACTTCAAACAAACACCAAGATTATATAGGTAGTGCTCGTAAATATACTCAGCAAGTGGATGAGCACATCCCTGTCTTATGATGACACGAGATTGTATATCATTAGACATCTTGTATGATAGTGGCAAAACACAATTCCAACGTTGGGTTCACCTCACCCTAGATGATTCACCAAATATAACTACTAAATGATGACCACCGTTCTATTCTCCTGTTACCCCCGCTCGACCCAGCTACACTCTTATTACCTGAAAGGAATTGTGAAACAGAAGGGTGAGCACAACTAGCTCAGTAAAGAATATTATGACTAAAGATAATTAAATTATCAATAGCCTTCAACAAAATTAAATCAGAGATTTAGAACATATGGTAGATGATAAAAATTTTCAACCATAGTTGCAGCGGAACGAACAAACCATTAGAAGAGTCAAATAGACTATAAAGTCTATTATCTTCTCCACGTTAAAAGTCCACCAACAATATTTTATCCCTGTAACATCAATCAACAATTCCTTTCCACAATCAAATGAATAATTCATAATCATAATTGTGATTCTAAATTTCGCATCCAAGACGAAGATAATTTTCATCACCTGTCTTTACCTGAAACATCAAAGGTCATGGTTATACCAAATCACAGTTCCTATTCATAATCATACTAATAAATTCATCTTTGCACCACGGGCCAAAGATATTCATCAACAGTTCATCTTTACACTACATGCCAAAGATATTCAACAACAAGTCATCTTTGCACTACGGGCCAAAGATATTCATCAACAACTCATCTTTGCACTACAGGCCAAAGATATTCCTCAATAGTTCATATTTGCACTACAGGCCAAATATATTATTATCTCAAAGAAATATATAATCATTTCAGAATTTATATAACCAATAATTATAACCATGTTGATCATTTCACCTTTGCACTTAAGCTAAAGATATTCAATTACAAATTCAATGGTCATGATCATACCAGTCAAAAATTCAACTTTGCACTACTGGCCAAAGAGAACCCATAGTCATGATCGTACCAAAAATCTACCCATCTTTACACTCAAGTCAAAGAGAAATATCATCATTAGGGTTATAAAAATGTTATATATGATAATAAAAAATAATATGATCAACATATAGTTTTAATCTCAAGAGTAATATTCATAAATCAACTATAATTTGGTTAGAAAAAGAAACCAATTTTGTCATGAATAGTAACTCGTGAATAGTAACTCGTGAATAGTAACTCATGAATAGTAACTTGTGAATACTAACTCGTGAATAATAACTCGTGAATAGTAACTCGTAAATAGTAACTCATGAATAGTAACTCATGAATAGTAACCCCGACATGAAAAAAATAAGAATTTTACAAGAAAAATCTTACTAATATTCCGGTATAATGATATTGAAAGAAATAATATCATTGATAAAAAAAATAACATCCCTTACTATCCCTTACTATCCCTTACAATCCCTTACCTCAAAAGAGTAGTACTCCTGACTGGAATAACGCTGAACGAACTTGCACCGTATAGCAACACTCAAGATATCAAAATACTCACAAGAATACACTCGATAATATAGAGAGAGAAATAGAGAGAAAACTTCAGTTTCTGGTGTGATTTTCAATTCTAACCTAAGCACCCTATTTATAGAAAATTGCTTAGAACACCAAAGCAGAAAATTTAATATAATATTAATATATATATATATATATATATATATATGTATATATATATATAAATTTTCAAGCCCACCTTTGAAGATCTGAATTCAGCACATTTTAACAACCAGTGGGCCCCACCATCTCACAAAAAAATGTTTTTCTCAAAATAATTAACTTAAACTCCCAAAAATCAATTATTTCGGAACTTCGGAACTTCAATAATTCATAATAAATAGCCCTTTGATCAGAAAATTCGAATCTTGCAAGTTTTTATAAAAAATTCAATTCTCTACAACTTTGCAGAAGAAAGTTTTTCCAAATTCCAAACAGAAATGGACCGAAATCCACAAACGGACGATTTTACAGTCAATAATAAATTTTCGGTCAAGAATTGTGTCCACCAACACACAAAACATGTGTTAATTATTTAATGCCACAAAAATACTCTTCCTCCTCATATACTCATATATCCCACATTCATTGTAAAAATATCACCATCAATATATTATTAAAATAATATATTTAAATGAATTATTTTATCAGAAAAAGATAAAATATTAATTTTCAACAATTGTCACATTAAAATTTTTTTCCATCTATATCCACATAAAATCAATATTTTCCTCATCATATAAATCAATAATTAATTATACACAAATAATATTACAGAATCACAGTACTGGCAACCAGGCCGTTCCCAGGAAAGATGGGGCTTTCCAATAAGGATCTCTTCCTTACTGAAATTAGATGACCAAACCTCTCCTTAGATAGAACTTCCTAGACATTGCCAATAATGTTATCTAATAATATTATTCAGATAATATGAATTATTGCTCCGATAATAGAAAATACTGTGTAGTGACAATTATTAAAACAACAGTAATATAAAATATCAACGCAGCAATTATTGAATCAAAATAAAATATTAAACAGTAATTACTGTAACAATTATTGAGTAGTGCCTTCTTACGTAAGAATCAATAATTGGTACAATATCGTGTGCTACTGTGCAACAACGCGAATTATTGTGTTTTAACCACCGGGTATTCCAACAGTATTAACGGACAACTACGCCGTTTATTTATAAAAATTTAAATTTGTCGTTTTCTTCATCCGACAGTTATTATGTTATGGGGCCCACAGATAGTTGCGCCGTCGTACGAATATTCCTCAACAGAAAGAATATTCCACGACTAACGAATATTCCCCGACAACAATGAATATTTTATAACCACTTGCTTATTTTAAAATTTTTGCACATTTCACCCATATCTTTAAACTTTTATCAATTGAACCATTTACTAAATAGAAAAATTCAATACTTTTATTTCATAAAATTCGGGGTCTTACACAGCAGTGAATGGTTTGACTCTAATCCTCATCTTGAAACTGCATAGCTTAACCAGTAATGTACTTTATGAAGGTTTGGGCACTAAACATCTGAGATGAGTATGCAGGACATCTTTCCAACTAGTATTAGAACTTGTCTCCTCTTGATCTGAATGGTTGAGCATTTGTTTAGTTCTTCAGAGCTCCTCATGAGCTAGTGTACCCTCTGGAAGTCTACGATCGTCGAGTCTACTTCTTCGATGGTTGAGGTTGCACTGCAATCGTTGAGTTCTCTTCAAACTCTACTATACGATCGTTGACTGTCTTGGTTCTTGAGATGAACTTTACTAAGCATTCCTTCTGGCGCTTTCCAGATGGAAAACTTTAGAAGTGATTTGTACTGATATCTCATTTAACCTTTTCTACTGGGAAGTTCCTCAACTAACTTTAAACATTTGTATTTCTACTGGGGAGTTCCTCAGATGTTTAATCATTGGCGCACCATGCTTTTGAGTTGGGTGGTTGACAAGGTTATCAGTAGTACATTTTGAAACGTTCCTACTGACTATGGATCTTCATTTGGTTCGTCAACCACAAAGTTTTGGGACTCTGTAACTGGTACATTGCTTCGTAGTGTATTTCTGATACTTTTAGTGTTGCTATTCTTTTAGCAAATCACTGTTCCCCCATAGTTGATACTGTCTTCTCAGTGAGGTATGATTTCTTTTTCTTCATGGGCATTAGAAGGCAGCCGTGCATATCTTATTCTAGCTGAAGTCATTAAATCTTCTTGTTTCATAGAAATGGGCATCTTCAGGGTTGATCATTCTACGATCCTTTGATAGCACTACAAACGTTGTCTTCCTTGTCAGTGTGTACCTGTGGAGTTCTACTCCCGTAATGAGTTCCTCATGTTTGATGCTCGATGATCCTCTGATGTGAGCTTCCTTGAGGATTCTTCTCCTATGACATGCTGTTGGTCGATTTAGCTATTGCCAAATCGCGCGCAAGCATACGCGGTCCACAAGTAATATATGAAAGTAGAGTGTCGAACCCACTAGGAAAAAGTCTTAAGAGGAAATAAATACTAAGGTATAGTCGTTACTAGTCTTATCTAAACAAGTGAAATAAGATGGTTGGTTAAGCTATATGTTTAAAACTATAAGAATAAGAGAAGTGGTTGTGCTAGGAAGTCAAGATAGGATTACAATTCTCCTAATGCATCGCCTAATCTCCTAACTCTCCAAATTACAAACGAATCGAGGAATGGTCAACCAAGAACAGTAAATACGCATAAGATTTTGTCGAAGGTCAAATGCACATCCCTAACCAACTAAATCACAATATGTCTATTGGTGATAATAACTAGGTCAAGGTCAGTAAGCTAAGTCTCAAGGCCACACAAGGCAAATAGGGATATGTCTATCCTATTAGCATATTATGTACACATTCCATTGGCATGGTCATAATAGGTGTAGTTGTATTTAAAGATAGAAAATAACGTCCATTTGTCAATTTTCATTACTATCAATACCAATTTCTTTATCAAGCAATCAGTCATTAAATAAGAAATACAACAACTCATTCCAAAATGATTCATTATATAAAATAGGAGAGAAAGTTAATTAAGCTAAACAAAAGGTTACATTGCAATCCTAAAAATGGAGTTAGTTCATAATAATGGTACTAACACGCATTTTCAATACATTACACATTATCAGACAAAAACAAATAAATGGGAGATTTGGAATAAGAAAACTCCTGTTTTGAAGTGTTCTTCCTCCAAATCTTCTCTTCACGTGTAAAGCTCTGAGTTCTGTGTCGAATGCAATAAATGTCCTTTCGTTGCACAACTTCTTTCTCTTCTAGAAATTAAAAGACAAAATAAAACCTAGTCTACTCTCTCTCTATAATAAGTTCTCTCTGAATATCACTGATATTCTTCGATAATGAATGCAGGCAGCTTCTCTTTTTTTATATACTGCTCCCCTCTTTCTTCTAGGTCATTAAAGACTCTTTACTGTTTGGGCACCGGAGCTCGCGCTGCGACGTGAACATAAGCTTGACAAGTGGCGCTGCGAAGCCACGTATAGCATGAGGAAACCAGGGTCGCGCTACGGCGCGGCTTCATACGAAGGGAACGACGCTGGGGCGCGAAGTGGGGAGGTGTTGGGGCGCTGTATATGGCGCTGGGGCGCTGACTCCTGGCACCGAGGCGCCAGTTTCCAGTAGCTTTTAGTAGCATCCGGCGCTGCGACGCGGATCAATGCGCTCTCTTTGGTGCCGAGACGCCACTTTACAGTAGCTATCAAAGTGGCACGGCGCTGCGGCGCAGGCTCCAAGTATGACGCTGGCGCTGCGGCGCCAGTACAGCTAAAATTGTCGAGAAAGCTAGAAACTATCTGCAAAGCCTATTTGTTAGAACTTAAACAGAATAACAATAAAATATAGATAAAAGCTAGCGGATAGACTGAAAACAGGCAACAACTTAAGCCACAAAGGAACTGATTCGTAGGTATAAATTCCACTCATCACTTGGTTTGCATGATTGAGCATATAAGACCTTTTTCATCTTTGGTTGAATGACCTTCTTCCATATAAAGATCAGCAGCCATGTGAGCTTCATTCAGATTAACTCAGCAGGTCTTCAAGGACAGATTTTGACATATAGGAGTTTTATCAGAATCATTTCTGAACAGTCTTAAGCCTTCTGCTGGTTGCAACTTCTTGACTGAGGTCTTCTGCTTCAGCATTCCTTAGTGTGGTCAGATAGACCAAGTAACTGCAAGTTAGATATATTTCTATTTTTGGTACCCATAGTTAAATGGGTCCTGCTAGGTTAGCCTTCAAAATCCCTGTTCCTCATATATTAGAATTATTATCATATTGATCACAAATAATCATATTCATGCATGTAACTTATTTAGATATTGCATTTTAAGATGCATGATGATGAGTGTGTGTAAGATTAGCCATTTTAATAAAACACTCTTTTTCTTTGATGGTTTCATCATTTGCTTGATTATGTTTACAGAGTGAGAATCAACTCTATTACTTATTTGCATCTGGTTGATTCATGGAGGTGATCAGTTTCTACGAATCTTTAAGATACTCTTGTAGAACTGATCATTCTCTATGTGTTATCAAAAACTTAAAACATATGTTTGAACATACATATTAACTCATCAACAAAGATTACTCCACTTAAGATTAGTTAAGCCTTGATATGCTTATGACCTATTTCAGACTTCTTTCAAGATGTTATCTTCAACCTAAAGCTTGGATGGAGAGAAAGTTTGTTAGCATTTGAGTTTCTAACCCCATTGTACTTTCTCTCTTCCCGTTTTTAGGTAGAATATGGTCTCTTGATGGGATACTGTTATAGTGCATAAGGTGGTGCAACATGATGTACACATTTATTGATGAGGAACTGTAACTTTCTACTGTCAGTTTCTTATCAGTCATTTAGCTTAGATATACTGAGGTTAGGCATTGATGTGCATTATTTTTCATTTGCTCCTAATAGCTTATTGCTCCAGTTCTCCTTCAATCAATCAGTCGTGGTCTTATAGATGTAAGCTAAGAGAATCTTGGCATCTTTAGTTATTTAACATCCTTGAGTTCATATCCAGCTGCAGGTTGGCTAGATACATATTTGAGAAGTTCTTCTTTTTTCTCTGGATAAGCATTTCTTAGCGTGTACGACATTTTCATCTTTCAGGCTGGTGGATGTTTGACTCTTTTCTGTTGATGTCTCTTGAGCTTCCTAGCCTGGTCTTCAGACTACAAGATTAACTACGACCAAGGATTGATCTTGTTGTAATGGCATTTAAGAACATGGACCAATCTGAGCAGCTTCAGGTGTATATACACATTTATCTATACACAATATTACCAACGTGTGAGCTCATATGCATTTACAAGTGACTTACTACTAAACTAAGTTTAGAACAATGTTTGTGCCTAGGATCAGACTTCGTCTGGCACTTAGCAATCCCTAAACCCTTCTTGAATGTTTTACAGACATGATTCTGCATCTGTTCTTTTTCAGCTTTTGGTTCATGGTAATCTGTAGAGTGGCTCTCTTGATCTTCTTTGTACTCTACCACTTTTCTAAATGCTATCTTCTTGTCCTTCTCGGCTCTCAGCTTAGCTGCCATCTTCAGTAGCATTCTCATCTTTGTTGAGTGAATCTCTAGTCTGTTTAAGTCCTTCTTCAAAGCTGCTTCACTTCCACCTTTGTAGTCTCACTGTCACTGAGACTTGTTCTGTTAATCTCTGGTGGAACTCGTGGAGTCAACAATAGCATTCCAACAACTCAACGATTTTGCAACTTAGCAATCATCAGCAGCTTGATCGTCGAAGCTTTGGATTATTTATACTCCTTCCCAATCTTCCCGTTGGTATATAGCCATTGAAAGCTATTTGAATTGCTTCGCAGATCTTGAGTTATTTGAGGTAGACTGAAGATGTGACATGACATCTCCTTTATGAATTTCTGACACTGCATTCTACTGTTTCACCTACCCTATCAGAGATGTCACTTTGATGTCTCGGGCAGGTGACTTTGTTTCCTCCTTCTGATTTCTCGATCAGAGGTTGTCCTTTTGCATCGATGCTCTCAATAAGCTCTGTTCAAACATCAATCTTCAGATTGAACCGTTGCCAATGCTTCAATCTTTAGTTGACCGAACTCTACGATTCTGATGCATATCTTCTTGAACCTGATCGTAGTGTCTTGTTGAATGTTGCTCCTTGACAGGTTGAGACAACACTACGATCTTGAAGAGTGTTCATATGATCTTCAATGTAGAACACCTCTTCCTTCTCATGTGTAGTGCTTCAACACTTCTGTTTGCCTGAACTGCTCTCAGATATTGATTGCTTGACTCCTTGTTCTGTCCCCTTCTGAATAGCAAGACACTTCAGATTTGTGGCGTGTCCAGCTCACTTTCTCCTTGTGATCTCCCGTTCACTTATCATCAATGGACTGACCCAATGCTTAATCACTTTAGCCTTGTTCTTCATAGGCTGACCAGTATCTTTGTGTACACTACATCAGTTCCTTCTTTGTTTGGCAAACACTACGATCCTGGTTGCTATCAAGATCGTCGTCTTCTATTTACTTGATAGCTACTGCACTTGCTGACTTTCCTTAGTCAGTTACTGAAGTCTTCTTCTGATCAACTTGTGGATGACTTCATCTTAAATGGCTTCACAACTCAATTTGGATGTTGATTGGATTGGTGCTTAGATCTTCTGTTAGCTTGCATGCCATTCGTTGAGTGCTCTCCGGTTTCCTTCAGGTGGGATGTATCTTTACAGCTTAGACCAAAGGCTTCATACTTTGGACATTCTAGGAGTGCTCATTTGTTGAGAATCGTATTTGCTCTACGATTCTGTCTTGGAGTTGTGAGCACATCTGTTGAGGCCTTAGTTCTGCACTCTACGATTCAGCTTCGGCTGTGCAGACACTACGACTTTGAGATCAAATCTTGACACTCTACGATTTCTGTCTTTATGCTTGTTGTCTTCATCTGATCTTGCTCGACTATGATCTCTGCCTCTGATATGATCAGTAGACTCTACGACTCCGAGTGTAGTCTACGATTCTTGACTTGGCTTCAGCAGATGCTTGGTCGGCTCTTAGACAGGATGTCTCTGCGATTCTGAACACGACTTCCTCAACAGACTACGGCTCCGAGGAAGTTCTTCTCGACACACTACGATACTTCCTCGTCTCTTCTGGCAGTCTACGAACTTCGAGATCTACTATCTTGCAGACTACGATTCTGCCTTGATAGCTCTCGAGTTTTTCTTGACTCTCCTGGAAGACTAAGATTTCTGGTGCAGTGCTCGACGATCAGACAAGCCTATCTATTACATTATAAGATCAACCTAACAAGCTTGATCTTTCTATATTTATAGTCCTTGTACATCATTTCTTTTTAAGGACTTTACAAAGCTGTTTTGCTTATGTAGGATCAACCTAACACATTTGATCAATTCATTCTAAGTCCTTGTACATATGTTCCTATTATCTATCAAATGACTTTACAACTTTTCTTAATGCAAGCATACTTGCATATTCATTCATATATATCATAATCAAATCATATATAAACAGGAATATCATTCACATGCTTATTCCTGACATAATCCGCTGGATTTGCCCATCAGTTTGCGGATGGAAAGAAGTACTGAAGTTAAGCCGAGTGCCCCAAGCTCGTTGAAACCTTTTTCAAAACTGTGAAGTGAACCGTGGGTCCCGATATGAAACAATAGACACCAGAATACCATGAAATTAAATCTAACAATCACCTGCTGAAAGATCTGTGCCAACCTATCCACCGAGTAACCCTCGTGGATCCCCAAGAAGTGTTCCAATTTGGTCAACCGGTTCACCACAACCCAAATGACATCATTCTTCCTAAAAGTCTTCGGTAAACTAGTCACAAAATCCATCGTGAAATCCTCCCACTTCTACACTGGAATGTCTAAGTGTTGCAGTAAACCACTAGCTCATTGATATTTTATCTTTACTTGCTGACAAGTGAGGCACTTTCCCACATATCTTCGTAGAACCTGGATGAATAGAAAATGGTGAACTATGAGCCTCAACCAACACAGCCTCCCGAATGATTGGATCTGATGGTACACATAACCGCTCACCCAACCAAATCACACCATAGTCATCAATACGAAACTCGGGCTGCTTGCCCTCCTCTAGATTCTGCGTTATACCCCACAACTCCACATCTTCCTTTTGAGCTTCTTTACCCGCGAGATAAGAGAGGACTCCACTCTCATACCTGACAAAAGCCCATCTAAAACTTGTACATACAACTTCAATTCTAGCTGCTTCATATCCGAAATAAGCCGAGGTTGTGTAATAAGGGCTGCTACACTCCCAGAACTCTTTCGGCTAAGAGCATCTGCAACCACATTTGCCTTCCCCGGGTGATACTGAATTCTCGCATCATAATCTTTTAGAAGCTCCAACTAATGGCTCTGCCTCATGTTGAGCTCTTTCTGAGTGAAAATATGTATTTAAGACTTTTGTGATCGGTGAAGATACCACAAGTTTCCCCATACAAATAGTGCATCCAAATCTTTAGGGCAAAAAATACTGCTACCAACTCCAAATCATGAGTGGGTTAGTTCACCTCGTAAGCTTTAAGCTGCCGAAAAGCATAAGCAATCACCTTACCGTGTTGCATTAAAACACACCCTAAGCCATTCTTAGAAGCATCACTATAAATCTGATAACCTCCTGTGTCTGATGGTAATGCAAGTGTTGGAGCTGTCATAAGTCGCTTCTTTAACTCTTCAAAACTTTTCTCACGCTTCTCATTCCACACAAACTTCATGCCCTTTCTCATCAACTGAGTCAAAGGTAAATCAAGCAAAGAGAATCCTTCCACAAATCTCCTATAGTACCCTGCCAAACCCAAGAAACTTCTAATCTCTGTCACCGTAGTAGGTCTCGGCCATTTAGTAATAGCCTCGACCTTCGCAGGATCGACCTTAATGCCTTCAGCAGAAACAACGTGGCCCAAAAATGTAACCTGCTCCAACCAAAACTCACATTTAGAGAATTTAACATATAACTTCTCTTTCTGCAAAATCCCCAAAACTGTGCGAAAATGTTCCTTATGCTCCTCCCTAGACTTGGAGTAAACCAAAATGTCATCGATAAAGACAATAACATATTGGTCCAAGTATTCCCTGTACACTTGATTCATCAAATCCATAAACACTTCCGGAGCGTTAGTCGACTCGAATGGCATCACCAAAAACTCGTAATGCCTATATCGAGTGCAAAAAGTTGTGTTAGAGACATCCTCGTCCCTCACCCTCAACTGATGATAACCTGACCTTAAGTTTATCTTCGAAAAATATTTCACCCCCCTGAAGTTGGTCAAACAAGTCATCAATCATCGGTACTAGATACCGATTCCTGATAGTAATCTTGCTCAACTCCCTGTAGTCTATGCACAACCTTATAGACCCATCTTTCTTCTTCACAAATAAAACTGGAGCACCCCACGGTGAAACACTCTGCCGAATCATGTCACGATCTAGTAGTTCCTGTAACTGCTCCTTCAACTCCTGTAACTCCAACGGTGCCATCCGATACGACGCCTTGGAGATAGGCTCCGCACCAGGAACAAGCTCAATAGTAAACTCAACTTCCCGCTGCGGTGGCAACCATGACAACTCCTTAGTAAATTGTGACGCCCCCAAAATAGGTATACATCACCCATCTTGAGTCGCCAAATACATGGTACATAATTCAAATACAACTTAATTATACAACTATCGTGTAAAGTACGACAAAACATAAGCTGGGAGTTTCAACACGAATATTATCTTCTAGACAATATCTAAACTCAAATTCAATATTATTACATTTATTTTACACTATTTCACAAAATAGTGATGACTACTAATGCAAACAACTGGATCGTCACTCCATTCCCCGACTAGTCCCAGCTATATTCTCATTTCCTGAATAGAACAATGAAATCAAAGGGTGAGCTCAACTAGCCCAGTAAGAAATATTATGACTAAGATAATGCAGAATAAATTATCGTTAGCCTTCAACAGTGTTAAACTGATAAAATACAATAGACATCAAGTTTAACTGCAGCGGAATAAGCAATCCATTAGAAGAGTCAAGCAGATCATGATATCTACTATCATATATGATTTAAAAGAATTTATCATCAATTTTATCGCTGAGACTCAACTTAATAAATAATTCACATCATCGAATTACCCCTGCACTATGGCCAAGGACATTCTTTAGTATCACAACCACAAATTATCCATGCACTACGGGCCAAGGATATTCGTGTATTCATCAATGGTCATGATCATGCCAACAACTGTCCATCAATGCACTACAGGTCAATGAGGAGTTTTACCACATCATTTGTAACATTATGGTCATGATTATACCGAATAATCCCTGGTCATAATCATACCAAGTCCATCTATGCACTATGGCCACAGATGACTTTCAACATAATATAAACATGAGGATGATGACAATGATATAAGAATTCAATTAAAAGAAAGTAAATGATAAATTTTTAAAGATTTATAATTTAATTTATCCAGAATTCAATAATGTCTAAATTGTCAACATGATACTGCTTTGTGGAGTAAAATTCAAGAATAATATTGTACCAAAAATAATTTAGACCGAAAATGAATCAATTTTTGTCATGAATAGTGTCCCGGGTGAATAGTACCCGAGTGAATAGTACTCTGTAAATAGTAATTCAGGAATAGTACTCCGTGAATAGTACTCTGGCATGAAAAAGTTAAAATTTAACAAAAATGCTCAGAATAATATTTCCATGAAAAGATACTGGATGAAACGCAAATTTTAAGGATATTCTACTAATTTCATAGAGTATAGAAGTCAAAACTTTAACCAAATGAGTATAGAATTCAAAATCTGAAACGAAATAATATTACTTACATACTACAGAGTATGGAAGAAAATATTATTTTAAGCGAATATTGAACAAAAATAACATCCCTTACCTTGAAAAGAAGAGTATTCTAACTGGTATAGCGGGGATATTCTTGAAAAAAACTTGCACTGTTTTCTACGCTCAAAGCTTTCTTAAACTCTAAAGAAATACACTCAAGATTATAGAAGAAGAATTCTCTGATTCTAGTGTGATTTTCAGTTCTAACTAAGCATCCTATTTATAGGAGAATGGAAGGAGTACTGTTAAAAAAAACTCATGGACGGAACATTCAAACTCACGGGCCGAACTTGCAACACTCAGACGCCCATTTTAAAAAAATAATATTATAATATTTAAGTAAAACAAATAAATTTATATAAAATATAATATATTCTATTTTTATAAAAAAACAAAACTTATTATAATATATATATATATATATATATATATATATATATATATATATATATATATATATATATATATATATAACAAAACTGAGATAACTTTCTCCCGATAATTTTGAAAAATGGGTAAATGTGGGTCCATAAAATAAGCAAAATTTACATCAAATACTTCATAAAAATTCCCTCAATATTTTTAATAACATTTATCATTATTATTATAATTCGCAATATTTAACAACCAGGTCGTTCCTAGAAAAGAGGGGGCTTTTCAATAAGGATTTCTCCCTATTGGCGCGCAATTAGGTGACCAAACCTCTCCTTGACAGAACTTCTAGACATCGTCAATATTGTAAATAATAATATTAATAACTTTGTCGTCTCAATTATTGATTTAATAATATAAAATATTGTGCAGATGATACTGTGACAATAATTGAATCAATAATATGAGAGATATGCTGCAACAATTATTGTAGCAATAATTTAGTATAGCTGAGTGACTTCTCACACAAGCATCAATAATCAATACCGTGTGCTACTATACAACCACGCGTATTACTGCACTTTTAACACCGGTTAATTCAACAGTTAACAGTAAAACTTTCGCCGTTATTTTCATAAAAAGATATTTCTGTCGTTTTCTTATTCCGACAATAATTATGTTGTGGGGTCCACCAATGATTGTGTCGTCGTACAAATATTTTCTGTTAAAACGAATATTCCCTGACCAATCGATTATTATATAACAACTTGTATACTTTGTAAAATTTGTAAATATTACCCACAACTATAACATTATATTAAGTCCACACCATAATATTCAAAAATAATATTTATAGAAAAATTCATCTTTATTCATAAAAGTTGGGGTCTTACATAAATACATCAAGAAAGTTACGAACAACTGGAACATCCTCAATACGAGGCTCAACCTTAGAGGTATCCTTCACAAACGCTAAATACCCTTCACAACCCTTTGCCACCAACTTCCTAGCTTCCAAAGCAGAAATTAACTTCACCACTCTACTCAACTGTGAACCCTGAAACACGAACTCTGGAGACTTCACATCTCCAAATATAACCTTCTTTGCCTGACAATCAATAGTGGCCTGGTGTTTATATCCAACAAGTCCATCCCAAGAATGATATAAAAATCATGCATACACATCGGAAGAAGATTAACCCTATGAATCTTATCTCCAAAATTGATCAGACACCCTCGATATAAATTAGAAATAACAACAGAAGTCCCCATCGAGGTAGAAATAGACATAACAGAATCTAATAAATGAGATGGCACACCCAGGTGCCGAACAAAGGACTAAGTAACAACTGAATGAGTAGAACCGGTGTCCAAAAAAATAGAAACCTTACGACTGCCATTCAAAAGAGTGTCAAAAACAGTACATGGTGCACCTGTCACTTGGTTATATATCAAGACAAACACTCGACCACCCTGATACTGACCTTCATTGCCACCATTATCACCACCTCCACCATTACCACGTGGCCCAATAAAATCTCTAGAAATATAACCCATTTGCCCACACAAGAAGCATGCACCAGTAACATTATGGCACTATCTCCCCGGATGATTAGCCCCACAAGTAGCATAAAGAGCTATTGGAATAAGATTTAAGTTACCCCCACCAGCTGGTCTCGAATAACAACCCTTATTCTGCCCATGCTAACGATTATGCCACTGTTGATGATTTTAACTATGCCAAGGTAGCTGAAGTTGACGATTCTACCCTTGTTGAGGCAACTGCTGATAACCCCTATTCTGATTCTAGGCACGCCACTGCCCCTGCTAGCCACCACGGTTCCTGTTCCACTGACCACCCTGATTCTCCCCATGTTGACCTGAAGTTTGATCCTGCTGGTCATCTCTCTCCCTTTTTTGACTCCCCTCCAGTTTAGAAGAACGAAAGTCATGTCGCTCCATCTCAATATTCTTGGCCGCATTGGCCACTACTGGCACATCTGTAAACTTGGTATTAATGAGATGTCGACAATACCTGTAATGAATCCTCCACTTAAACTTCTCTACCTGTTCCACTGCAATCCCTACAGAAGTTCCTGCAAAGACTGCCAACCTGGTGAATCTCGTCATAAAATTTGTGATGGACGCATCTACTTTTTGCCGAATAGACAGATACTCTCTGGCATAGTGTAAGACCCCGACTTTTATGAAATAAAAGTCTAATTTAATTTATGATTATTATTCTAAAACTGTAAAATGTTAAATTGATAAATGGTCAAATGATCAATTAAACGGATAAATGAACAAATAAAAGAGGGGGATTAAATCTTCTAAAAGAGGAGGAGGCGGCTAGTAGATGCTGAAAATTATTTCCTACCTCCAAATTCTTTCCCAAATTCTTCACCAACCTTTCATGTGATTGGTTGGTTGAATAATGTTAGGTGAGGGAGGGGCCATGTTGCCTAATTGATTTTGGCTTAGCATTTTCCATCAGCCATATTAGTCTTCACACACTCCCTCTCGTAGCAATAATTTGGGGAAAAAAGAAAATAAAGAAAGAAGAAGGAAAGAGAAGAAGAAGAAGAAAAGAAGATGAAGAAAATTCAAGAAGGTAATGAATAAAACCTTGATTAATCCTTTGATTTTCATGATAGAAGTTATGTTTTATGATGTTGGTGTATTTATGTTGGTATGTGATAGATTAAACTTATAAAAATATGAATCAAAGGAAAGAAATCAAGAAATTAAAAGAACAAAGTCTAGAAATTTTCAAAAAAAATTAGTTTACTACTTGATTTTGTAAAATCAATAACTCTTTGTGTATACTGATTTAGGAGATGAGTCATATATCAAAAGAAAGCTCTGGAATTAAGCAAAAAGCAAAAATTAAAATCACTCAAAAATTCCTTGTGAATTTTTCGTGGTGACTGTTTGAATGAAACTAGTCCGAAGGACTCATAATCCGAAAAATCAGTTTTATTAAGTTCTATTAAGTGAGTTATAATTTTTAATCCGATCGTTGGACCATTATAATTTTTGGATATGTTATACAAATATAAGTTGAGTATATGTCCATAAATTTTGAACCATTAAAGATTAAAGTATGATTTGTTATGAATTTCGTGAGGTGGCTGGTTCAAAAAATTTTAAGCAGAATTTTTAGAAACAAAATTTAAGTTTTAAAAATGTATAACTTAATGATTTTAAATCATATATGAGTGATTTTTGATGCTAAATTGGAGTATTTGAAGTCTAGTTTCTGTTAAAATTAATTAAATTGATAGTTAAGTTTTGTTTAATGATGTTAATACCATAACAGTGGACTGATATTTTTAAAATAAATTGTCATATATGGGTTTCTTAAGTTTTGTTATTCATTTATAAGTTTTGGAATATAATGCGATAAATAAAGACAACTTGAATGAATAATAAATTATTAGTTAGTTTATATGTTATTCGAGGTAAATATGTTTTGGTGTTGACCTCTACTTTTAATATAATTTAAAATGTTTATAATAAGGTGTTGATTTAATAAATTTTTCTATATTTAGATTGTTGTACTTTATCATCACTTCAGGTAGTGGCTTAGTGGTGGGAAGCCGGACATAAGTCACCATTAATGTGGGTTCGAGTCTTGGTAAACTCCTCTATGCTCAAGTGGTTTCACGCCCTGAATTTTTATTCAGGGGTAAGTTGAGCCCTGGATTTATTCGGGGGAAAGCTGGGTTGTGCCGATGAAGACACCACTGAGGCCTCCAAATTTTTTGGTTATCATAAACTTATTGCATGTAATTATTTATTACGAATATTCGTTTGGTCAGGGAATATTCTTTTTATCGGGGAATATTCGTACTACGGAGCCTAATTAACCAATTATTACAATAGAATAACTGTCGAATATGAAATGCGACAGAAATAACCTTTTTAAAAATTGACGGCAAAACTTTTACCGTTATCTATTGAAATACCGGTAATAGAAATACAGTAATACGCGTGATTCCACAGTAGTACACGGTATTCCTCAGTAGCATACGGTATTGTATAGTGATTCATATTATTGATTCTTAATTACGTAAGAAGTCACTCAGTATTTCATTCAATAATTTTCACAGTAGTTATTGCATAGTAACTCATATTATTTGATTTGATATAATTAGATCAGTTGGAAGTATTGTGAGTCTATGTTAATAATTGTGAATAATTGTTGAAAGATTAAAAATGTGTAAATAATTGATGAATAAAAGGTGTTGATTAAAGATAAGTATGATATTCAAATGTTTGTTCAATTTTTTTTTCTTACAAAAGTAAGTCTGGCATGACTTGCCGACACTCTACTTTTTTTCTAAAGTAGTATGGACCACAACTCTATTATTGAACAAATTTTGTTAAAACGTGTACAAGTTGGTTTTCTCTGTGGGATCATAAATTCCACTACCATTACTTTATGCAGCTCATTCAGTTATTTTGTCAAAGCGTGTGTGCTAATTGTTTCCTCAATTTTCAGTATAAATAGGTTGCTAGTTTGAGCAACTAAACACACACCATCACTACACTAAAAATATAAAATTCTTTTACTACAATATTGTGAATATAATATTGTGAGTATTTCTGTTGAGTGTAAGGTTACTCCAAGTGTAGATAAGGAATGCAAATATTGTTTAAGTTGATCAATTTCACAGAAAGCTGAATTAAGTCACATGCTAAGGTAAGGGGTATCATTTTTATGGTAAAGGGATATCATTTTTTTTATACTCCATATTATGATAAGATATTATTATTCGTTTCTTCAGCTTATCATTAAATGGTGAAAAGTCCTGAAATGATTAGAATATTCTTAATAGTTTGTGCTTCATCTAATATCATGTTGGCAGTTTGGACTCTGGATAATTAAGTTGAAAATCACTAAGATCTATTTTATCTTATTGTTCTGATTATTTATGTTCATTCATTATATATATCATTTTCATCATCCTCATGCTCATATTGTGGTGAAAGTCATCTTTGGCCCATATTGCATAGATGAACATTTGTTTGGCATGATCATGACCACCGGTGATACTAACGAATATCATTGGCCCGTAGTACATGAATAATTCGATTATGTGAAATATTTAATGTTACAGACGATTGATGTGGTGAAAGTCCTCTTTGGTCCGTAGTGCATAGATGGATAGTTGTTTGGCATGATCATGACCACTGGTGATACTAACGAATATCCTTGGCCCGTAGTGCATGGATAATTCGATGATGTGAAATATTTAATGCTACAGACGAATGATGTGATGAAAGTCCTCTTTGGCTTACGTGAAAAGATGGACTGTTGATTATTGATTTTACAGTTATATATCTTTGGCCCGTAGTGTAAAGATGGACTGTTGATTATTGATTTTACAGTTGTATATCTTTGGCCCGTAGTACAAAGATGGACTGTTGATTATTGATTTTACAGTTGTATCTCTTTGGCCGTAGTGCAAAGATGAATTTAATGACATAATTATAAACATGAACTGTGAATTGGAATAACCATGAGCTTTATGTTTCAGGTAAAAAAGGTGGTGAAAGTTCTCTTTCTCTTGGGAACGAAGAACTGTTATTAGTGTTATAGGAATAAAATATTAATAATGAACTTTTGATTTGAGAAGATAGTAGACATTATGTTCTACTTGACTCTCCTAATGGATTGTTGATTCTGCTGCTATTATGGTTGAAAACTTTTATCATCTACCATATGTTCTCAATATCTGATTTATTATTGATGAAGGTTATTGATAATTTAATTATCTTAAGTCATGATATTCTTTACTGGACTATTTGTGCTCACCCTTTTGTTTCACAATCCCTTTCAGGAAATAAAAGTGTAGCAGAGAGAACATGGGTATAAAGTGGTTTTTTTGAATTAGTCGTAATCATAATCAAGTTATGAAACAATGTGGCATAATAATTGTACTGAGAACTTAAAATGTGTGTGACATATTTTATACATCATTTAATAGTTATATTTGGTGAACCATACAAGGGGATGCGAACTCGAATTTGAAAGCGTCAAAATGCACTCCATTAGAATGAGGAGGACATAAATCTTCTCGTGTTCCTTTGGAGACTTAAAATATTTGTTGTTGTATTTTATATGGCATTATAATAATTTGAGTATGAATATTGTCATATTATATACGTTACAATATTTGTATTGAAACTCACAGTATATGTGTCGTCGTATTTTACAAGACAATTAATAGTTGTAATAGGAAATTTCGCGTCAATAATGTGTTATTTCTGGCGACCCAAGATGGGTTGTGTGGACCTATTTTGGGGGCGTCACACATAGGCCTTTTTATCAGCAGCTAGAAAGTACTGCTGATAAAAGACCTCACAAAACTCCGCCCAATTAAGTGTCTCAGTATAACCATCGCCCTTTTCTATTTTCGTCGCCTTCCACCACCTCTGTGCATCCCCTTCTAGTTTGTAAGCTGCAAGCAACACTCTCTGATTATCTGAGCACCCCAACACATCAAAAATCTTCTCTAGGTGGGCAATCCAATTCTCTACATCAATTGGAGTTGGAGCTGAATTGAATGGTTGTGGTTTCTGCTTTTGAAACCTCTCCAACCACACATACATAGGAACTACATGTTGATCAAGATCATCTGTATTCCCTTCCTCGCCATTTTCATGCGGACCATTATTTCCCAGGTTTCCCTGTTCAGGAATTTTTAGCGGCGACTGCATTACCTATACAACCTGTACCATCAACTGCGGTAAAGCCTGATTAACCGCCTGATTCACCAAGGTAGCCTTTTGAGCATTAATTTGATCATTAGGTTTCTCATTGGGCTGACCATCACCTCTTCCCCTAATGTTACCTCTCCACCCAACAACTCTAGCGGATCTACGAGCCATCTAACAAATAAATTAACGAATAGATAACAAAATAGATTAGAGACAGATTCGAATATATCTGATTTGATAGCTGAACAAAAAATTAAATGGAACAAAAACCTAACCCATAAGTCTACCCATAATTCACTGGTCAAACCTAAATAGGTTTTCTACAAGAAAGAACCTAAGCTCTGATACCAACTCTGTAACACTCCCTTTCCGAAATAGAAGAGAGGTTACATAAAACTCAACAAAACTGATGAAATTATAAGAAGGCTCTAAGCCACAAAAGAATAGTCTCATAACGGTTAAATATCATAAGACAAACTATAATAAATGTCACATTGGCTTAATTATGAAACTCGAATGGAAACAGTGAAACATTCATAGATGTATGTATTCCCAATTCTCAATTATCAAATTCGAACGTTAGAGATTCAAGACCCAATGATATGAGAAAAAAACAAAAGGAAAAGAAAGGCACACCTGCTTTTACTTCTTCAGTATTTTGATCTTACACTCTCTCGATCGGTTTATAAAAGCGGCGACTCCCATCTTCTTCTTCTTTTATAACAGATAAATAATAGTATGAGTAAAATATAGGGTTTGTGTTTTAGTTATTTATTATTAATATATATTATTTATAATTCAAATTTTAATAGGATTTATTATTACCCACATAAAAATTAAATCCAATTTTACTAAATTAATTTTCATCACTTATTAATAATTATTAACCCACATAAATTAAATAACTAGTTTGCCCCAAATAAAAGACAAAGTTCAATTAATATATTTTAAAATGTAAATATTTTAAAGTTTACTTACATATTTTTATTATTATTATTTTATTTTACCGGGTATCACACCAGAGCTCGTCTTATCAATATTGAGTTTTTCATCTTCATCTTCATCTTCATCTTCAACAATGGGCAATTCCCAGTTTTGTTCTATCCCATATTTGTTAATCAAATAAGAGGAATCTTGTGGTCGTGGGTATAATCGTTCAGTTTTCTTGATAAGGCGGATAGTGTTTGGAGAAAAATTTACAGACGAGAATTTTAGAGTTGCAAAGAGAACTAAATTACCTCTTTGACTCTTTTGTGGTTGGTGCTTAAGAAAGAAAAGGCCATTAGGTAAAGGTAATGTAATGGAGGAATGATGAAGGTACGAAGCTGGAGCAGAGATATGTAGCGAAGAATGCACCATGCATGGTCAAAAGTCACAATCATCGCATACAAAATACAACTTGCCTTTTCATGGTTTGTTCGAGTCGACAATTCTTATAAATATATACCTTCTTTCCATATCTACATACCCTAAGTACGTAACGAAAGTTACAATTATTCCATCCTATATTATTGCTTGACGAAGACATGACTACTAATTCACATAAACATGAGAAAGAAGGGATGAGACATTTTAACAAATACTTTTTGGGCAACTTATAAATTGAATAATAACAATAAATTTTGAAAATAAAGTAAAGCTAGAAAAGAAATTAGTCGATCTGCATACCTTACCTTACTTATGAATATATGAATATGATGAATTAATATCCTTGATCAAAGCTAGAGAGAAGGTACAAATGTTTTAAATGATAGGAAAAAGTTGCGTGGTGAAAGCAATGAAGGATTATGGTGGGGGCATATTGGACAATTTCTCACCTCATTTGATCGTTATAACCATGCATCACGGACGAGTTACATGCAATTTTGTAAATAAGCACACCTAGGGGGTGAATAGCTGTCTAAGCTAAGACATGATTGATAATGACGAATTTTTATTTTTCTGTTACAGAACTAAAACAGAAAGGTTAAACCAATGATTTATAGTGTGTGCTTTAATATATATCGTATTTTAGTTATAATCCAGACGGGAGAAAGCAATGAAAGATTATATCTGGATTAGACCAACTTCTAATTTAGTTAGAATATGTAGACAGGAGAAACTTATGTGAGATAACCAAACCCATAAATAAGATAATTAAATTAATATAATATGTAAGCCTAATAATTCCATAAATAGTATAGGCCACATAAGAAATAAAATATTTTAACAGTATTGACACATAATAAATTATAAAAATTTGTGATTTAAATGTGAACTATCAAATCTATAGTTTGATTGGTTGGTCATGTGCGTACCTCTAAAATATGAGGTTCTTTTCTTCTGCAAATACAACGACTGATAATGAATAATACTTTTTCTTTTTCTTTTGAAAAATGAATAATACTTTTTAGTTTTTATAAAAATTATTACTTTCTTAATAACATAAGTTATTTTTTTGTTTTTAAATACCAATAAACAGAATTATCATAGCATTACTACAATATGCAAGAACTGATATAGTTTTTTGGAATGCATTCAATTTGCTTATCAATCTATAAAACATGAAAAAACAAAACGAGTATGGTAACATTACAATTTTATAATAATAACATTTTATTTTCAGAATTTTATAAATTCTACTTATTCTTAGTCATCTGATATAGTTATAAATATAATTTAACAAGATTTAGCAAATACTTTCAAATAACAATATAAAGTGTTCAAGCTAAAATACTGAATTATCAATATTTTTTTTATGTATGATATTTTATTTTATTTTATTTTGAATTATCAATAATGATATTATTCTATATTAGGACTTTTTCTTTAGTTATATATGAGTTATGCTATACATTGTGAAAGTTTTCAACTGAATTATGATTGTGACGTATGTACATACACGTGATATGTAAGAATTATAATTAAGAAGGGTCCCACATTAATTTATTTTATTTTTTCGCATACACTTTCACATTGGTCGCAATCTAATTTCATCAAATATTTATCGACATGTATATAATTTTTCATTTTATATTTGAACGTAAAAAGACATGTAAAGAAGCAAAAATACATCAACAAGATATTATTAGAAAAAAGACATCCAATAGTTATTTTATAAATTAGGTAAGGCAATTTTTTTTGTTCATTATTGGAGTATCAACATGATTTTTTTATAAAAAGCATTCTCTATTCTGTTGTTTATTTGAATAATGATTTTAAAATATTATATAACTTTAATGTAATAATGATATACAGATATTATGTATGAGATCACAATGAATGTTATATCACCATCATAATTTTGTTAATATTATATCGTTGTCATATATTTTATTTTTATTACAATATTATGATTTTTAATGTTCATTTAAATTGATATTTTGTGAATAACTTCAATTTGCAGATAATTATATTATTTTAATATCGGAACGTAGACAAAAATACAAAGAGACAAGAGCATGTCTTTTTAAAAAAAAAATATGCCATTAATATTTAACAAATAACTTAGAGATAACCTTTTTTGCTAGTTCTTAAAATTATAGTGTTTTTTTATGTTAGTCCCCTAATTAAATTTTTTTTTTTTTGTGCGCATATTTTGTCCTAAATTTTATATTTTTTTCATTGTTTAAAATATAGTTACTTTCACGCTTAGTAATCATATTGTAAATGTTATACAAAATTTACTAACTTTAAGAATATAATTTTATTATATTTTTACTCCCTAAAATTTATATGTAGCTCGATTGTAATGATGTGATAATAAACTCGAGAACATTATATATTTTAGGCTTAAATATAATTTATTATCCTAAATTATAGGTTATATTTCACTTCAATGATCTATCTTTCAATTTTGTCAATTAGATGATTGAACTATTATTTTTTTTCAATTGCAACAAATTGAGTCTGTCACGTCAGAAATTATTGACGTGGCTATCTGGATGGGCCATTAGTCAGCTGAGTTGTAATGAAAATATGGTTTTTTATTGGCAAAAAATACTTTTACCTCAATGTGGTTGTAGTGTTTTAAGCAATTAGCCACTGTACTTTTAAAATATTCAATTAGCCCACTGTACTTTTTAAAAATGTTCAATCAACCAATTCCGTCCAATTTTGCTCACGGACGTTAAAAAATTGGGTCAATTTTCCTACGTGACTTTTGAAAAAAATAAATAAAATAAGTTATTTCCTACATGGCAAGCCAGTCAACCAAATTCTTAATACTATTGAGTCACTACACTTTAAAAAAATGTAATTGACCCACTGTGGTTTTAAAATATTTTTATGTTTTATTTTCTTTCTTTTTCTTTACCTAAATATTTATAATATGTATAATATTAATAAAAATTAATATTATAATATTTATAATATGTATGTTTTATTTTAAAAATAAAAATAAAAATACTTTTATGTTTTAAAATACTTATAAAATTTTTAAAAATAAAAATATTTTTATGTTTTATTTTCTTTCTTTTTCTTTACCTAAATATTTATAATATGTATAATATAAATAAAAATTAATATTATAATATTTATAATATGTATGTTTTATTTTAAAAATAAAAATAAAAATACTTTTATGTTTTAAAATACTTATAAAAATTTTAAAAATAAAAATATTTTTATGTTTTATTCCTTCTACATTTGGATCACAAATCAACTATCTGGGAGAAATTTCGCTGCAAAAATGACTTTTATTTTCCAGAAAGTACTCAGAAACCAACCTACCATAAGAATCATCGCCAATTTCAGTAAACCAATTCTCACTCCATTTTTGAATAATTTCACAGAAATCGAGCTGCCCAATCACAATACAATCAATCCTTTCCCTTTCCCGTATCTGCCTAAAATAGAGAACACAAATCCTTTTCACTCATTACAGTTCTACCCAAGTTTTCCATTCGGGGCTTTTCTAAACCCGATTTCGTTAACCGGGTTCGTTCACTTTGTGGGTGAAGATGTTGTTTCGATTGATTTCCGGACGATTTGGGCTGACAGCGTGAAGAAGAAGAGGAAGAAAAAGATGAACAAACACAAGTTAAAGAAGTTGAGGAAGCGTCTAAAAAGAAGATCATAGTTTGCTTCTTTTGGTGAAACTTAATGTTTGAGGTAAATAAATCATTCATCTTGATAATTTAATTTTATTTTCAGGTGGTTGGCTAATTGAATGGAGGAGAAAATTACTGGAGGAATATGAAATGGAATGATTAGGGTGAAGAATCAATAAAGGGAAGTAGAGGAGAGAGAGAGAGAGAGGAATTTTGGGTTGACTGTTTGAAATAAGAGAGAGAAAATAAAAATTCATGGGGTCATCTAATAAAAATTAGACTACATCAGCAAATACATGTTATTTGTATTTTATTTTTTAAAGTCACGTAGGAAAATTGGCTCAATTTTTTAACGTCCGTGAGCAAAATTGGACGAAATTGCTTGATTAAACATTTTTAAAAAGTACAGTGGGCTAATTGAATATTTTAAAAGCACAATGGCTAATTGCTTAAAACACTACAACCACAGTGGGGTAAAAGTACTTTTTTCTATTTTTTATTTATTGATTAAATAATTTTGATATAATAGAGGGTAAAATGGTCACAACCCATAAAAATTAAAGCATGTTAGGGTTTTATTTCAATGGATTGTGCTTAAAATTAATTCTCTATTTTTTAGATCTATATAGATTTGAACTTTGCCTAATTTGATCTCGCTGCAAACTCCCATGGGTGAAATCGCACTTCTTCAGTCATAAGATCTCCTTAAAAATAGATATCCTCGTCAAAATTTGAATGATTCCATCATGAAATCTCGTCGAAAAATCGAGCTCTGATGGGTCAACACTCACGGTTACCAGTCCACCGTCGAAACCCAACCTCTGATGGGTCAAGTGAAGATTTTGAAACGGGGCGAAGCGTTGATTGAAATCAACAATAACAAAGAGGCAAATTATCAAACACAACCTGATGTGCAGAATTTGAAGGTTGAAGAACTGGAAGATTTTGTGCTTTCTTCTACTAACAGGTTGGGTCCCGAACCTGAGGTTTTGAAGAAAAAGATCAGCCTTGCTGATTTCTATGTCGAATCTGGGTTATTAATCAAACCCAAATCTGATCCAAGAATACCCCCTCCTCCGTCATCTTCACTCTAAAAACTTAGATATGTTTTTCTTAGTAATTGTTGATTTTCATCTCCAATCGGAAAAAAAGACAAAAAAGAAAAAGAAAAGAAGATCATGAAGGTACAGTTTTCATCTCCAATTTGTTGTGTTTGATTTTTTTAGAGGATCTATGTTAATTTGTTATTTTATTATTGTCGTTCTAATTTATAGTTGATTTGGAGAAAGGAGAAGGTGAATCACCGGAGTCGACAAATTACCCATGTCCATCCATGTGAGATCTCTTGGCCCGTCTCTCTCCCTCCACAAAGCTTTTCTGAGAGTTAGGGTTTAGGGATTGAGGAAAATTGAAGTTGGGGTGTTTAAATGGTTAACTAACAGATTTTGAGCTTCCATCTTCATTTTCGTTGAAGAAGTGATCGGGGGCTTTTGACGGATAAACAGGAAGAGGAGAGAGATAAAGCAGTTTGACGAATTTGCCCTTTATTATATAATAAATGTGTAATTAAAAATTAAAATACTTTTTTTTTGTTACAATTCAGCAGCTGACTAATGGCCCACCCAGATAGTCACATCAGCGATTTCTAACGTGGCAGGCTCAATTTGTTGTCATTAGAAAAAATTAATAGTTAATCATCTAATTGACAAAATTGAAAGGTAGATCACTGAAGTGGAAAATAACATATAGTTTAAGATAATAAATTATATTTAAGCCTATATTTTATATTATCATTAGATTTTTAAAAATAAATAAAATAGTTTTGCAATTTTTCTTTAAATAATTCAAAAAAATTAAAATTTCATCATTTCCACATAAAAGGGGAAAAACTAGATTGAGTCTAATTAATTAAATCATGTACAACAAGATTATCATCACGTAATCATCTCAAATGAATTAGTGAATAGTTGACTATATCATGGATAATAAGCCCAAATAAAAAAGGATGAATTATATATTTTATTATATTTTTGAAAATAATTACAATAATAGTGTACTCATAAAATATTTACACAATTAATACAATTTCATATTTATTTATAATATTAATGCAATTAGGATTTCTTAATTTAAGGAATTAGGATTCTTTAATTTAGGGATTAATTATCTCAATGGCTTCTTCTCTCTCTCCTCATCTAGAACAACTGCATTAGTTAGTCATCACCATTCTTCTTCATTCAACATATTCTTTCTATATATATATATATATATATATATATATATATATATATATATATATATATATATATACATATACATACGGTCTGGATCAAGTGCATACACTTTATCTTACTCACCCGTGCTCACACCCCTTTAGGCGACGGTTTTGATCATACAACCGTCGTCTATACTTTTAGCGACGGACAACATATAGCGTCGCTAAAAGTATAGACGACGGTTGTATGACTAAAACCGTCGCATAAAAGGGAGTGAGCACGGGTGAGTAAGATAAGGGGTATGCACTTGATCCTTGCTATATATATATATATATATATATGTGTGTGTGTGTGTGTGTGTGTGTGTGTGTGTGTGTGTGTGTGTGTGTGTGTGTGTGTGTGAGTCAATCAACTGTATAAATTTTTATAACATGATTGTTGTTATACTTATGTTGGTACCGATCAATCAATCAGGAAAATGTGAGTAATCTCAAGGCAAACTCATCTCAGTTTCTCTCTCTAAAACTGCATACCAATCCATTTTTTCCTTTCCATGTCCTCCCCTCAAAATCTCACAAACAACAGAAATGATAAGGAATTGGGTCTTTATCAAAGAAGAAAAAAATGGCTGCACCACCAGTTCCAGCTGACTTAGACGACTACTCATCATCCTCAACTCTCATCTCCTTCGACCGTCCAATCCCTCTGCTCTGACAACCCATCCCCGCCGACATACCCGACAACCCATCTCTCGGACCCTTCGTGCTCGGATTCAATGACCCGCAATCCTTGGCCTCTGCATACAAATCCTGCGAGTCCCAAATCATCCAGCAATGCGAAGTCGACGCTCGAATCGGATGCTCCATCAGCGCAACTAGCAAATGCAGAGGCGTGATTTATTTTTTATGAATATTTGGTTACCCATAAAAATTAAAATTGTTACCTTTGTTCGAAGGTTTGGCTACCAACTGCACCATATTCATAATAATTTTATTTTTAAAATGTTATCTATAAGTTGGTAGCCAAACCTTCATAAAAAGGTAACCAATTCAGTTTTATTGTGTTACCAATTAATTATAAAAAAATTTAAGAACAGTTTTCAAGTGTTACGTGCAGATGGTATCTGAAATGTCATGTCTAAGTTTCTATTTATGTAGCTGTTAGTTACTTATAAATAACCTTTTAAAAATAAAATTATTTTGAATATGGTGCAATTGGTAGCCAAACCTTCATACAAAGGTAACCATTTTAGTTTCTGTGGGTAACCAAATATTAATAAAAAAAAATTGTTCGTGATTTCCTCTTTGTTCGGCTACTCCGAATTCGTTTTAGATCTGTTCTTGCTGGTTTGGTAACTCCGACTTCTTCTTCTTTGATTTGTTTTGGTAACTCCGACTTCTTCTTCTTCTTCTTCTTCTTCTTCTTCTTCTTCTTCTTCTTCTTCTTCTTCGATTTGTTTTGTTTTGGTTGTTCGTGATTTCCTCTTTGTTTGCCTACTACGAATTCGTTTTGGATCTGTTCTTGTTGGTTTGGTAACTCTGACCTTTTATTTTTCGATTTGTTTTGGTTATTCGTGATTTCCTCTTTATTTTATTTTTGATTTATTTGGTAACTCTGTTCTTGCTGGGAATTAGTATGCAATTATTTTTGAATTTGAATTTATTTTTGTTATTAGATTCAAGATATTTGAATTTGAATTATTAATTATGACAGTTATTTCTCTTTGATTTTAGGTTTTCTTATTATTATGAAATGAATCTTATACTAATTTCCTAAATTAAAGAATCCTAATTTGGTTGTTCGTGATTTCCTCTTTGTTTGCCTACTACGAATTCGTTTTGGATCTGTTCTTGTTGGTTTGGTAACTCTGACCTTTTCTTTTTCGATTTGTTTTGGTTATTCGTGATTTCCTCTTTATTTTATTTTTGATTTATTTGGTAACTCTGTTCTTGCTGGGAATTAGTATGCAATTATTTTTGAATTTGAATTTATTTTTGTTATTAGATTCAAGATATTTGAATTTGAATTATTAATTATGACAGTTATTTCTCTTTGATTTTAGGTTTTCTTATTATTATGAAATGAATCTTATACTAATTTCCTAAATTAAAGAATCCTAATTGCACTAAAATTATAAATAAATATGAAAAGTGTATTAATTGTTTAAATATTTTATGAGTGCACTATTGTTGTAATTACATACTAAATGTTGTATACTATTATAAAGAACTCAATAAAAAAATTCAATAAAATTATATTCGAGAAGGACAAGAGAAAAAGCGATGCCTACATTAATCAATTAATTTACTTCCTCCGTTCTTAAAAGATTGTCGTTTTAGAATAAAAAATTTGTTCTAAAAAGTTTGTCGTTTACAACTTTCAAGAAGAATAAATTATTTACTTTCATATATTATCCCTACCTGCTCTCATTGTTCCAAGAAATTATCTCCCTTGTATTAATAGTTTTTAACTTCCCATAAAGGGGTAGTGATGGAATTTCAAATAAATTTTACATGGTAAATGATATTTTCTTAATCTATGTGCCAAAACCTTAAACGACAATCTTTTAAGAACGGAGGTAGTATCATAATATAACAAAAAAAAATGCACAGAACGTACTCGAGTTTCGGATCAATATTCCTACAAACAAGGAGTACGCCACGTGTAAGACCCCAACTTTTATAAATAAAGATGAATTTTCTATAAATATCATTTTTGAATATTATGGAGTTAATTTGATATAATGTTATAGTTGTGGGTAATATTTATAAATTTTGCAAAGTACGCAAGTTGTTATATAATATTCGATTGGTCGGGGAATATTCGTTTTAACAGAGAATATTCGTACGACACAATCATTGGTGGACCCCACAACGAAATTATTGTCGGATTGAGAAAACGACAAAAATATTTTATTAAAAATAACGGCGGAAGTTTTACCTTTGTTACTGTTGAACTACTCGGTAGTAAAAGTACAGTAATACGTGTGGTTGCATAGTAGCACACTGTATTGATTATTAATGCTTATGTGAGAAGTCACTCAGTTTGATTCAATTATTGTCAGTTAATAATATGAATTATTTAGCGATAATGACGTTTTGTTTTATTCGTATTATTAACGTAATAAAACAGAAACATCTTTTTATATAAAACAAAATACTTTATTAAAGTTATTCTATAAATAGAATATATTATATTTTATTTAAAAGATTTTTCTTTAAATATGAACCGTCAGATTAAAGTAATCAATCTGGACCGTTCATGAATTAGTTACTATGCATTCTATTTTTCTATAAATAGCAGCTCATTCCTTCATTATTTCTTACGATTCACGGAACTCTAGAGAGAGAAACTATAGAGAGAAACTATAGAGAGAGAGAAGAAGAGTATTCTGCTACTTAACTACTTCCTTATTTCAGCTCTTCTTTAAAACGGTAAGGGGTGTTATTCTTTCTTATTCATGAACAGAACTGTTGTTATTCCATTTCTTATTATTCTGTTGGAATTACCTGTATACGCGGTCTACCCTATACTTGGTGATATTCTTCTATTATTCTGTTGGAACATCCTGTCTGTGTGTTTTACACCGGACCTGGTTCCGTTTTTATTATTATTCTGTTGGAACATCCTGTCTGTGTGTTTTACACCGGACCTGGTTCCGTCTTGTTATTATTCTGTTGGAACATCCTGTATGTGTGTTTTACACCGGATCTGGTTCTATTATTTATTATTCTGTCGGAATATCCTGTCTGTGCGTTTACGTCGGACCTGGTTCCATTATTTATTATTCTGTCGGAATATCCTGTCTGTGCGTTTACGCCGGACCTGGTTCCATTATTTATTATTCTGTTGGAATAACCTGTCTGTGCGGTTTATCGCATGCATGGTGATTTCTTTTGTTATTTCATTCTTTATTATACTCAGTTGGTTAAGTTTTGACTTCTATACTCCCTAAAATTTGTGGAACATCCTTGATAATTGTGTTTCATCCAGTATCTTTTCATGAAAACATTCTTCTAAGCATTCTTGAATTTTACTCCACAAAGCAGTATCATGTTGACAATTTGGACGTTGTTAATTCTTGGATAAATTAATTCTTGAACTTGTTTTATTGAATTCTTATATCATTGTCATCATCCTCATGTTTATAAAATGTTAAAAGTCATATGTGGTCTGTAGTGCATAGATGGACTTGGTATGATTATGACCATGGATTATTCGGTATAATCATGACCGTAATGTTACAAATGATGTGGTAAAAGTCCTCATTGGCCCGTAGTGCATTGATGGACAGTTGTTGGCATGATCATGACCATTAATGAATACACGAATATCCTTGGCCGTAGTGCAGGGGTGATTCTGCATTATCTTAGTCATAATATTTCTTACTGGGCTAGTTGAGCTCACCCTTTATTTCACTGTTCTCTTCAGGAAATGAGAACATAGCTGGGGCAAGTCGGGGAACGGAGTGATGGTTCGAATGATAGTATTAGTTAGATGTCCTCACTATTCTATGTAATAGTGTGTTAATAAATATAATGAGGACTCCTTTTGAGTATAAATACTCTCTAGAAGATAATATTTGTATTCAAACTCGCAGTTTATGTTTTGTCGTATTGTACACGACAGTTGTATTAGTAAGTTGTATTTGTATTCTGTACTTTGTATCTGACGACCCAAGATGGGTGATGTATACCTAATTTTGGGGGCGTCACAGTTGGTATCAGAGCTTAGGGATTTGATCCCTGGCTAAGATGTGAGAATAGAACTAGGAGGGGAGAGACGGAGAATTCCTTCGCTAGTATGACCTAACTAAGTTTATTTGCATGGTATTTAATTGGTCGGTCATAATATAAGGATAATATATGACATATCAATTAACTTTTATTTTGTGGCAGTATCTGAAAATGGCATCTGAGAATGTTGAGAATAGCAATGGAGCACAGGCGACTGTTGATTCACCACATATCAATAATCAGGATAATGTGCATCAGGAAGGTGACAATCCTCATGCAAACAACAACACTAGCCAGATGATGAATGATGGAATGTTCAGAAACTTTATGCAGTTCATGCAACAACAGGCGAGAGCGGCTCCTGTCCAAAATATAGGTGAAAACACTGAAAACTCTCGGGCGGTCACCGCTAAACAGTTCAAGGAGCTGGGACCACCAGAGTTTAAGGAAGAGCCAAAACCACTTATAGCGGAAACATGGATAAAACAGATTACCAAGATATTTGATGTCTTGGGATGCTCCGAGGAGCAAAAGGTTCCCTTTGCCGCCTTTATGTTGCGAGGAGAGGCAGATTACTGGTGGGAATCGATTAAGCGTACTTAACCTGCCGCACTGAAGATGTCTTGGGAGAAGTTCCAAGAGCTGTTCAATGACAAATACTTTCCCGAAAGTGTTCGTCACATGAAGGAGGTGGAGTTCATCAAATTGGAGCAGAATAATATGACCGTGTCGCAGTATGAAGCTAAATTTGCTGAGTTGTCCCGGTTTGCGTCCCACTTGGTGGATAATAAAGAGCGAATGACGCGAATATTTTTGCGAGGTTTGAAACCTGAGATACGTCAACATCTTATTTCTCATAAACTGTGTTTGTATTCAGATGTTGTGAATAGGGCTCAGTTAGTGGAGCGCGATAACGAGTCAACGCAACCAAAAGAGAGCAGTCGGCAAAATGATAATACCAGTGAGAGCAGTCATCGAAGCGGTGACAACAAGCGTGGAGGGAATCAACAGGCCAGAAATGGTAACCACTTCGGTGGTAATCAGGGCCAGGACAATAAGAATGGTCATTTCAAGAAGATGAGATTCAACAATAATGGAAAGACGTCAACACCAGCACCCGTTGTTAAGGAAGGAGAACGACTGTAAAACCCCGAATTTTATGAAATAAAAGTATTCAATTTTTCTTATAATTACTATTCAGTAAATGGTTAAATTGATAAAAGTTTAAAGTTATGGGTAAAATATGAATTTTTTTCAAAATAAGCAAGTGGTTATAAAATAATCATTGTTGTCGGGGAATATTCGTTTGGTCGTGGAATATTCTTTCTGTCGGAGAATATTCGTACGACGGCGCAGCTATTTGTGGGCCCCATAACGAATAACTGTCGGGTGAAGGAAAACGACAAATTTGAGTTTTTACAAATAACGGCGTAGTTGTTACCGTTAACACTGTTGGAATACCCGGTGGTTAAAATACAGTAATACGCGTTATTGCACAGTAGCACACGGTATTGCATAGTATTTTTGAAATTATTGATTCTTACGTAAGAAGACACTACTCAATAATTGTTACAGTAATTACTGTTCAATATTTTATTTTATTGATTCAATAATTGCTACGTTAAAATTTTGTATTATTGTTGTTCAATAATTGTTGCTGCACAGTATTTCCCATTATCAGATCAATAATTCATATTATTTGAATAGTATTATTAGATAACATTATTGGCAATGTCTAGAAAGTTCTGTCTAAGGAGAGGTTTGGTCATTTAATTGCGCGCCAGTAAGGAGAAATTCTTATTGGAAAGCCCCCTCTTTCCTGGGAACGGCCTGGTTGTCATAAATGTGATTCTGTAATATTATTTGTGAATAATTAATTATTGATTCATATGATAAGGAAATATTTATATTATGTGGATATAAATGAGGGATATATTTTTGTGGTTAAAAATGAAAGAGTTAATGTTGAGGTTTTTATCAGTATTTTTGTCGGAATGGGGGTATTAAAAATCAGGGTTTTTGAGATATTTTGCGGGGGTTATAATTTTTAATCCGACCGTTGGATCGTGGTAATTTTTAGATATGTTATACATATATAAGTTGAGTATATGTCCATAAATTTTGAACCGTTAAAAATGAACGTATGATTTGTTATGAATTTTAAGAGGTGGCTGATTCGGAAATCAGGTTATAAATTATTTTTGGTGGAAAATTCTAGAATTGGTGGGCCCCACTTGTGGTTGGTGAAGAAATGTGCTGAATTATATTTCAAATGTGGTGGGTGGGAATAGTAGCAGGTAAAGCCATCAGGTTGCAGGTCAAACCTACCAAAATTTTCCTATAAATAGAGGGCTAAGTTAGAATTGAAAATCACACCAGAAACATAAATTTTCTCTCTTTCTCTCTCTAGATTATTGAGTGTATTTTGTGAGTATTTAGATACTCTGTGAGTTTCTATTCATCAGTGCAAGTTTCCTTCAGCCTTATACCGATCAGAAGTACTGCTCTTTTGAGGTGATGAAAATTATCTTCGTCCTAGATGAGAAGAGGAATTTAGAACTACAGTTATGATTATGAGTTATTCATATGATTGTGGACCAGAATTATTGATTGATGTTACAGGGATAAAACATTGTTGGTGGATTTTTAACATGGAGAAAATAATAGACTTTATAGTCTATTTGACTCTTCTAATGGATTGCTCGTTCCGCTGCAACTATGGTTGAAATTTTTATCATTTACCATATGTTCTAAATCTCTGATTTATTATTGATGAAGGCTATTGATAATTTAATTATCTTTAGTCATGATATTCTTTACTGAGCTAGTTGTGCTCACCCTTTTGCTTCACAATTCCTTTCAGGTAATAAGAGTGTAGCTGGGTCGAGCGGGGGTAACAAGGGAATAGAACGGTGGTCATCATTTAGTAGTTATATTTGGTGAAGAAAATAGGGTGAGGCGAACCCAACGTTGGAAGGGTGTTTTGTCACTATCATACAAGATGTCTAATGACATACAACCTCGTGTCATCATAAGACAGGGTTGTGCTCATCCACTTGCTGAGTATATCTATGGGTACTACCTATATAATCTTGGTGTTTGTTTGAAGTATAATTCTCAATTAGAGATAGTAGAGATAATGATATGTCAATAGAAGACTCACCATTGGGAAGAATATGATAGTAATCTTCTCGTTTTTCTTTGGGGTCTATTGGGTCAACCAAAGATAATTCTGTGGCCATATGATATCTATCATAACCTAGACGCATGGCCTCCCATGTACGAAGGTTTCCTTGAGCACTTCCCAAAGATTCTAATTTCTAAAATAATTTTTGACTATACCTTTATGTAAGGTGTCATTGTGAGGTGATGTCCACGGTTGGAACATGAGTCACATTTGGTATATATTTGTATCCAAACTCACAGCATATGTGTTGTTGTATTTTGCACGACAATTGTTGTAATAAAGTTGTAGTTATTTTCTGTACCATGTATTTGGCGACTCAGAATAGGTTGGATGGAATGGACCTATTTTGGGGTTGTCACATGTGGTATCAGAGCTTAAGGATATGATCTCTGGCAGAGATCCGGGATTAGAACTAGGAAGGGAGAGACGAGAAATATCCTTCGCTAGTGTGTGTCCTACCTAAGCTGAATTTTCTTACTTAAGTTGACAAATTGTGATATGTCAATTAACCTTTGTTTTGAAGCTGTATTCTAGAATGATATCTGAAATACAAGAGATGAGCAATGGAGAAATCATGATGACAGGAAAGGTGGAATCTGGAATGGAAGCAAGGTATTCTCAACTCTTTGAAATACCAGGTACGTAAATTTCGGGGACGAAATTTCATAAGGAGGGGAGATTGTAAAACCCCGAATTTTATGAAATAAAAGTATTCAATTTTTCTTATAATTACTATTCAGTAAATGGTTAAATTGATAAAAGTTTAAAGTTATGGGTAAAATATGAATTTTTTTCAAAATAAGCAAGTGGTTATAAAATAATCATTGTTGTCGGGGAATATTCGTTTGGTCGTGGAATATTCTTTCTGTCGGAGAATATTCGTACGACGGCGCAGCTATTTGTGGGCCCCATAACGAATAACTGTCGGGTGAAGGAAAACGACAAATTTGAGTTTTTACAAATAACGGCGTAGTTGTTAACGTTAACACTGTTAGAATACCCGGTGGTTAAAATACAGTAATACGCGTTATTGCACAGTAGCACACGGTATTGCATAGTATTTTTGAAATTATTGATTCTTACGTAAGAAGACACTACTCAATAATTGTTACAGTAATTACTGTTCAATATTTTATTTTATTGATTCAATAATTGCTACGTTAAAATTTTGTATTATTGTTGTTCAATAATTGTTGCTGCACAGTATTTCCCATTATCAGATCAATAATTCATATTATTTGAATAGTATTATTAGATAACATTATTGGCAATGTCTAGAAAGTTCTGTCTAAGGAGAGGTTTGGTCATTTAATTGCGCGCCAGTAAGGAGAAATTCTTATTGGAAAGCCCCCTCTTTCCTGGGAACGGCCTGGTTGTCATAAATGTGATTCTGTAATATTATTTGTGAATAATTAATTATTGATTCATATGATAAGGAAATATTTATATTATGTGGATATAAATGAGGGATATATTTTTGTGGTTAAAAATGAAAGAGTTAATGTTGAGATTTTTATCAGTATTTTTGTCGGAATGGGGGTATTAAAAATCAGGGTTTTTGAGATATTTTGCGGGGGTTATAATTTTTAATCCGACCGTTGGATCGTGGTAATTTTTAGATATGTTATACATATATAAGTTGAGTATATGTCCATAAATTTTGAACCGTTAAAAATGAACGTATGATTTGTTATGAATTTTAAGAGGTGGCTGATTCGGAAATCAGGTTATAAATCATTTTTGGTGGAAAATTCTAGAATTGGTGGGCCCCACTTGTGGTTGGTGAAGAAATGTGCTGAATTATATTTCAAATGTGGTGGGTGGGAATAGTAGCAGGTAAAGCCATCAGGTTGCAGGTCAAACCTACCAAAATTTTCCTATAAATAGAGGGCTAAGTTAGAATTGAAAATCACACCAGAAACATAAATTTTCTCTCTTTCTCTCTCTAGATTATTGAGTGTATTTTGTGAGTATTTAGATACTCTGTGAGTTTCTATTCATCAGTGCAAGTTTCCTTCAGCCTTATACCGATCAGAAGTACTGCTCTTTTGAGGTGATGAAAATTATCTTCGTCCTAGATGAGAAGAGGAATTTAGAACTACAGTTATGATTATGAGTTATTCATATGATTGTGGACCAGAATTGTTGATTGATGTTACAGGGATAAAACATTGTTGGTGGATTTTTAACATGGAGAAAATAATAGATTTTATAGTCTATTTGACTCTTCTAATGGATTGCTCGTTCCACTGCAACTATGGTTGAAATTTTTATCATTTACCATATGTTCTAAATCTCTGATTTATTATTGATGAAGGCTATTGATAATTTAATTATCTTTAGTCATGATATTCTTTACTGAGCTAGTTGTGCTCACCCTTTTGCTTCACAATTCCTTTCAGGTAATAAGAGTGTAGCTGGGTCGAGCGGGGGTAACAAGGGAATAGAACGGTGGTCATCATTTAGTAGTTATATTTGGTGAAGAAAATAGGGTGAGGCGAACCCAATGTTGGAAGGGTGTTTTGTCACTATCATACAAGATGTCTAATGACATACAACCTCGTGTCATCATAAGACAGGGTTGTGCTCATCCACTTGCTGAGTATATCTATGGGTACTACCTATATAATCTTGGTGTTTGTTTGAAGTATAATTCTCAATTAGAGATAGTAGAGATAATGAAATGTCAAGAGAAGACTCACCATTGGGAAGAATATGATAGTAATCTTCTCGTTTTTTTTTTTGGGTCTATTGGGTCAACCAAAGATAATTCTGTGGCCATATGATATCTATCATAACCTAGACGCATGGCCTCCCATGTACGAAGGTTTCCTTGAGCACTTCGCAAAGATTCTAATTTCTAAAACAATTTTTGACTATACCTTTATGTAAGGTGTCATTGTGAGGTGATGTCCACGGTTGGAATATGAGTCACATTTGGTATATATTTGTATCCAAACTCACAGCATATGTGTTGTTATATTTTGCACGACAATTGTTGTAATAAAGTTGTAGTTATTTTCTGTACCATGTATTTGGCGACTCAGAATAGGTTGGATGGAATGGACCTATTTTGGGGTTGTCACAACGACCACCTATCATATGTTTCTAATACGGAGGGGAGGGGCACATCAGTCCAAACTGCGCGATGCCGTCTAAAGCATGTTATAATTGTGGAAGAGAAGGTCATTTAGCTCAATTTTGTCGTTTACCAAAAATAAGTTCAGCCAAGATGGAGACACCAAAGGCCGTCCCAGAAAAGTCAAAACTGATAGTGCAAGGGAGAGCATTTGAGAGCGTTTGTTGTGACCTCCCAGAAAGCAAGGAACCCGAATGAGGTCATCACGGGTAAGCTTATCATAAACTCTAACGAAGTCTATACTTTATTTGATACCGGTTCTATCCATTCTTTTATTTCTCCTACTTGCGCTCATCGATTAAATTTGACTCCAGAGAAATTAGACTTTGATTATCTGTTGAAACTCTATTGGGAGAAATCTTCATTACATCCACGGTTTATAAGTCTTGTTTGGTTCAAGTTGGTACCCACACATTACCTGTCGATCTAATTTCATTAAAAATACTTGCATTTGACGTGATTCTAGGGATTGATTGGTTAACTACTCATCATGCAAAAATTGATTGTTTTCGTAAGGTTGTTAGCTTTCATATTCCTAATCGACCTATTATGCGAATTCAAGCAACCAAACCATTAAAATCAATCGCTGTCATCTCAAGCCATAAAGTTATTCGTTTATTGAAAAACGGATGTCAAGCTTTCTTAGCTCATGTCACGGATCTAAACAAAAATACGTCAGTTTTGAATGATATTTCTATTGTTAATAAATTCCCTGACGTATTCCCTGAAGAACTTCCTGGCCTACCCCCAGAGCGTGAAATTGAATTTTGTATCGACCTTGAACCCGGTACAAAATTCATTTTCAAAGCCCCATATCGAATGGCTCCTATTGAACTTCAGGAGTTAAAGATCCAACTGCAGGAATTGTTAGACATTGGCTTTATTCGTCCTAGTACTTCTCCTTGGGGTGCTCCTGTGCTATTCGTGAAGAAGAAAGATGGAAGTATGCCACTTTGTATTGATTATCGGGAGTTGAATCATGTCACCATCAAAAACAGGTACCCACTGCCACGTATTGATGACCTGTTTGACCAGTTGCAAGGAGCACAATTCTTTTCAAAGATCGATCTTCGTTCTGGATATCATCAGCTGAAGGTTATAACTGAGGATATTCCAAAGACGGCTTTTAGAACTCGGTACGTGCATTATGAATTCCTAGTCATGTCCTTTGGATTGACTAATGCTCCTGCTGCCTTCATGGATATGATGAACCGGGTATTCAAGGAATATTTGGATCACTTTGTGGTCGTCTTTATTGATGACATCCTTATTTATTCCAAAAGCCGTGAAGATCATGAGCAACACTTGAGGCTGGTACTCCAAAAGCTTCGTGAATACAAGCTTTATGAAAAAATGCGAGTTCTGACTGGAGGAGGTAGCATTCCTTGAGCACGTAGTATCAAGTCGTGGAATATCTGTTGACCCGGCAAAGATTGAAGCTATTCAAAGCTGGGAGCAACCTAAATCAGTGACCGAAGTACGTAGCTTTCTTGGTTTAGCTGGTTATTATCGGAGATTCGTGGAAGGATTTTCTCGAATCGCTACTCCATTAACTCAGCTGACTCGGAAAGATACAAAGTTCGGTTGGAGCGAAGAATGTGAGCAGAGTTTTCAAGAACTCAAGAGGAGACTCATTTCAGCGCCTGTTCTAACAATACCATCTGGCTCGGAGGGATTTGTCATCTACAGTGATGCTTCGAGCAAAGGGTTGGGATCCGTTCTCATGCAACATGAAAAAGTCATAGCCTATGCATCAAGACAACTCAAGGAATATGAGATGAATTATCCTACTCATGATCTAGAGTTGGCAGCTGTTGTCTTTGCACTTAAAATTTGAAGGCATTACTTGTATGGGGAGAAGGTGGAGATCTTTACGGATCATAAAAGCCTCAAATATTTCTTCACTCAAAAGAAACTCAACATGCGACAACGACGTTGGCTTGAACTGTTAAAAGATTATGATCATACCATTCAATACCATCCTGGAAAAGCGAACGTGGTAGCTGACGCATTGAGTAGAAGATCATATGCAAGTACGAGTGCGATATTGTCAACACAAAGGCCCATTTTGTGTGATTTACAAAGGATGGAGATAGAGTTAAAGACTCCAGGGACCCATGTGATGATGGCGAATATACGAGTAGAACCGATTTTAATCGATAAAGTTAAAGCTGCTCAAGCTACAGACCTGGAGCTGATGCGTATGAGGAAGAAAGTGCAAGAAGGTGCTATGCCGGAAGCAAGAATCGATGAAAAAGGAATACTTCGAGTCAACTTCAGACTTTGTGTTCCTAACAACTCTGATTTAAAGTATGAAATCATGATGGAGGCGCACAATACACCGTTTGCAATCCATCCTGGAAGTACCAAAATGTATCATGATCTTCGTCATACATTTTGGTGGAGCAATATGAAGAGAGAGATAGCGTTGTTTATCTCAAGGTGTCTAACTTGTCAACGAGTCAAAGCGGAGCATCAAGTACCAAAAGGTCCATTGCAACCACTTGAAATTCCAGAATGGAAGTGGGAGCACATTACCATGGATTTCGTTACCGGTCTTCCTAGGGTTTCTCAAGGTATTGATGCGATTTGGGTCATTGTTGATAGATTGACCAAGTCTGCTCATTTCTTACCGATACGAGAAACGTATACACTTAAATGTCTTGCTCGTATGTACATAAACGAGATTGTAAGACTGCATGGTATGCCAGTATCCATAGTTTCTGACCGAGACCCAAGATTCACTTCACGATTTTGGGTTAGTTTACAAAAAGCTATGGGCACAGATTTACGATTTAGTTCGGCATATCATCCTCAGACGGACGGACAATCAGAGAGGACTATTCAAACTCTAGAAGATTTATTAAGACTCTGTGTCTTTGAATTCAAGGAAAGTTGGGACAAATTCTTACCATTGGTGGAGTTTTCCTATAACAACAGTTATCAAGCAAGTATTGGCATGGCTCCATTCGAAGCATTGTATGGAAGAAAATGTCGTTCTCCAGTATGCTGGGATGAGGTGGGTGAAGCAACGTTGTTGGGACCGGAGTTGGTACGTATGACTACAGAAAAGATTCAAACGATCTGACAACGTATAAAAACCTCACAAGATCGACAAAAGAGTTATGCTGATCTTCATCGAAAGGACGTAGAATTTGATATAGGAGATCATGTGTTCTTACGTGTTGCTCCATGGAAAAGAGTTACGAGATTTGGAAAAAGAGGAAAGCTCAATCCTCGATTCATCGGTCCATTTTTAATCCTCGATCGAGTAGGAACTGTGGCTTATAGACTCGCTTTACCGCCAAGTATGTCTCGTGTTCATAACGTTTTTCACATATCCATGTTACGCAAATATGTGGAAGACCCGAACCACATTATTGAGTTAGAACCGGACGAAATAGCGGAGGATTTGACGCATGAAGAAGTTCATGTTCAAATCTTGGATAAGAAGGAACATATTCTACGCTCCAAGGTTATACCTCAAGTCAAAGTTTTGTGGAGAAATCACGATGTTGAGGAAATGACTTGGGAGTTAGAATCTGAAATGAAATCAAGGTATCCTTACCTCTTCGACATACCAGGTACGTACCCTAATTTCGAGGGCAAAATTTCATAAGAAGGGGAGGTTGTAAGACCCCAACTTTTATAAATAAAGATGAATTTTCTATAAATATTATTTTTGAATATTATGGAGTTAATTTGATATAATGTTATAGTTGTGGGTAATATTTATAAATTTTGCAAAGTACGCAAGTTGTTATATAATATTCGATTGGTCGAGGAATATTCTTTTTAACAGAGAATATTCGTACGACACAATCATCGGTGGACTCCACAACAAAATTATTGTCGGATTGAGAAAACGATAAAAATATTTTATTAAAAATAACGGCGGAAGTTTTACCATTGTTACTGTTGAACTACTCGGTAGTAAAAGTACAGTAATACGTGTGGTTGCATAGTAGCACACGGTATTGATTATTAATGCTTATGTGAGAAGTCACTCAGTTTGATTCAATTATTGTCAGTTAATAATATGAATTATTTAGCGATAATGACGTTTTGTTTTATTCGTATTATTAACGTAATAAAACAGAAACATCTTTTTATATAAAACAAAATACTTTATTAAAGTTATTCTATAAATAGAATATATTATATTTTATTTAAAAGATTTTTCTTTAAATATGGACCGTCAGATTAAAGTAATCAATCTGGACCGTTCATGGATTAGTTACTATGCATTCTATTTTTCTATAAATAGCAGCTCATTCCTTAATTATTTCTTACGAATTCACTGAACTCTAGAAAGAGAAACTATAGAGAGAAACTATAGAGAGAGAGAAGAAGAGTATTCTGCTACTTAACTACTTCCTTATTTCAGCTCTTCTTTAAAACGGTAAGGGGTGTTATTCTTTCTTATTCATGAAGAGAACTGTTGTTATTCCATTTCTTATTATTCTGTTGGAATAACCTGTATACGCGGTCTACCCTATACTTGGTGACATTCTTCTATTATTCTGTTGGAACATCCTGTCTGTGTGTTTTACACCGGACCTGGTTCCGTCTTGTTATTATTCTGTTGGAACATCCTGTCTGTGTGTTTTACACCGGACCTGGTTCCATTATTTATTATTCTGTCAGAATATCCTGTCTGTGCGTTTACGCCGGACCTGGTTCCATTATTTATTATTCTGTCAGAATATCATGTCTGTGCGTTTACGCCGGACCTGGTTCCATTATTTATTATTCTGTTGGAATAACCTGTCTGTGCGGTTTATCGCATGCATGGTGATTTCTTTTGTTATTCCATTCTTAATTATACTCAGTTGGTTAAGTTTTGACTTCTATACTCCATAAAATTTGTGGAATATCCTTGATAATTGCGTTTCATCCAGTATCTTTTAATGAAAATATTCTTCTAAGCATTCTTGAATTTTACTCCACAAAGCAGTATCATGTTGACAATTTAGACGTTGTTAATTCTTGGATAAATTAATTCTTGAACTTGTTTTATTGAATTCTTATATTATTATCATCATCCTCATGTTTATAAAATGTTGAAAGTCATATGTGGCCTGTAGTGCATAGATGGACTTGGTATGATTATGACCAGGGATTATTCGGTATAATCATGACCGTAATGTTACAAATGATGTGGTAAAAGTCCTCATTAGTGCATTGATGGACAGTTGTTGGCATGATCATGACCATTAATGAATACACGAATATCCTTGGCCGTAGTGCAGGGGTGATTCGATGATGTGGATTATTTTATTAAGCTGAGTCCCAGCGATAACAGTGTTGAAAAACCTTTTAAATCATAAAAGATAATAGAGTTTATTTTCTACTTGACTCTTTTAATGGATTGCTTGTTCCGTTGCAGTTAAACTTGATGTTTATTATATTTTATCAGTTTAACATTGTTGAAGGCTAATGATAATTTATTCTGCATTATCTTAGTCATAATATTTCTTACTGGGCTAGTTGAGCTCACCCTTTCTTTCACTGTTCTCTTCAGGAAATGAGAACGTAGCTGGGGAAAGTCGGGGAACGAAGTGATGGTTCGAATGATAGTATTATTAGATGTCCTCACTATTCTATGTAATAGTGTGTTAATAAATGTAATGAGGACTCTTTTTGAGTATGAATACTCTCTAGAAGATAATATTTGTATTCAAACTCGCAGTTTATGTTTTGTCGTATTGTACACGACAGTTGTATTAGTAAGTTGTATTTGTATTCTGTACTTTGTATCTGACGACTCAAGATGGGTGATGTATACCTAATTTTGGGGGCGTCACACTACGTGCATCAACAAAACACCGAATAAACCTAATTCAGCTTCACGTGGCAAATGAGACTCTTTTTTTTTGCATTTTGTCAACTTATTTAAGGAAACTGATATTTTCACATGTATTTTTGATATTTTCACATATTTTTTTCTTATATGAGAATACAGTGAATCTCATATGGTGAGAATGAATCATGTAAAAATATCAAAAATATATGTGAAAATAGTGTTTCATTAACTTATTACCCTCCGAATTATTAAGAATTTTAAAATAGGAACCTTTTAACCTTGGAACCTGATTGTGAAGGCTTTCCCTTCCCTTTCGAGTTGCTTCACATGAACAGGCGGGAACTTCTTGCCAATGCTTTGGAAGCGTGTAACAAAGGCAACTCAGTCAAACATTTGCATTCTGTTCTCATAAAGTCCGGTTGCGTCTGCGATAGTTTCTTTGCCGCCAGGCTCATATCTCTCTACGCTAAATACTCCCCACTCGAAACTGCACGGAAGTTGTTTGACGAAACGCCGCACCGAACTGTATTTACCTGGAACGCTACTCTAAGATGCTACTGTAGAGAGAAACGATATAAAGAAACTCTGTATCTATTTTCTAAAATGGTTCTTGCTGAAAAGCCTGACCATATTACAATACCAATTGCGTTAAAGGCGTGTGCTGGGTTGCGGGCACTTGAGCTTGGCAAAACAATTCATGGGTATGTTAAGATAAAGGGTAACCTTGATTCAAATATGTTTGTTGGTTCGGGTTTAATTGACTTGTATTCGAAATGTGGACTAATGGTTGATGCTTTAAGAGTCTTTGAGGAATATTCTCAGCCGGATATTGTATTATGGACAACTATTGTTACAGGGTATGAACAGAATGGTTGTCCAGAGAAAGCGTTGACCATTTTCACCCGAATGGTGAGTGTGGAGCGTGTTAGTCCGGATCCAGTCACGCTTGTTAGTGTTGTTTCGGCTTGTGCTCAGTTATTGAATTTGAAGGCTGGAAGTAGTGTGCATGGATTCTTGACTAGGATGGGGTTTAATAGTGGTTTGTCTCTGGTTAACTCTTTGTTGAATTTATATGCAAAGACAGGATCTTTAAATGCTGCTGCTAATTTGTTCAGGACAATGGAAGAAAAAGATGTGATTACGTGGGGCTCTATTATTTCTTGTTATGCTCATAATGGGGCTGCTAAGGAAGCATTGGATCTTTTCAATGAGATGATGATACATGAAAACATTGAACCGAATTCAGTTACTGTTATTAGTGCTCTACAAGCATGTGAAGCGACTTGTAATTTGGAAGAGGGTAAGAAGATCCATGAATTTGCAGTTAAGAAAAGGTTTGAATTGGATATCTTAGTCTCTACAGCTCTAATTGATATGTACATGAACTGTTCTTCCCCTAACGAAGCAATTGAGCTCTTCAAAAGAATGCCCAAGAAAGATGCGGTTGTTTGGGCTGCTTTGTTATGTGGATGTGTTCAAAATGGAATGGCATACAAGTCAATGGGTGTATTTTGCAATATGCTATCCAGTGAAGTCCAACCGGATGCTATTGCTATAGTGAAAATTCTCACAGCTTGTTCAGAGTTAGGAATTCTGCAACAAGTTTTATGTCTTCATGGTTATGTTGTCAGAGGTGGCTTCAATAATAATTCTTTTGTTGGTTCTTCACTCATAGAATGTTACTCAAAATGTGGTAGCTTGGATGATGCTATTAAGGTTTTCGATAGTATAGTTGATAGAGATGTTGTTATTTGGAGTTCAATGGTTACAGGTTATGGAATTCATGGGCGAGGAAGGGAAGCATTAGAGTTGTTTTATCTGATGGTCAATAATTCAAAAGTTAGGCCTAATATTGTAACATTCCTTTCAGTTTTATCTGCTTGTAGTCATGCGGGCTTAATTGAAGAAGGGATTCAGTTATTTAATATGATGATCAACGAATATCAAATAACACCCAATTCAAACCATTATGGAATAATGGTCGATCTTCTAGGCCGTACTGGAGAGTTGGATAAGGCAATGGATATTATCAACCAGATGCCAGATCAAGTCGGGCCACATGTTTGGGGAACATTGCTTGGTGCTTGTAGGATTCATCATAAGACTGAATTAGGAGAGGTTGCCGCAAGGAATCTTTTACAGTTAGATTCTGATCATGCGGGCTATTACATCCTTCTATCAAATATTTATGCTGTTGATGGGAAATGGGATAATATGGCCGAGCTTAGAAATTTAATTAAACAGAAAAAAATGAAGAAGATTACTGGTGAAAGTACGCTTGAGGTTAAGAGTGAGGTCCACAGTTTCGTAGCTGGAGACTAGTGTGAACACATTTATGGGTTGCTGAGGAAATTGGAGGTGAAGATGACAGAGGAGGGCTATGTTCTTAATATGGGTTTTTAATGCATGATGTGGAGGAATGTGTATCATTTTGAAGAATGGATGTCCCAAATCACCATGTCTACCCAAGTTATTGCCATATCGCTGCCCAAAATTTTAGCCTATTATTGGAGTGTACATCTCTGTCAAATTAGGCTACATATTCTGGATTGGAAAAAAATTAGTGCAATCAATACTTCTGAACTCTAGCTTCATATTAATATCAATACGGTCTTGATCCTGGATCTGAAGGGGTTTTTTCAAAAGGCAGGGAGCTCGCTTCCAGAAGGAATTAATTGGATAATTTCACCTCTTTGAAGATGGGTGGTGGAAACATGAATTCTTTCTTGATTATGGGCTTCCGATTGGAGATTACCTCATGTTTTCACTAAACTAACATGGATAGACTCATTTCACCAAAACTTTCGAACGAGAAGGATACCGAAAGATTCCTTCAGCGATGCTGCAGGTTCAATAAATATATGCAACTTTTTTCTTCTCTAGTTCTGGACCAGAACATGGCTTTGGTTTGACATTATGTAGCTTGAGGAGTCATTCACTAACTTACATGCTATGTTATATAAAAGGGGTCAACCTTTATCCAGCTCAAAGAACACCGGATAAGTGTTCGTGTTTATGGGAGCCCATGTCGGTTGTATACAGAAGAATCATGAGGATTTCGCTTTAGAGGAACCAAATTTCGGGGACAAATGCTTTCAGGTAAATGACCTTCAATTTAGGGCTTTGAGTAATAATAATAAAGACAAAGTTATATAATTTTCATGTTAAATTCTCTATAATACCTTTTAATATGAACTCACTTCAATTATATATCAAGTTTCAGTTGTGTTCATTCTTTACGATAATTTGACTCTAATGTTCCCATTGAGCCCTCAATTTTGAAAGTATACCATGTTAACCAAACAACTAAGGTTACATGACTAAAAACATGCATATTACAGATGAGCTATATTTGTTTGGTTTGATCTTTTTGTTGGACAAGAGTAGAGGCCATCTTACCTTTCAAGTTGTAGCACTAAGGGGAAGACAGTATGATATGGTTCCGGTTCATACATACATTTTAGAGAATATTATCTCTATTATCCTATATTGTGTAGTTGATTTTCTATCTGGTCATGACTACCAAAACATACTAAAGACATTCCTCTATTTTATAGTAGACTTTCCATGTCTTGCTCGTTTTTGTATTTGTTTCAGAACTTCATATCGTCACAGATTTACTCAAGGACGAGAAATTCTTTCCATCCATGAAGCAAAAGGTGGAAAGTAATTCTTTTTCTGGACCTTGGTAATATATTTATAGTATACAAAGTAACTCTTTTTATACAAGACACTTGTCTTTTAGAGTATAATAAGGATGATACTTGAAATTAATTAATAAACTAGCATTCTGGTTTATTTTAATGAATAATACTACAGATACAAACTATTCTACAAATATTTTACAAATTGCTGATGTGACATTCTCCACCCCAGCATATTGTGTGGGGCCGAAGACTACATTGAAACAATTTATTGATCAATATGCTCAGGTAGAGTATATCACATCAACAATTTATAAAATAATTGTAAAATAGTTTGTCTGTAGTATTACTCTATTTTAATTGATTAGCTTAATCTGCATGAAATCACCAATTTTGACATTATTAATGAGACATTGGATGAATATGTACGAGCCTATATTTAGATGAAACAATAGTCATTTAATTTCTAAACACAACATTAGGTTAATCATTGTATTGTTGTGTCAAATATTAATTCTTGTTTTGCTTATGTAGACTTGATGGACGAGGGATTGCAGCTGGTACTAATTTGGTTCACTCGTTAGAGAAAAAAGAAGTGCGAATCTGGTTCAAAGCTGCAGCAGCAAGTAGGGGTGAACATGGTGCGGTTTGAAATTCAAACCGTACCCGAAACCGTTTATGTGCATTTTGAAAAATTCAAAACCGCACACAAAATCACTTGTGATTGGTGCGGTGCGGTTTTAATTTGTGCGGTTTCGGTTCCAAAATCAATTGAAACAACAAAAAAGTTTAAGCCTTTAATAAAATTTAACATAGAACTTATATTGAGCAATTAACTTAGTGACATAGTTGGCAATGGGAATAGAACAGTGAGACACGTAAAATATTTTTAGTTTATAATAAAGGAATGATACTTTAAAACTAAAATAGTTCTATATAAAACAACGGAGACCATATATTTGATAACAAGCAAGAATATTTATTTAATTCCCCAAAAATTAAAAGTATATACCGGATGACTTATAAAATATAATCTTAAATATACCTAATTTAAAAAATAATTTATTAAACTATTACTATTATAACATTGACCTTATCCAATGAATCAAGTACTCGAACCAACGAATTTGGCCTCGCAGCTATAAGTCCCCCCAATAACGCATCAAACAAATTTGAAATTTCAAAGCCCAATTACTTAATTTTTGACTCTATAACCTCTAACAATCTTCTTTCAATTGGTAAAAAAAAATAACAATACAAAATTGAGGTTTTCTCTGAGCGTGTTCAAATGAAAAGTAACTTTAGAATTTACTAGAGATAATACATACATACACATACATGGTGCAATTTCTGTTTTATGCGTACGATTTTGGCTAATAACCAAACTAGAACCGTAGATTTAATTATTTAACCCACCTAAAACCGCCACATACACCGGAACCGTTAATACGATTTTAATTGGTGTAATTTCGGTTCCAATTTGATTACTTATTCAACCCTAACTACAAGGGCTAAATTCCCTAAATTCCCTGATAAGGTTAGCTTTATTTCCCCAGAACCCAAAACTTGGGTCGACACAAATGCTTTAAATCATAATAAGACTGCAGATGTACATTTAAGCATGGGTCCTTGAGAAGGTCACTTATCATTCCAATGAGTCCTAGGATTACCTAAAATGCCAATTGTAAATTCTCAAATCCTGCAGTAATGCAGGCTAAAAACATAGAAATTATATTGAAAAATATACCCAATGAGAGGCTAAAAACACAAACATGAATCACTAGTTTTAACAAACAGATAGAACACAAAATTTAATAATTTTCTCTCATTTAACTTGGGCCGATTTACATAAACACGTCACAAAACAGAACATCTAGATAATCATCTAAGTTCTAGAGACAGAAATTAGGAAGACTAATAATATATCTACTACAGTAGAAAAGAGATCTAACTTTAAACCACATCCTCTAAGCCCTCTCTCCACGGATCCGGCGAGCAAGCTGAATATCTTTGGGCATAATAGTAACCCTCTTGGCGTGAATAGCACAAAGATTAGTATCCTCAAACAGACCCACCAAGTAGGCTTCCGCTGCTTCCTGAAGAGCAGCCACAGCGGAGCTCTGGAACCGGAGATCCGTCTTGAAATCCTGCGCAATTTCTCTTACAAGCCTCTGAAATGGAAGCTTACGGATCAAAAGCTCTGTGCTTTTCTGGTACTTTCTGATTTCCCTTAGAGCTACGGTTCCGGGCCTGAATCTGTGTGGCTTCTTCACTCCTCCGGTCGCCGGCGCCGATTTCCTTGCCGCCTTTGTTGCTAGTTGCTTCCGTGGAGCCTTACCGCCTGTGGATTTTCGTGCTGTTTGCTTGGTACGTGCCATTTTTGCACTTTTAGAGAGAGAAAATGAGATGAGGATATTAATGGAATGTGAGAGCTTTGGGAGGATGAGTGAGTTGAAATGTTGGGTTTTGGTCGGTATTTATAAACTGGAATTGAAAGTTTTTGAAGAGCGGCAAAGTTTGAAAATTTTTGGGTTTTTGATTAATTTTGAGGGTCACGGGTAAATACCGTTGGATTGGTACTATATCAAAGGCTACTGTTACTCTGGTGTATTACAAGGGTTTTGATCCGTGTGTAGTGTTAAAGACCAATGAGATTAGTTTACGTAGGGGCTACTTTGGACCGTTGGATTTTCTTACGTTTTAAAGATTAAGATTTTGGGTAATGAATGAAACTACATTCTCGAGGGCTTTAGTATGCATCTTGACGTCGGCTTGGGCTACGGCCCAAAAGTTTAATAGAATCGTTTTCAAGTATTCATATACTCCCAAAATATTTTTGGGTCCTTAACACTGATATATATAACAATTAGAAAATAATTACACTATTAGTGTATCTATAAAATAATTATAAAAATAACACAATTCACATTAATAAGAAAATCAAAAATAAAAGAGAAATAACTTTCATAATTAATAATTAAAATTCAAATATCTGGGATCTAACAACTATGTATATTCTTTTTTTATTTTTGTGGTATATATTGTTGAATATAAGTGCATGTATACAGTGTTGATTGTTGACCAGCCAATACAAAGTTCTTTAAAATTCCTTTCTTATCTTTAAAACCTTTGATATGTTATAAAAACCTTAACAAAGTATAGAAATATACTCTTATAATTGCTGCATGAATTTAGAGAGAATAAGCAAGAGAGAAAGAGAGAGAAATTCTTCAGAGAGAATTCTTATTCTCATTCATCTGTATATTTTCTTTCATTCCTTTAGGCTTTATATAGGAAGTGAAGAGGAGGAAAAGGAGGGAATAATGAGGGAGGTCACGGGAGAGAGCAGACAAGAGAATTCCCTCATAATGAGGGAATCACATGTGTAATATGATGAGGGAGGTCACGGGTAGGAGTAGTGAAATCACATCATAACACTTTTTCCTGATTTCCTACGACATAAGATTATGTCTCATTAAAAACCTTGTTAAGAAAATCTAGTGGAAAAAACTTAACGAAGGGAAAAAGAGTACATATCTTTTACATAAATATCTTAGTTGACTGCCTCGTTAAAACCTTGTCAGAAAAAACCCATTGGGATAAAAATCGTGACTAAGGAAAAAGAGTACAGTCTTCCCCTCAAAAGGAATTCATTACTCCTTGATGAAATGTTGTCATAATAAGTCTTTCAGTCGACACATTCCGATCCTTTTCCGAAGTTTTGCAAACGTTGCATTTGGTAGCGACTTTGTGAATAAGTCGGCTAGATTATCACATGATCGAATTTGATGCACATCTATATCACCCTTCTTTTGTAGCTCATATGTGAAGAAGAATTTAGGTGAAATGTGATTTGTTCTATCTCCTTTGATGTACCCACCTCTTAGTTGAGCAATGCATGTAGCGTTATCTTCATACATATATAATTGTAGGAATGTCTTTGATTGATGGTAATTCACATGACTTTTGAATATGCTGAATAATTAATCTCAACCAAACACTCTATGCTTGCTTCATGTATAGCGAGAATCTCTGAGTGATTTGAAGATATAGCTGTCATGGTTTGCTTTATGGATTTCCAGGATATAGCCGTATCACAATATGTAAATACATAACATGTTTGTGATCTTCCATTGTGTGGATCTGATAAATATCCTGCATCGGCATATCCAACCAATCGCGACATTGAATCTCTTGGATAAAATAACCCAAGATTTATACTTCCACGGAGGTATCTCAAAATGTGTTTGATATCATCCCAATGTCTCTTAGTAGGAGAAGAATTGTATCTTGCTAACAAGTTGACATCAAAATCAGGTCGTGTACAGTTTGCAAGATACATAAGAGCACCTATTGCACGTAGGTATGGAACTTCAGGTCCAAGAACTTTTTCCATTTCACTTAGGCATGGAACTTCAGGTCCAAGAACTTCTTCCATTGCACTTAGGCATGGAACTTCAGGTCCAAGAACTTCTTCCCCGCTCTCTAGAGGCTGAAATGAATCTTTATCAACTTCTAAAGATCGAACAACCATCGGGGTAGTCAAAAGATGAGCTTTATCCATATGAAAACGACTGAGAATCTTTTCAGCATATGTGTATTGAAGAGCAAAAATTTCAGATGCTAAATACTCCACTTGTATTCCCAAATAGAATTTTGTCTTTCCAAGATCTTTCATTTCAAATTCATCTTTTAAAAAAAGTAATAGTTCTTGTGAATTCTTCAGGAGTACCTACAAAATTCAAATCATCCACATATACAGCAATGGTGGAAAATTCACTTCGTGATTTCTTAATAAAAACACATGGATATACATGATCATTTATATATCCATCTTTTATTAAATAATTACTAAGTCGATTATACCACATACGACCAGACTGTTTCAACCCATACAATGAGCGTTGTAACTTAATTGAATATATGTGATTGGGCCTTTGTGATTCAGCCATTTTCAATCCTTCAGGGATTCTCATATAAATCTCACTTCAAGTGAGCCAGATAAGTATGCTGTTACAACATCCATCAGACGTGTTTCCAAACCTTCCATGGTTGTCATACCTATCAGAAAGTGAAAAGTGACTCCATCCATTACGTACTGGAGAGTCTGTATCCTGATAATCAATACCAGATTTTTGTGAAAAACCCTTGAGCTACAAGTCGGGCTTTATATCTCACAATTTCATTTTTCTCATTTCACTTTTCGTATAAATACCCATTTATTTCCAAACGGGAATACACCCAGCGGTGTTTGAACTACTGGTCCAAATACTTCTCTTTTCAATAGAGATTTTGTTTCCAACCGGTATTACACCCAGCGGTGTTTGGACTACTGGTCCAAATCTCTTTTCAATAGAGATTGTAGCTCAGTTTGAATAGCATCTTTATATTTTGGCCAATCTTTTCTTTTTCGACATTCTTCCACGTTTTGTGGTTCAGGATCCGTGTCAGGAATCAAAGTAATATCTTATGCTATAAATATATCGTCAATCATGACTTTGCTTCGATCTCATATTTTCTCATCATGTATATAATTTATTGAGATCTTTTAGTGTTAATCTCTTATCCTTTTACTGAGATTTTGAACCTCTTCTGGGGCTATTCCTACTCTTGGAATAAGTGCTTCTTCTGGAGCGGTTAGTACCTCTTCTGGGGTTATTCCCACTCTTGGAATAAGTGCTACTTCTGGAGCGGGTATTCCTTCTGGGATTCCCTTATTTGCTTTTGATTTTCGTGGTACAGTGTCTCTTGCACCAACTTGTCTTCCACACTTCTGGTGTGGTTTAGAGTCTTCTATTACCTTATTTGTCAATTCTTCAGGAATTAATTTTTTAATATGTATTTCTATCTCTGCTGGAGTATTCACTGCAGGTGTATATGACTTTATCATTTTTCTTAGCATCATTAAATGCATCTGGCATTTGATTTGCAATATTTTATAAACAAATAATTCTTTGAACTTCAATTTCACATTGTCCTATACGAGTATAAAGTGAATTTAAATCTGCTGCATTCCATGATATGTCAGAGGATTTTTTATTTAAAACTTTCCCTCCTTCTAATGGTGGAAATACAAATTCATCAAAATGACAATCTACATAACATGTAGTAAAACCATCTCCAGTTAAAAGGCTTAAGATATCTGATAATAGAAGGAGAATCAAAACCAACACAAATACCTATTTTTCGTTGGGCTCCCATTTTAGTTCTTTGTGGAGATGCAATTAGAACATATACTGCACTTCCAAAAACTCGAAAGTGTGATATGTTGGGTATCTGTCCAAGAACTAACTGTAGAGGAGAAAATTTATGAAGAGTCGTTGGTCTTACTCGAATGATGACTTCAGCATGAAGAATTGCATGACCCCAAACTGAGGTAAGTAAGTTAGCCCTTAACATTAATGGGCGTGCAATTAGTTGAAGTATCTATTTAAACCATGAAATATTGAAATGGGCCAGACAATGAGTGAATAGGTCCACAAATGTCTCCTTGAATTCTCTCTAGGAATTTTGGGGCTTCTTTATAAACTTTTACTGGTGATGGTCGAACAATTAACTTTCTTCGAGAACATCCAGCACAAGGAAATTCACTACTAGGAAAAACTTTTTTATTTTCGAGAGGATGACCAATAGAATTTTCAATAATACGACGCATCATAGAAGTACTTGGATGACCGAGTCTTTCATGCCAAAGCATAAAGGATTTGGGATCTATGATTTTTGAAATCATAAGAGTATGAGACTCAATTGCTCTAATTTTCATAGTATATAATCCAGAAGAAATTTAATGAAGTTTTTCTAGGATATTCTATTTTTCAGAAATAGTAGAACCGACAAGAAGATCTTCATTAAAGATGGTCTGACACATGTAAAAACATAAATAAGAAATATTATTTATGAAAAACACATACCACGTATAGAACGAAAACTAATAATATTATACAAGCAGGGTGTTAAATTAAAACAAAAATTAAACGTTATCCCAAAATATACTTTTAGAAGGTCGAGTAATATCAACAACTTTTTTCTCATTGTTGGTCATTGGTGGATCATTAACAATCTCCAATTGATGATTAACAAAGTTTGTTTCTACCTCCATTACTTTGTTCTTTTGAAACTCCTGGAATAAATTAACCAGATGCCTCGGCGTACGACAGGTACGCGACCAATGCCCATTTATCCCACACCTAAAACAAACATCTTGTTTGTTCTTTATTTGTGTTGCATTTTCTTTATTTTTATCCGACTCATACACTTGCCACTTCTGGTGGTTTGAATTGTCGCGGTTCTGAAATGTGTTGTTATGATGGCCTTGTTTATTCTTTCGTCCCAAGGCTTCTTATTATATGGCCATCTATTGTCACGTTTATTCTGCTGGAATGACGTGCTATTAATATTCGACAATAGGGTAACACCCGTTTGACCGTACTTGATGGTTTTTCAACAACAATTCATTATTCTTTTCTGCAACAAGGAGGATAGACAATAAGTCACTGAATTTTGTGAACTTACTCTGTCTATATTGTTGTGACAAAATAATGTTGGTGGGATGAAAAGTTGAGAGTGTTTTCTCTAACATTTGGGATTCAGAAAACTGGATCTCTGCACAAAGCCAAAGTAAATGTTATTCTATAAACATTGGAATTATATTCCGTAATTATTTTTCTAACTCATTTGCACTAAGGTGCAATTCTGTAACAAGTGCCCAAACCAAATAGTTATCTCCAGATATTTTCAAAATAGAAAAATCTATTTTTGCCAAGTTTGTCATCTATTCTGGGTTAAAACACAATTTTATTATTTATTAAAATAATAAATGATTGCATGTAAGATATAGAAAAAATAAACTATACCACAACCTCAAGTGGTGATAAAATGCAAACATAAATAATCTTATATTTATATTATTAGCATATTATTTTAGTAAAAAGAATATGCAATCGTTAATGTATATATATAATTATAAAAATATATATATACAAAACTGCAAATGGATCTTCACCCGCCATGCGGTAATCCACGTAGACAGATCATTTTCACAATTTAATAAAGAATGAATATAAATGATCATTCACCATGCATGTGGTAATCCACATAGACATGTTATTCCAACAGAATAATAAATAATGGAATAACAGAAGAATTTCACCATGCATGCGATAGACCGACCGCACAGACAGGTTATTCCCAACAGAATAATAAATGCGGAATAATAAATAATGGAACCAGGTCAGATGAAATTCACACCGACAGGATATTCAGATAGAATATTAAATGCGGAATAATAAATGATGGAACCAGGTCAGGTGAAATTCACACCGACAGGATATTCCGATAGAATATTAAATGCGGAATAATAAATGATGGAACCAGGTCAGGTAAAATTCACACCGACAGGATATTCCGATAGAATATTAAATGGTAAAAAGGTTCCCACTTAGTCTTGTAAGATTAACAAGGATAGATGGTACCATTGTAAATAACAGAATTTAAATACAATTATAAGAACAAAATTATATTATTGGTGGTATAGCCTAACCAGTAGTATAATAATAAATTGCAAGAATTTAATTTTATCATCTCAGATGGTTAGAGCTTCGTGCTGATAACGTGTTATAAAAACCTTAGCAAAGTATAGAAATATACTCTTATAATTACTGCATAAATTTAGAGAGAATAAGCAAGAGAGAAAGAGAGAGAAATTCTTCAGAGAGAATTCTTATTCTCATTCATCTGTATATTTTCTTTCATTCCTTTAGGCTTTATATAGGAAGTGAAGAGGAGGAAAAGGAGGGAATAATGAGGGAGGTCACGGGAGAGAGCAGACAAGAGAATTCCCTCATAATGAGGGAATCACATGTGTAATATGATGAGGGAGGTCACGGGTAGGAGTAGTGAAATCACATCATAACATGATAGAATTAATCTTCATAAACTAACTAATTATTCACCATCAAAACTCACGACCAAACAAAAAAAGACGTGTATCTATTATATTAATATTTTTTTTGTAAGACCCCAAATTTTATGAAATAAAAGTATTCAATTTTTTTATAATTATTATTCTATTTAGTAAATGATTAAATTGGAAAAAAAAGTTAAAGTTAAGGGTGATATGTGAAAAATTTGCAAAGTAAGCAAGTAATCATAAAATATTCGTTTCGTCGTGAAATATTTGTTTTGTCGGAGAATATCCGTACGACGGCACAATCATGGTGGACCCCACAATGGAATGACGGTCGGATATAGAAAGCGACAGAGATAACATTTTTATAAAAATAACGGTAAAACTTTTATCATTAACTGTTGAAATACAGATGATTAAAGAACAATAATACGCGATGTTGCATAGTAACACACAGTATTGCACAGTGTTGATGCTTACGTAAGAAGTCACTCAGTTTTATTTAATAATTGCTACTGTAGTTGCTGCATAATATCTCATTTATTGATTCAATTATTGTCAATATTATCTGCATAATATTTTATATTATTAAATCAATAATTGAGACGACACAGTTATTAATATTATTATGTGCATTATTGACAATGTCTAGAAAGTTCTGTCGAGGAAAGGTGTTAGGTTATTTAATTGCGCGCCAATAAGGAGAAATCCTTATCGAAAAACCCTTTCTTTCCTGAGAACGATCTCGTTGTCAATATTATGAGTTATAATATTAAATGATGGATAATTGTTGAAAGATTAAAAATGTGTTGTGGTAATTATTTATTCAATTTTTTTGATATAAACAGAGGAATTTGTCATTAGTCATTTCTTGTAAGTTTGACTTATTATTTCATGGAGAGTTGTGCTAATTTTTCGGACCGTTGGTTGAAGTTATAATAGTAAATCAGTGTGGATCGCTGGTTGAAGTTATAATAGTAAATCAATATGGAACACTGGTTGAAGTTATAATAGTAGATCAATATGGACCGTCTGTTTTAATAGTAAATCAATCTGGACCGTTCATGAATTAGTTACTATTTAGTACATTTTCCTATAAATAGAAGTTCATTCTTTTATTGTTATTTACGAATTCACTGAAACTCTAGTGGGAGAAACTATAGAGAGAAAGAAGAAGAGTATTCTGCTACTTCACTATTGCAGTATCCAATCTTCTACTAAAGTAAGGGTATTATTTCTTTCGTATTCGTAAATGATGTTATTTTCTTCATATTCATAAGGATTTTCATTCTATTCCTTATTAATCTGCGGGAGTAACCTGTCTACGTGGATTACCGCATGCATGGTGAATGACCCTTCGTATTCATTCTTTATTAATCTACGGGAGTAACCTGTCTACGCAGATTACCACATGCATAGTGCATAACCCTCCATACTCATTCTTTATTTATGGAAAAGATCTGTCTGCGCAGATTACCGCATGACGGGATGAAAATCCATTTGCAATTTTGTGTATTATTTCTTTTCATATTCTTAAATTTAAATTTACTATGGTAAGTATTACTTCTATAATTCTTGAAATTAGTATAATATCCTTGAGTTTTGCGCTTTATCTAGTATGATTTTATCAGAATATTGGTCTGAACTTTCTTATTAAAATTTAATATTTTTATTCGGGGTACTATTCACTCGGGTACCATTCACTCGGGGTATTATTTATCCGGAGTACTATTTATTTGATACTATTCACTCGGGTACTATTCACTCGAGGTATTATTTATTCGGGATACTTTGCATGACGGGATATTATTCATTTGATACTATTCATTCGGGTACTATTCACAGGGTACTATTCACAACAAAAGTGATTTTTATGGTAAAAGTCATCTTTGGCCCGTAGTGCATAGATGGATTGTTGATTGGTATGCTTATGATTAGGAATTTTATATTGGTATAATCATGACCTGTAATATTACAGACAAATGATGTGGTGAAAATCCTCTTTGGCCCGTAGTGCATAGATGGATAATTGTTTGGCTTGATCATGACCACTGGTGATACAAAAAAATATCATTGGCCCGTAGTGTATGGATAATTTGTTGGTGATATATACAAATATCTTTGGCCCATAGTGCATGGATAATTTCTTGATGTAAAATATTTATTGATTGGTATTACAGGGATAAAATATTGATGATGAATTTTTAAATCATAGAAGATAGTAGACATCATTCTCTACTTGACTATTCTAATGGATTAATGTTTTCGCTGTATTTGTTGATCTAAAACTTATTATCTATTGTATTCTATCAAATTTTTCCATATTGAGGGCAAGGATAATTTGTTCTACATTATCTTAGTCATAATATTCTTTACTGGGCTAGTTGAGCTCACCTTTTTCTTTTTGGTTCCATTGTTCTTCTCAGGAGGCGAGAATGTAACTGGGACTAGTCGAGGAGTAGAGTAATGGTCTAAGATGGTTATTTTAGTAATCCTCACTATTTTATAAAATAGTGTGATAATAATTTTAATAAGGATTTTATTTTAGTTTGGATATTGTCTACGAGACAATATTTGTATTAAAACTCATAGCGTATGTTTTGTCGTATTTTACACGACAATTAATAATTGTATAAATAAAATTTATATTTAATTTTTGTAACATATATTTGGCGACTCAGAATGGGTTGTATGGACCTATTCTGGGGGCATCACAGTTGGTATCAGAGCTTAGGGATATGGTCTCTGACGGAGATCTGAGGTTAGAACTAGGAGGGAAGAGACGAGTAAAATCTTCGCTAGTGTGTCCTACCTAAACTTATTTGTTATTTAATTGGTCGATCGGAATATAGGGATAATATGTGGCATGCCAATTTCTTTAATTAACCCTTGTTTAGTGGTAGTATTTAAGAATGACATCCGAAAATCAAGAGATGAACTCATATAGAGTTTTAAGTGATGAATTTAGGAGAATTTTATGATCAAAATATAGAACTGCAAGATCATATTAGTGAGTTAGTAGAACAGGGTGAAGAACGGCAGGTGATTGTGGAACAAAGGGATGCATCAATTCAAGATTTTTCTACCCGATATACTAAGCTTGAATAGATGCTCTATTTGACAAAGTATATGATAATGAAGCCGGAATCTGAGAATGCAAATGTCAAGGATCAGCTGAAAGAAGAAACAATTGAACGAGTGAGAATGGAGGATGCATGGGTAAAGGTCACACGACGCGTTTATATTGTAGAAAGAGACGACCGATCCAAGAAGGCTAAAATAGATGATATGTATTTCTCTTTTTGGACAGCAATTGGGAAAACCCAACATCGAGTTTTGAATTACCCTGTACAGAGCGATCAACCCCAATTCGATATAGATCGAAGATTAATGATTCAGATCATGGATCAGGAGTACGACGAAGTAGTTGAGGATGGAATGTGCCCTATAGCGAAGTCAAGTCCAGCTGTAATGATGACACCAAAGGCTGTCCCGGACAAGTCAAAGCCAGTAGTTCAAGGGAGAGTGTTTGTCGTGACCTCCCAAAAAGCAAGGAACTCGAATGACGTTATCACGGGTAAGCTAATCATAAACTCTTGCGAAGTCTATACCTTATTAGATACCGGTTCTACCCATTCTTTTATTTCACCTGCTTGCGCTCAAACGTTTAAACTTGACTCCGAAGAAATTAGACTTTGACTTATCGATTGAAACTCAGTTGGGAGAAACATTCGTTACATCCACTATTTATAAATCTTGTTTGATTCAAATCGGTACCTTCACATTACCTGTTGATCTCATCTCTTTGAAAATACTTGCATTTGATGTGATTTTAGGGATTGATTGGTTAACTACTCATCATTCTAAAATTGATTATTTTCGTAAGGTCGTTAGCTTTCATATTCCTAACTAACCTGTTATTCGAATTCAAGCAACCAAACCACTAAAGTCAATTATTGTCATATCAAGTCATAAAGTCATTCATTTATTGAAAAATGGATGTCAAGCTTTCTTAGCCATGTCACCGATTTAAACAAAAATACGTCAGATTTAAATGATATTTCTGTTATTACTAAATTTCCTGACATATTTCCCGAATAATTTTCTAGCCTACCCCAGAGCGTGAAATTGAACTTTATATTGACCTTGAACCCGGTACAAAATCTATTTCTAAAACCTCATATCGAATGGCTCTTATTGAACTTCAGGAGTTAAAAACCCAACTACAAGAGTTGGTACCCGAGCCTCTATATGGTGACTTCTTTTGTAGAATGCAACGAAGCCAGGCTATCCGTAGGAGACGTCGTCTTTGTGCATTGGCAAACTGATAGGTGCCATTGTAAGGTGCTATTCAAGGTTGGGATATGAGTCACAGTTGAGTGCAACCTAAGTCAGTAATCGAAATACGTAGCTTTTTAGGCTTAGCTGATTATTATCGAAGATTCGTGGAAGAATTTTCTCGAATCGCCACTCCATTAACTCAGCTGATTCGTAAAAATATAAAATTCGGATGGAGCGAGGTATGTGAGAAGAGCTTCCAAGAACTCAAGAGAAAACTCATTTCAACACTTGTTCTGACAATACCATCCTGGAAAAGCGATCGTAGTAGCTGACGCGTTGAGTAGAAGATTATATACGGGTACAAGTGCGATAATGTCAAACACAAAGACCCATTTCGTATGAATTACAAATGATAGAGATAGAGTTAAAGACTCTAGGGACCCACATGATGATGCCAAATATACGAGTAGAATAGATTTTAATCGATAAAGTTAAAGTTGTGGCCTATAGACTCGCCTTACCGCCAAGAATGTCTCGTGTTCATAACATTTTTCACATATCTATGTTATGTAAATATGTGGAAGACCCAAACCATATAATTGAATTAGAACCAGACGAGATAGTTGAAGATGTAACGTATGAGGAGGTACTTGTCAAGATCTCGGATAAGAAGGAGTATATTCTATGCTCAAAGGTTATACCTCAAGTCAAAGTTTTATAGAGAAACCATGATATTGAGGAAATGACCTGAAAGTTAGAAACTGAAACGAAAGCAAGATAATCTCACCTTTTCGACATACTAGGTACGTAAATTTTGGGAATAAAATTTCATAAGGAGAGAAGATTGTAAGATCCCGAATTTTATAAAATAAAAGTATTTAATTTTTCTTATAATTATTATTCTATTTAGTAAATGGTTAAATTGAAAAAAAAGAAGTTAAAGTTAAAAGTGATACGTGAAAAATTTGCAAAGTAAGCAAGTGGTCATAAAATATTCGTTTGGTCAGGGAATATTCTTTTTGTCGGGGAATATCCGTACGACGACACAATCATTGGTGAACCCCACAACAGAATGACTGTCGGATATAGAAAGCGACAGAGATAAACTTTTTATAAAAATAACAGTAAAACTTTTACCGTTAACTGTTGAAATACTGGTGATAAAATTTCAGTAATACGCGTTGTTGCATAGTAGCACACGGTATTGCACATTATATCTGATTATTGATGCTTACGTAAGAAGTCACTTAGTTTCATTCCATAATTTCTACAATAGTTGCTGCATTATATCTCATATTATTGATTCAATTATTGTCAGTATTATCTGCATAATATTATATATTATTAAATCAATAATTGAGACGACACAGTTATTCATATTAGTATTTGTATTATTAACCATGTTTAGAAAGTTCTGTCGAGGAAAATGGTTAGATTATTTAATTGCGCGCCAATAAGGAGAAATTCTTATCGAAAAACCCTCTCTTTTCTGAGAACGATCTCATTGTCAATATTATGAGTTATAATATTAAATGATGAATAATTGTTGAAAGATTAAAGATGTGTTGTGGTAATTATTTATTCAATTTTTTTGATATAAACAGAGAGATTTGTCATGAGGCGTTTGTTGTAAGTTTAGTTTATTATTCCATGGAGAGATGTGCTAATATTTTGGACTGTTGGTTGAAGTTATAATAGTAAATCAGTATGGACCGCTGGTTGAAGTTATAATAGTAAATCAATATGGACCGTCAGTTGAAGTTTTAATAATAAAACAATATGGACCATCTATTTTAATAGTAAATCAATATGGACCGTTCATGAATTAGTTACTAATTAGTCCATTTTCCTATAAATAGAAGCTCATTCCTTTATTATTTCTTACGAATTCACTGAAACTTTAGAGAGAGAAACTATAGAGAGAAAGAAGAAGAGTATTCTGCTACTTCACTGTTGTAATATCCATTCTTCTACTAAAGTAAGGGGTATTATTTCTTTCATATTCATAAATAATGTTATTTCCTTCATATTCATAAGGATTGTCATTCTATTCCTTATTAATCTACGAGAGTAACCTGTCTATGCGGATTACCGTATGGATGGTGAATGACCCTTTGTATTCATTCTTTATTAATATACAGGAGTAAGTTGTCTACATGGATTTTCGCATGCATGGTGAAAGACTCATCGTATTCATTTTTTATTAATCTGCAGGAGTAACCTGTCCATGCGGATTACCGCATGCATGGTGAGTGACCCTTCATATTCATTCTTTATTAATCTGCGGGAGTAACCTGTCTACACGGATTACCGAATGCATGGTGAATAACCCTTCGTACTCATTCTTTATTTGTGGAAAAGATCTGTCTACGCGGATTACCGCATGACGGGTGAAAATCCATTTGCAGTTTCGTATATTATTTCTTTTTATATTCTTAAATCTAAACTTACTATGGTAAGTATTACTTCTATAATCTCTAAAATTAGTAGAATATCCTTGTGTTTTGCGCTTCATCTAGTATGGTTTCATTGGAATATTGGTCTGAACTTTCTTATTAAATTTCTATATTTTCATTCGGGGTACTATTCACTCGGGGTATTACTTATAGGGATAATATTATTGATTCAATTATTGTCAGTATCATCTGCACAATATTTTATATTGTTAAATCAATAATTAAGACGACATAGTTATTCATATTATTATTTGCATTATTGACAATGTCTAAAAAGTTCTGTCGAGGAAAGGGGTTAGGTTATTTAATTGCGCACCAATAAGGAGAAATTCTTATCGGAAAGCCCCCTCTTTCTTGGGAACGATCTGGTTGTCAATATTATGAGTTATAATATTAAATGATGAATAATTATTAAAAGATTAAAAATGTGTTGTGGTAATTATTTATTCAATTTTTTTGATATAAACAGAGGGATTTGTCATGAGGCGTTTGTTGTAAGTTTGGTTTATTATTCTATGGAGAGATGTGCTAATTTTTTGGATCGTTGGTTGAAGTTATAGTAGTAAATCTGTATGGACCGCTGGTTGAAGTTATAATAGTAAATCAATATGGACCGTCAGTTGAAGTTTTAATAGTAAATCAATATGGACCGTCTATTTTAATAGTAAATCAATTTGGACTGTTCTTGAATTAGTTACTATTTAGTACATTTTCCTATAAATAGAAGCTCATTCTTTAATTATTTCTTACGAATTCACTGAAACTCTAGAGAGAGAAACTAGAAAAAAGAAGAGTATTCTGCTACTTCACTATTGCAGTATCTAATCTTTTACTAAAGTAAGGGGTATTATTTCTTTCGTATTCGTAATTGATGTTATTTTCTTCATATTCATAAGGATAGTCATTCTATTCCTTATTAATCTGCGAGAGTAACCAGTCTACGCGGATTACCGCATACATGGTGAATGACCATTCGTATTCATTCTTTATTAATCTGCGGGAGTAATCTGTCTACGCGGATTACCGCATGCATGGTGAAAGACCCTTCGTGTTCATTCTTTATTAATCTGCAGGAGTAACCTGTCTACGCGGATTACCGCATGCATGGTGAATGACCATTCGTATTCATTTTTTATTAATCTGCGAGATAACTTGTCTACGCGGATTACCGCGTGCATGGTGCATAACCCTTCGTACTCATTCTTTATTTGTTGAAAAGATCTGTCTACGCTGATTACCGCATGACGGGTGAAAATTCATTTGCAGTTTCGTATATTATTTTTTTTATATTCTTAAATCTAAACTTACTGTGGTAAGTATTACTTCTATAATACTTGAAATTAGTAGAATATCCTTAAGTTTTGCGCTTCTTCTAGTATGGTTTCATTGGAATATTGGTCTGAACTTTCTTATTAAATTTCAATATTTTCATTCGGGGTTCTATTCACTCGGAGTATTATTCACTCGGGGTACTTCGCATGACGGGGTACTATTCACTCAGGGTATTATTTATTCGGGGTACTTTTTATGAAGGGATACTATTCATTTGATACTATTCATTCGGGTCCTATTCACGACAAAAGTGATTTCTTTTCTATCCAAATTATTTTTGATACATGAATATCATTCTTAAATTTTACTCTACAATTAGTTATCATGTTGACAATTTGGACATTTTTGAACTTTGGATAAATGGAATTATAAATCTCTAATATTTATCATTGATCTCACTTGATTAATTCCTTTTATCATTGTCATCATCCTCATGCTTATGTTGTGGTAAAAGTCATCTTTGGCCCGTAGTGAATAGATAGACTATTGATTGGTATGATTATGACCAGGAATTCTGTATTGGTATAATCATGACCTGTAATGTTACAGATAAATGATGTGGTGAAAGTCCTCTTTGACCCGTAGTACATAGATGGACAATTATTTAGCATGATCATGACCACTGATGATACAAACGAATATCCTTGGCCCGTAGTGCATGGACAATTTGTTGATGTGAAATGTTTATTGATTGGTATTACAGGGATAAAATATTGATGATAGATTTTTAAATCATAGAAGATAGTAGACATCATTCTCTACTTTACTCTTCTAATGGATTGTTGTTTCTGCTGCAGTTGTTGATCTAAAACTTGTTGTCTATTGTATTCTATCTAATTTTTCCCTGTTGAGGACTAAGGATAATTTTTTCTACATTATCTTAGTCATAATATTCTTTACTGGGCTAGTTGAGCTTACCCTTTTCCTTTTGGTTCCACTATTCTTCTCAGGATGCGAGAATGTAGCTGAGACTAGTCAGGGAGTGGAGTAATGGTCCAAGATGGTTATTTTAGTAATCCTTACTATTTTGTAAAATAGTGTGATAATAATTGTAATGAAGATTTTATTTGAGTTTGGATATTCTCTACGAGACAATATTTGTATTAAAACTCATAGCACTTGTTTTGTCGTATTTTACACGACAATTAATAGTTGTATAAATAAAATTTGTATTTAATTTCTGTACCATGTATTTGACGACTCATAATGGGTTGTATGGACCTATTCTGGGGGCTTCACAGTTTTAGTTATTAAAGAATAAATATTAAAAGTGGTTACTAAATGATGTGTATGTTTGTAATTGGTTATGACCATTAGATCTACGCGTGGTGGCTCTTCAGTTAATTACAAATTTACATCATTTTGTAATCTATATATTTTATAAAAAAAATATTCAAGGCTTAAATATAAATTACTACTCTAAATTATGGATCTTTTTCCACTTTAGTGATTGAACTTTCAAATTTTTTTTCAATCAAGTCATTATATTATCAATTTTTTCCATTTCAGTTACATAAATTGATGGCATGGTATGGCCACGTGGCAATACAATGCTTATGTGTTAAAAGAGGACTAATCTTTAAATGAATTTATAGACTTGAAAGGGAAACAAAGTAATATAACATTTTATGTTAACTTAAACTAAATTTAAACAAAAATAAAACACAAACTCAGATTTAGCAAACAATTTCTACAATGAAAATAGAACCCTAACTCCATACATCGCCACCCAGAGCCATTATCAACACCTCTTACATACTCAATTTTTTTAAAAAAAATCAAAATCCTATATTCTTAATATATATACCATATATACCCAAATCAAGCAGACAAAGATGAATTTCAATACCTCAAATTAACGATGCAAACATATAATTAGACAAGCAAAATAGCAGTGGTCGCATATGGCAGAATAGAAGGTCAACTGCGACATCGGTACCCCGCTTCTTCATCTTTTCTTCCTTTTTTTCTTTTCCCAATCTAAGATGATTTGATTTTCTGATATCGACGATTGAGCATAAACATATATGTATATGAATATGTGTGTGTCAATGGGTTTGTTCTTCTCCATCTTTTCTTGCATTTTCGTTTAACAACTAAGGTTGAGAGATGTGATTTTATGGGTCATGGGGTTTTCAAGTGGTGGATGGTTGAGTTTTCAAAGGTATGGTAGTTGAGTTTTCAGATCGGTGGTGATAGTGGAGTTTTCTGGTCGGTGGTGATTGTGGAGTTTTTCAATTGGTGGTGATGGTCCATTTCTAGGTCAGTGGTGATGGAAATAAAGAAGCAATCTGACGCATATGGGGTGTCGAGGTCGGGTAGTAGGAGGAGGAGATCAGTGGAGGGGAAGGGGAATTAAGATTGCCGACACGTGGTGTGACGCCCCCAAAATAGGGTCCACACAACCTAATTTGAATCGCCAAAATACATACCACAACCATACATTCTCTTAATATAGTGTCGTAGATAATAGGACAATATTCACATTTAAATTATTACAATATCGTATAAGATACGACAACACATATTACAAGTTCTCAACATGATTATTGCCACACTATTTTACAATATGGTAAAGACAACTATAGAAACTATCTCGGACCATCACTCCACATCCCGGCTAGTCCTAAGACACTCTCATTTATTAAGAAGAATAATGGGACAAAAAAATGGTGAGCTCAAATAGCTCAGTAAAGAATATCATGACTAAGATAATGAAGTATAGATTATCCTTCGTCTTTAACAGTAAAAAATCTGATATAATATAATGGACGATAAATCTTATATCAACAACTGCAATGAAAATAACAATCTATTAGGAGAGTAAATAGATCATGATATTCACAGTCTTCTCCAATTTAAAAGTTCACCATCAATATTTTATCCCAGTAACATCAGTCAATAGTTCCTAACCATAACCAAGCAACTCAACAGTTCATCTTTGCACTACAAGCCAAAGATATTCAATTATAACATCAATGGTCATGATCATGACAATCAATAGTCCATCTTTGCACTGCGGGCCAAAGAGAACTTTTCACCACTTGCCCTTGCCATACAGACCAAAGACTTTTTACGGGTAACAACGGGCTAAATCAACATTTCTTCGCCATTATTTCGAGAAATTGTGGGCACGCTCAACAAATATATCGTCTTCGCACCCAGGCCAAAGACATTCATCAATCATATTATCTTTGCACTCGGGCCAAAGATATTCACAATAACTTGATTTTAATAACAGTGATATAAAGGATGAACAGAAGTTGTAAGAATAATAAGATAAAAGAATAAATATTTCAAGATTTGACATTTAATTTGTCCTGAGTCCAATAATGTCCGCATTGTCAACATGATGACCAAAATTTGGAGTCAAATTTAAGAATGTTATTCAAGTTTCGTATTTTAAAAATAACAATTTAAAATTTAATACGAAGGTTCATGTAAATAAAAAGTTCAAGTGAAATAATATTAGATGAAGTGCAAACCTCAAAGGAACTTTTAATCATTTCAAGAATTATAAAAGTAATATTTACCATAGTAAGTTTAAATTTAGGAATGTGAAAGAAAATGATATCCCTTACCTCAATTAACAAGTGATTGGATATTGCTTTCTATGAAGTTTTATCAACCTAAATATATTTATACTTTAATTAGTAACTATCACATATCGTGTACACTAACTCGTTTATTATGAAATTATCAAAAGTGACTGTGACGCCCCCAAAATAGGTATACAACACCCATTCTGAGTCGCTAAATACATGGTACATAAAGCAAACTACAACTTCAATAATACAATTGTCGTGCAAAATATGACAACACATACTGTGAGTTTAAATACAAATATTATCTTCTAGAAAATATCCACAGTCAAATAAGTCCTCATTACAATTATTCAAACACTATTTTACAGAAATAGTGAGGGCTGCTAAAACATCTTTCTAGAACCATCAATCCATACCCCGACTAGATCCTGCTATGTTCTCACCTCCTGAGAAGAAAAATAGAACAAAAAAGAAAAGGGTGAGCTCAACTAGCCCAGTAAAAAATATTATGACTAAGATAATATACAACAAATTATCATTAGTATTCAATAGGGAAAAATCTGATAGAATATAATCGACAACAAGTTTTAGATCAACAACTGCAGCGGAAACAGGAAACCATTAGAAGAGCCAAGTAGAGAATGAATTCTACTATCTTCTAAGATTTAAAAGTCCATCATCAATATTTTATCCCTGTAACATCAATTAATAATCATCTTTAACCAAATATTCATCTTTGCACTACAGGCCAAAGATATTTATTTGTATCACTAGTCAGTCATGTTCATCTCAACACCTGTTTATCTTTGCACTACAGGCCAAAGATATTCATCAGGTAATCATACATCTTTGCACTACAGGCCAAAGATATTCAGTAATATCATCATTTAGGACTGAGGATGATGAAAAATATCTTAAAGAAAACGAATCCAGTGAGACAGAAAGACAAATAGTAGGGATTCGTATAACAGTTTATCCAAGATCAATAATACTTCATAATAATCAATTGTGAAGTAGAATTCAAAAATAAAGATCAAAACATGGATACAATCAAAGATAGTAACCATAATAGACATCTTGAACAAAAAGAAGAAAATTTTATTTTTCGGTGAATAGTGCCGTATTCGTGAATAGTGTCGTATACGTGAATAGTAACTCCGACACCAAAAAGTTCTAAATTTGATAAAAAGTTTAGATTAATATTTCGGCATAATGATGTTGAGAGAATAACATCATTAGGAAGAAAATAATATCCCTTACCTCAAAATATCAGTACTTCTGTTCTGAATATCGGTAAAAGGCTGAAGAAAACTTGCACTGATGAATAGAAACTCACAAAGTATCTAAATACTTCTAAAATACACTCCATAATCTAGAGAGAGAAAGAGAGAAAACTTATTTCTGGTGTGATTTTTAATTCTAACTTAGCCCTCTATTTATAGAAAAATGTTAGCACGCCGAAGCAGACTTAACCTGCAACCTGATGGCTTTACCTGCTACTATTCCCACCCACCACATTTGAATAAAAATCTCAGCATATTTTCACCAACCAAAAGTGGGGCCCACCAATTCTAGAATTTTCTGCCAAAATGATTAACTTCAAAAATTCAATAATTTCTGAACCAGTCATCTCGTAAAATTCATAACAAATCATACGTTCATTTTTAACGGTTTAAAATTTGTAGACATATACTCCACTTATATATGTATAACATATCCAAATATTACCACGATCCAACGATCGGATTAAAAATTATAACCCTCGCAAAATATCTCAAAAACCCTAATTTGATTTTCAATACCTCCGATCCGACAAAAATACAGATAAAACATCTCAACATTAACTCCTTCATTTTTAACCACAAAAATATATCCCTCATTTATATCCACATAAAATAAATATTTTCTTATCATATGAATTAATAATTAATTATTCACAAATAATATTACAGAATCACATTTATGACAACCAGGTCGTTCCCAGGAAAGAGGGAGCTTTTCAATAAGGATTTCTCCTTACTAGCGCGCAATTAGATGACCAAACCTCTCCTTAGACAGAACTTTCTAGATATTGCCAATAATACTATCTAATAATATTATTTAAATAATATGAATTATTGATCTGATAATAAAAAATACTGTGCAGCAACAATTATTGAAACAACAATAATATAAAATATCAACGCATTAATTATTGAATCAATAAAATAAAATATTGAACAGTAACTACTGTAACAATTATTGAGTAGTGCCTTCTTACGTAAGAATCAATAATTGGTGCAATACCGTGTGCTACTGTATTTTAACCACCAGGTATTCCAACAGTATTAACGGTAACAACTACGCCATTAATTATAAACAACTTATACTTGTCGTTTTTTTCATCCAATCGCTTTCCGTTATGGGGCCCACACAAGGCTGCGCCGTCGTACGAATATTTCCCGACAACAAGAATATTCCACGACCAAACGAATATTCACCGACCAAAAATGAATATTTTATAACCACTTGCTTATTTGAAATATTTGCGCATTTTACCCATAACTAACCACATTAATCAAATCAACCCTTTCTATTTCAAAATAATAAATAGAGGAAATTTAATTTTATTTATTAATAAGTTGGGGTCTCACAACCTCCCCTCCTTATGAAATTTCGTCCTCGAAATTGACGTACGTACCTGGTATTTCAAAAAGGTGAGGATACCTCTCTTTCATTTCTGATTCTAACTCCTAGGTTATTTCTTCAATAGCATGATTTCTCCACAAAATCTTAACTTGTGGTATAACCTTCGTGCGTAGAACATGCTCTTTCCTATCCAAGATCTTAACAGGTACCTCCTCGTACGTTAAATCTTCGGCTATCTCATCAGGTTCTAACTCAATTATGTGGTTCGGGTCTTTCACATATTTACGAAGCACAGATATGTGAAAAAGATTATGAACACGAGACATGCTTGGAGGTAATGCGAGTCGATATGCCACATTTCCTATTCGGTCAAGAATTTTAAATGGACCAACAAATCGTGGATTGAGCTTTCCTCTCTTTCCAAATCTTGTAACTCCTTTCCATGGTGTAACACGTAACAATACATGATCCCCAATACTAAATTCTACATCCTTTCGATAAAGATCCGCATAACTCTTTTGTCGATCCTGTGATGTTTGTATACGTTATCGAATCGTTTAGATCTTCTCTGTAGTTATGCGTACCAATTCTGGTCCCAACAATGTTGCTTTACCCACCTCGTCCCAGCATACATGAGAACGACACTTTCGTCCATACAAGGCTTCAAATGGAGCCATACCTATACTTACCTGATAACTGTTGTTGTAGGAGAATTCCACCAGTGGCAAGTACTTATCCCAACTTCCTTTGAAATCTAGAACACAGAGTCTTAATAGATCTTCAAGGGTTTGAATAGTCCTCTCTGATTGCCCGTCCGTTTGAGGATGGTATGCTGAACTAAATCGTAAATTCGTGCCCATAGCTTTCTTCAAGCTAACCCAAAATCATGAAGTGAATCTTGGGTCACGATCCGAAACTATGGATACTGGCATGCCATGCAATCTCACAATCTCATTCACGTACATACGAGCAAGACGTTCAAGGGAATAAGTCTCACGTATAGGCAAGAAATGAGCAGATTTGGTTAATCTATCAACAATAACCCGAATCGCATCTATGCCTTGAGAAACCTTGGGAAGACCTGTAACGAAATCCATGGTAATGTGTTCCCAAGTAGGAGAGATAAAAGAATGGGTAGAACCGGTATCTAATAAGGTATAAACTTCGCAAGAGTTTATGATCAGCTTACCCGTGATCACCTCGTTCGGGTTCCTCACGTTTTGGGCAGTCACGACAAACGCCCTTTCAGGAACCACCGATTTTGACTTGTCCGGAACAGCCTTCGGAGTCACTATCCCCATTGAACTTGGTTTTGCAACAAGACAATCTTTAGCTATATGACCTTCTTTTCCACAGTTATAACATACCTTGAACTGTTGTGGGCAGTTTGGGCTAATGTGTCCCTCCTTTCCGCATTTGTAACAAACGACCGGTGCTCGTTCTCCTCCCCTAAAAGCAGTTGATGTTTGTGCTGACGTCTTCACGTTATCATTGTTGTACCTTCTCTTCTTGAAATCTCCTCCCGACTCGCTCCTTCTATTATCACGGCCACGATTACCACCAGAGTGGTTAGCACTTTTGTCCGAATATTTTCCTCCCTGCTGATTTTCATTGCTTCGATGACTGCCTCCACCGGTATGACCCTGGTTGTGGTCCCTCGGTTGCACATACTCATTATCTCGCTCTAATAATTGAGCCCTGTTTACAATATCTGAATATAAAAAAAATTTATGAGAGATAAGATATTGCCGAATCTCGGGTTTTAGACCTCTCAGAAACATCCTTGTCATTCGTTTCTCATTTTCGGCCAAATGAGGTGCAAACCTGGATAACTCTGCAAACTTCGCCTCGTACTGGGACACCGTCATGTTGTTTTGTTCCAGTCTGATAAACTCCACCTCCTTCATATGACGAATACTTTCAGGAAAGTACTTGTCATTGAACAGTTTCTGAAATATTTCCCAGGACATGTTGAGTACGTCAGGCTGGGTACGCTTCACAGACTCCCACCAGTAGTCTGCCTCACCGCGGAACATAAAGGTGGCGAATGGAACCTTCTGTTCCTCCGTGCATCCCAAGACATCGAATATCTTGGTAATTTGCTTGACTCACGTTTTCGCCATGATCGGATCCGACTTTCCCTTAAATTCTGGTGGTCCCAATTCTTTGAACTGCTTAGCTGTGACAAACCGCGTGTTGTTATCATTTCCACCCGTATTCTACACATGAATCTCCCTCGTTTGATTTTGCATGAACTGCAAAAAGCTTCTAAATATTCCATCATTCATCGTTTGCTCGGTAACATTGTTTACAGGAGGAATATTGTCTTCCTGTTGCACGTTCCCCTGGGTGGTGATCAAAGGTGTCTCCACGGTCTGATTTACTCCATTATTAACATTCTCAGCTGCCATTCTTAAATGCTGCCATAAAACAAGGGTTAATAGTCATGTCATATATTATCTCTATACTCTGACCGACCAAATAAACACCAAATAAACTTAGTTAGGTCATACTAGCGAAGGAATTTCCCGTCTCTCCCCTCTTAGTTCTTGTCTCACATCTCAGCCAGGGATCATATCCCTAAGCTCTGATACCAACTGTGACGCCCCCAAAATAGGTATACAACACCCATTCTGAGTCGCCAAATACATGGTACAAAAAGCAAACTACAACTTCAATAATACAATTGTCGTGCAAAATATGACAACACATACTGTGAGTTTAAATACAAATATTATCTTCTAGACAATATCCACACTCAAATAAGTCCTCATTACAATTATTCAAACACTATTTTACAGAAATAGTGAGGACTACTAAAACATCTTTCTAGAACCATCACTCCATACCCCGACTAGATCCTGCTATGTTCTCACCTCCTGAAAAGAAAAATGGAACAAAAAAGAAAAGGGTGAGCTCAACTAGCCCAGTAAAGAATATTATGACTAAGATAATATACAACAAATTATCATTAGTATTCAACAGGGAAAAATCTGATAGAATATAATCGACAACAAGTTTTAGATCAACAACTGCAGCGGAAACAGTAAACCATTAGAAGAGTCAAGTAGAGAATGAATTCTACTATCTTCTAAGATTTAAAAGTCCATCATCAATATTTTATCCCTGTAACATCAATTAATAATCATCTTTAACCAAATATTCATCTTTGTACTACAGACCAAAGATATTCATTTGTATCACCAGTCAGTCATGTTCATCTCAACACCTGTTCATCTTTGTATTACAGGCCAAAGATATTCATCAGGTAATCATATTCAGTAATATCATCATTTATGACTGAGGATGATGAAAAATATCTTAAAAAAAATGAATCCAGTGAGACAGAAGGACAAATAGTAGGGATTCGTATAACAGTTTATCCAAGATCAATAATATTTCATAATAATCAATTGTGAAGCACAATTCAAAAATATAGATCAAAACATGGATACAATCAAAGATAGTAACCATAATAGACATCTTGGACAAAAAGAAGAAAATTTTATTTTTCGGTGAATAGTGCCGTATTCGTGAATAGTGTCGTATACGTGAATAGTAACCCCGACACCAAAAAGTTCCAAATTTGATAAAAAGTCTAGATTAATATTTTGACATAATGATGTTGAGAGAATAACATCATTAGGAAGAAAATAATATCCCTTACCTCAAAATATCAGTACTTCTGTTCGAAATATCGGTAAGAGGCTGAAGAAAACTTGCACTGATGAATAGAAACTCACAAAGTATCTAAATACTTCCAAAATACACTCCATAATCTAGAGAGAGAAAGAGAGAAAACTTGTTTCTGGTGTGATTTTTAATTCTAACTTAGCCCTCTATTTATAGAAAAATGTTAGCACGCCGAAGCAGACTTAACCTGCAACCTGATGGCTTTACCTGCTACTATTCCCACCCACCACATTTGAATAAAAATCTCAGCATATTTTCACCAACCAAAAGTGGGGCCCACCAATTCTAGAATTTTCTGCCAAAATGATTAACTTCGAAAATTCAACAATTTCTGAACCAGTCATCTCGTAAAATTCATAACAAATCATACGTTCATTTTTAACGGTTCAAAATTTATGGACATATACTCAACTTATATATGTATAACATATCCAAATATTACCACGATCCAACGGTTGGATTAAAAATTATAACCCTCGTAAAATATCTCAAAAACCCTAATTTAATTTTTAATACCTTCGATCCGACAAAAATACAGATAAAACACCTCAACATTAACTCCTTTATTTTTAACCACAAAAATATATCCCTCATTTATATCCACATAAAATAAATATTTCCTTATCATATGAATCAATAATTAATTATTCACAAATAATATTACAGAATCACATTTATGACAACCAGGTCGTTCCTAGGAAAGAGGGGGCTTTCCAATAAGAATTTCTCCTTACTAGCGCGCAATTAGATGACCAAACCTCTCCTTAGACAGAACTTTCTAGACATTACCAATAATGTTATCTAATAATATTATTCAAATAATATGAATTATTGATCTGATAATGAGAAATACTGTGCAGCAACAATTATTGAAACAACAATAATATAAAATATCAACGCAACAATTATTGAATTAATAAAATAAAATATTAAACAGTAACTACTGTAACAATTATTGAGTAGTGCCTTCTTACGTAAGAATCAATAATTGGTGCAATACCGTGTGCTACTGTATTTTAACCACCAGGTATTCCAACAGTATTAACGGTAACAACTACGCCGTTAATTTTAAACAACTTATACTTGTCGTTTTCTTCATCCAATCGCTTTCCGTTATGGGGCCCACACAAAGTTGCGCCATCGTACGAATATTCTCCGACAGCAAGAATATTTCACGACCAAACGAATATTCACCGACCAAAAAATGAATATTTTATAACCACTTGCTTATTTGAAATATTTGCGCATTTTACCCATTACTAACCACATTAATCAAATCAACCCTTTCTATTTCAAAATAATAAATAGAGAAAATTTAATTTCATTTATTAATAAGTTGGGGTCTTATAGTGACTATATAATATAAATTTGTGTAGTGTACATAATAAGCTTCAAAATAATATTTCAAAATAAAATCTTGCAAAGGAAGTTTTTCAAAATAACATTTTTAAAGGAAGAATTATAAACACCGTGTGATGTGCGTGAGTGTTTGACTAACTCTTATAGAAAGACTTACTTGAACAATACCCGTACTCTTACTGATCTTCACAAATACTCAAGATAGACTAACACACTTAGAGAGAACTTACACTAAGAAATTTTTAGAGAGTGAAAGGAAGTATAAGTAAGGAAGTTATGAATTTTCTTATGTTAAACATTCCTATTTATAGCCAAAATATCCCATATTTTAAAAATATATTATTCATCCCTTATCATTATCTTTAAACATAATGATTACTCATTTTCATCCATTATCTTTACTTTAAACATAATAATTACTCATTTTCATCCATTATCTTTACTTTATTCAAAGAGAATAATCCATTATCAATATTTATTCAAAAAGATAAATCCATTATCAAAAAGAATATTTTATTATCATTATTTATTCAAAAAGATTAATCCATTATCAAAAAGATTATTCCATTATCCTTATTTATAATTATATTATCGGTCTTTTACATTATTGACTTAATGTATTAATATGACAGGTATCAATGCTCTTTAAATAATGAGTTGACCTAACTAATTAATACCCGTGACTTCTATTTATGCAACTTTTCATTACTACCCTTGCTACGATATCAATTATTGGTTCAAAATATAAGATGATGTGACAATTATTGTGACATCCCTAAATCCATGTATTTGCTACAGTGGACTGATGCTCACTAATTTTTTTTGAGTATAATTATTATAGACTTACAATATTGACAACTAGATCGTTCCCAGAAAAGAGGGGGTCTTCCGTATAAACGACGTGTAATTAAATAACCTATTTTCTTGACAAAACTTTATAGACATTGTCAATAATGTTTAGTGGTCTAATAATATCATATCAAATAATATGAGTTACTATGTCATGTCAATTATTATTATAGTAATATAAAATACTGTGCATTTTCTACTGTGGCAATTATTGAATTTAATAATATGAAATATTATGCAGTTGTTACTGTAACAATTATTGAATCAATAATATGATGTATTGTACAATACCGTGTGATACTGTGGAATGTCGTGTGTCATTGTAGAATACAGCGTGCTATTGTATTTTATCACCAGGTATTTAAACAGTTAAAAGTGATAGTACCATTGACAATTTTTATTAAAAAGGTTATTTATGTCGTTTTCTGCATCTAACAATATTTCGTTGTGGGGCCCACCAATTGTTGGTTATTTCAGCGTCGTCGTACTTTTACCTAATATTCCCGATAGAACGAATATTATCCGACACACTTTCATAATTTGCACATATCACCCTTAACTTAAACCTTTTATTAATTTAACAATTTACTGATTAGAATAAAAATTATAAAAAAAAATTGAATACTTTTATTTCATAAAAATCGGGGTCTTACACGTGGCAGTGGAGGAATAAAACAAGACAACTAGGATTCCATTGATCTAAGGTAAAAAGTTACATATGATTTGAGATTTTTCAAAATAAAAACTTTAAATCCCATCTGTTACACCTTCTTCTCCTCTGTTTTTTTTATAGGAGATGGTAGATTTTGGCATAGAGATGGTGGATTTTTTAAGAAGGGTGGTAGATGAAAGGATTTTTGATGAATATAGCTTTTGTTGTTTTTGATTAGTATTAATGTATAATATAAAATGGTTTGATGAATTTGTCCTTTCATATATAAAAATGTGTAATCAAACATTAAAATATTCTTTTTTAGTTACACTTCAGCTGAACAATGGCTTACCAAGAGAGCCACGTCAGCAATTTCTAGCGTGATAGACCTTATTGAACGGAAGTGAAAAAATTATTAGTTTAATTATCTAATTAACAAAATTGAAAAGTGGATCACTGAAGTAGAATATTACTCATAGTTTAGGGTAGTAATTTATATTTAAGCCTATATTCAATGATTCGCTCACTTGAAAATTGTTTTTTATTTTCTCTCTCGACTTTGGTTCTTTTGGGTGAAAGAGGTGGTGGATGATTGTGGGCAATGGGGGTATGGTTGGTGGTGGGTGACTACGGTGGTAGTAGATTATGGTAGGTGATGGTGGTTGTAACAATCCGAGTTAAATTTCAAATCCGAATTAAATTACAGGATAATAACATAATGAGACCTAATATACTTTCTCAATAGTATTTTATTGAGTCATCTTAGCTCATTAAAGACTTACCTAAAAGATCATGTGTAAGACCTCGAATTTTATGAAATAAAAGTATTCAATTTTTTCTTATAATTACTATTCAGTAAATGGTTAAATTGATAAAAGTTTAAAGTTATGGGTGAAATATGAATTTTTTTTCAAAATACACAAGTGGTTATAAAATAATCATTGTTGTCGGGAAATATTCGTTTGGTCGTGGAATATTCTTTCTGTCGGGGAATATTCGTACGACGGCGCAGCTATTTGTGGGCCCCATAACGAATAACTGTCGGATGAAGAAAAATGATAAATTTGAGTTTTTACAAATAACGGCGTAGTTGTTACCGTTAATACTGTTGAAATACCTGGTGGTTAAAATACAGTAATACGCGTTATTGCACAGTACCACACGGTATTGCACAGTATTTTTGAAATTATTGATTCTTACGTAAGAAGGCACTACTCAATAATTGTTACAGTAATTACTGTTCAATATTTTATTTTATTGATTCAATAATTGCTACGTTGAAATTTTATATTATTGTTGTTCAATAATTGTCATTGCACAGTATTTCTCATTATCAGATCAATAATTCATATTATTTGAATAATATTATTAGACAACATTATTGGTAATGTCTAGAAAGTTCTGTTTAAGGAGAGGTTTGGTCATCTAATTGCGCGCCAGTAAGGAGAAATCCTTATCGGAAAGCCCCCTCTTTCCTGGGAACGGCCTGGTTGTCATAAATGTGATTCTGTAATATTATTTATGAATAATTAATTATTGCTTCATATGATAAGGAAATATTTATGTGGATATAAATAAGGGATATATTTTTTTGGTTAAAAATGAAGGAGTTAATGTTGAGATTTTTATCAGTATTTTTGTCGGAATGGAGGTATTAAAAATCAGGGTTTTTGAGATATTTTGTGGGGGTTATAATTTTTAATCCGACCGTTGGATCGTGGTAATTTTTGGATATGTTATACATATATAAGTTGAGTATATGTCCACAAATTTTGAACCGTTAAAAATGAACGTATGATTTATTATAAATTTTACGAGATGACTGGTTCAGAAATTGTTGAATTTTTGGAGTTTATCATTTTGATAGAAAATTCTAGAATTGGTGGGCCCCACTCTTGGTTGGTGAATAAATGTACTGAGATTTTTATTCAAATGTGGTGGGTGAGAATAGTAGCAGGTAAAGCCATCAGGTTGCAGGTTAAGTCTGCTTCGGCGTGCTAACATTTTCTTATAAATAGAGGGCTAACTTAGAATTGAAAAACACACCAGAATTCATAAGTTTTCTCTCTTTCTCTCTCTAGATTATTGAGTGTATTTTGTGAGTGTTTAGATACTTTGTATGTTTCTATTCATCAGTGCAAGTTTTCTTCAGCCTTATACCGATCAGAAGTACTGCTCTTTTGAGGTAAGGGATAGTAAGTGATTTTAAGAGTTATTATATTTTTCAGTTCGTAATTCTTCTGACCTTCAGAAAATTCTGAAAAAATTTAAAATGATATTTTGATGAGTTTTATTAATTGTGTCCAAAAATGGTGATTTTTGGATGTATAGATTAAGAGTTGTGAATTTTATGAGAAAAGACTATTTGAAAAGTAACCGCTTATAACTCCTTGTGGTTAACTCTAAAATTGATGAAATTTTTATTGGGAGTACATGTATATGATGAGAGTATACTCTGTGAATTTCAGAATTTTTAGATAAAAGTACAATTTTTGATAAATGTCTAAATATTCGGCTATTTTGGCCATATGAAAAATAGTAAATGACTTTTAAAATTTCTGAGAAAAATATATGTTCACTATGGGACTATATTATGCTAAATCCCAGAAAAAAAATATTTTTAGAACTGATTTGATATTTTTTTTCATGAAAATGGTCTAATTATGAGTAAATGAATTAAATATATTTTGTGAAGGAAGAAAATTAGAAAATAGGATTTTATGGCTTGAGAATCCTATATGAGGTATATGCAGATTTTTGATGAGAGTTTTTAGTTATTGGTGATGAAATTTTATGAGTTTGGCATTTTAGGATGATTAAATGCATTATTTAATAAAGTGTAAATAATTAAAATAAATTATTTATAAGCTTAAGAAATATTATTCTTTCAATATCATTATACCGAAATATTGGTATATATTTTATTGTGGAATTTCTACCTTTTTGTGTTGAGTTTACTATTCATGAGTTACTATTCACGAGTTACTATTCACGACAACAGTGGTTTCTTTTTCTGACCAAATTATAGTTGGTTTATGAATATTACTCTTGAGATTAAATCTATATGTTGATTATATTGATTTTATTATCATATATAACATTTTTATAACCCTAATGATGATATTTCTCTTTGACTTGAGTGTAAAGATGGGTAGATTTCTGATATGATCATGACTATGGGTTCTCTTTGGCCAGTAGTGCAAAGTTGAATTGTTGACCGGTATGATCATGACCATTGAATTTATAAGTGAATATCTTTAGCTTAAGTGTAAAGGTGAATTGATCAACATGGTTATAATTATTGTTTATATAAATTCTGAAATGATTATATATTTCTTTGAGACATTAATATATTTGGCCTGTAGTGCAAATATGAACTGTTGATGAATATATTTGGTCGTAGTACAAATATGAACTGTTGAGGAATATCTTTGGCCTGTAGTGCAAAGATGAATTGTTGATGAAATTCTTTGGCCCGTAGTGCAAAGATGACATGTTGTTGAATATCTTTGGCCAGTAGTGCAAAGATAAACAGATGTTGAGATGAACATGACCAACTGGTGATACAAATGAATATCTTTGGCCGTAGTGCAAAGATGAAGTTATTAGTATGATTATGAACAGGAAATGTGATTTGGTGTAACCATGATCTTTGATGTTTCAGGTAAAGATAGGTGATGAAAATTATCTTCGTCCTGGATGAGAAGAGGAATTTAGAACTACAGTTATGATTATGAGTTATTTATATGATTGTGGACCAGAATTATTGATTTATGTTACAGGGATAAAACATTGTTGATGGATTTTTAACATGGAGAAGATGATAGACTTTATAGTCTATTTGACTCTTCTAATGGATTGCTCGTTCCGCTGCAACTATGGTTGAAATTTTTATCATTTACCATATGTTCTAAATCTCTGATTTATTATTGATGAAGGCTATTGATAATTTAATTATCTTTAGTCATGATATTCTTTACTGAGCTAGTTGTGCTTACCCTTTTGCTTCACAATTCCTTTCAGGTAATAAGAGTGTAGCTAGGTCGAGCGAGGGTAACGGAGAAATAGAACGGTGGTCTCTAGCGGTGGATGTTCTCCCGAAGCAGTATAGAAAAGTTCATTTAGTAGTTTTATTTGGTGGATCCAATAGGGTAAGGTGTACCCAACGTTGGAAGGGTGATTTGCCACTATCATACAAAATGTCTAATGACATACAACCTCGTGTCATCATAAGACAGGGATGTGCTCATCCACTTGCTGAGTATATATAGGAGCACTACCTATATAATCTTAGTATTTGTTTGAAGTATAATTCTCAATTAGAGACAGTAGAGATAATGATATGTCAAGAGAAGACTCACCATTGGGAAGAATATGATAGTAATCTTCTCGTTTTTCTTTGGGGTCTATTGGGTCAACCAAGGATAATTCTGTGGCCATATGATATCTATCATAACCTAGACGCATGACCTCCCATGTACGAAAGTTTCCTTGAGCACTTCCCAAATATTCTAATTTCTAAAATAGTTTTTGACTATACCTTTATGTAAGGTGTCATTGTGAGGTGATGTCCACGGTTGGAACATGAGTCACATTTGGTATATATTTGTATCCAAACTCACAGCATATGTGTTGTTGTATTTTGCACGACAATTATTGTAATAAAGTTGTAGTTATTTTCTGTACCATGTATTTGGCGACTCAGAATAGGTTGGATGGAATGGACCTATTTTGGGGTTGTTACATTTGGTATCAGAGCTTAGGGATATGATCTCTGGCGGAGATCGGGGAATATAACTAGGAGGGGAGAGATGAGTAAATCCTTCGCTAGTGTGTCCTACCTAAGCTTATTTGTTGGTCAGTCATAATATCAGGATATTATGTGATATGTTAATTTGTTAAATTAACCCTTGTTTTGAAGCTGTATTCTAGAATGATATTTGAAATACAGGAGATGAGCAATGGAGAAATTATGATGACAGGGAAGATAGAATCTGAAATGAAAGGAAGGTATTCTCAATTCTTTGAAATACCAGGTACGTAAATTTCGAGGACGAAATTTTATAAGGAGGGGAGATTGTAATACCCCGAATTTTATGAAATAAAAGTATTCAATTTTTTCTTATAATTACTATTCAGTAAATGGTTAAATTGATAAAAGTTTAAAGTTATGGGTGAAAAATGAATTTTTTTTCAAAATACACAAGTGGTTATAAAATAATCATTGTTGTCGGGAAATATTCGTTTGGTCGTGGAATATTCTTTCTGTCGGGGAATATTCGTACGACGGCGCAGCTATTTGTGGGCCCCATAACGAATAACTGTCGGATGAAGAAAAATGATAAATTTGAGTTTTTACAAATAACGGCGTAGTTGTTACCGTTAATACTGTTGAAATACCTGGTGGTTAAAATACAGTAATACGCGTTATTGCACAGTACCACACGGTATTGCACAGTATTTTTGAAATTATTGATTCTTACGTAAGAAGGCACTACTCAATAATTGTTACAGTAATTACTGTTCAATATTTTATTTTATTGATTCAATAATTGCTACGTTGAAATTTTATATTATTGTTGTTCAATAATTGTCATTGCACAGTATTTCTCATTATCAGATCAATAATTCATATTATTTGAATAATATTATTAGACAACATTATTGGTAATGTCTAGAAAGTTCTGTTTAAGGAGAGGTTTGGTCATCTAATTGCGCGCCAGTAAGGAGAAATCCTTATCGGAAAGCCCCCTCTTTCCTGGGAACGGCCTGGTTGTCATAAATGTGATTCTGTAATATTATTTGTGAATAATTAATTATTGCTTCATATGATAAGGAAATATTTATGTGGATATAAATAAGGGATATATTTTTTTGGTTAAAAATGAAGGAGTTAATGTTGAGATTTTTATCAGTATTTTTGTCGGAATGGAGGTATTAAAAATCAGGGTTTTTGAGATATTTTGTGGGGGTTATAATTTTTAATCCGACCGTTGGATCGTGGTAATTTTTGGATATGTTATACATATATAAGTTGAGTATATGTCCACAAATTTTGAACCGTTAAAAATGAACGTATGATTTATTATGAATTTTACGAGATGACTGGTTCAGAAATTGTTGAATTTTTGGAGTTTATCATTTTGATAGAAAATTCGAAAATTGGTGGGCCCCACTCTTGGTTGGTGAATAAATGTGCTGAGATTTTTATTCAAATGTGGTGGGTGGGAATAGTAGCAGGTAAAGCCATCAGGTTGCAGGTTAAGTCTGCTTCGGCGTGCTAACATTTTCCTATAAATAGAGGGCTAAGTTAGAATTGAAAAACACACCAGAATTCATAAGTTTTTTCTCTTTCTCTCTCTAGATTATTGAGTATATTTTGTGAGTATTTAGATACTTTGTAAGTTTCTATTCATCAGTGCAAGTTTTCTTCAGCCTTATACCGATCAGAAGTACTGCTCTTTTGAGGTAAGGGATATTAAGTGATTTTAAGGGTTATTATATTTTTCAGTTCGTAATTCTTCTGACTTTCAGAAAATTCTGAAAAAATTTGAAATGATATTTTGATGAGTTTTATTGATTGTGTCCAAAAATGGTGATTTTTGGATGTATAGATTAAGAGTTGTGAATTTTATGAGAAAAGACTATTTGAAAAGTAACCGCTTATAACTCCTTGTGGTTAACTCTAAAATTAATGAAATTTTTATTGGGAATACATGTATATGATGAGAGTATACTCTGTAAATTTCAGAATTTTTAGATAAAAGTATAATTTTTGATAAATGTCTAAATATTCGGCTATTTTGGCCATATGAAAAATAGTAAATGACTTTTAAAATTTCTGAGAAAAATATATGTTCACTATGGGACTATATTATGCTAAATCCCAGAAAAAAAATATTTTTGGAACTGATTTGATATTTTTTTTCATGAAAATGGTCTAATTATGAGTAAATGAATTAAATATATTTTGTGAAGGAAGAAAATTAGAAAATAGGATTTTATGGCTTGAGAATCCTATATGAGGTATATGCAGATTTTTGATGAGGGTTTTTGGTTATTGGTGATGAAATCTTATGAGTTTGGCATTTTAGGATGATTAAATGCATTATTTAGTAAAGTGTAAACAATTAAAATAAATTATTTATAAGCTTAAGAAATATTATTCTTTTAATATCATTATACCGAAATATTGATATGTATTTTATTATGGAATTTCTACCTTTTTGTGTCGAGTTTACTATTCACGAGTTACTATTCACGAGTTACTATTCACGAGTTACTATTCATGAGTTACTATTCACGAGTTACTATTCACGACAACATTGGTTTCTTTTTCTGACCAAATTATAGTTGGTTTATGAATATTACTCTTGAGATTAAATCTATATGTTGATTATATTGATTTTATTATCATATATAACATTTTTATAACCCTAATGATGATATTTCTCTTTGACTTGAGTGTAAAGATGGGTAGATTTCTGATATGATCATGACTATGGGTTCTCTTTGGCCAGTAGTGCAAAGTTGAATTGTTGACCGGTATGATCATGACCATTGAATTTATAAGTGAATATCTTTAGCTTAAGTGTAAAGGTGAATTGATCAACATGGTTATAATTATTGTTTATATAAATTCTGAAATGATTATATATTTCTTTGAGACATTAATATATTTGGCCTGAAGTGCAAATATGAACTGTTGATGAATATATTTGGTCGTAGTACAAATATGAACTGTTGAGGAATATCTTTGGCCTGTAGTGCAAAGATGAATTGTTGATGAATATCTTTGGCCCGTAGTGCAAAGATGACATGTTGTTGAATATCTTTGGCCAGTAGTGCAAAGATAAACAGATGTTGAGATGAACATGACCAACTGGTGATACAAATGAATATCTTTGGCCGTAGTGCAAAGATGAAGTTATTAGTATGATTATGAACAGGAAATGTGATTTGGTGTAACCATGATCTTTGATGTTTCAGGTAAAGATAGGTGATGAAAATTATCTTCGTCCTGGATGAGAAGAGGAATTTAGAACTACAGTTATGGTTATGAGTTATTTATATGATTGTGGACCAGAATTGTTGATTGATGTTACAGAGATAAAACATTGTTGATGGATTTTTAACATGGAGAAGATAATAGACTTTATAGTCTATTTGACTCTTCTAATGGATTGCTCGTTCCGCTGCAACTATGGTTGAAATTTTTATCATTTACCATATGTTCTAAATCTCTGATTTATTATTGATGAAGGCTATTGATAATTTAATTATCTTTAGTCATGATATTTTTTACTGAGCTAGTTGTGCTCACCCTTTTGCTTCACAATTCCTTTCAGGTAATAAGAGTGTAGCTAGGTCAAGCGAGGGTAACGGAGAAATAGAACGGTGGTCTCTAGCGGTGGATGTTCTCCCGAAGCAGTATAGAAAAGTTCATTTAGTAGTTTTATTTGGTGGATCCAATAGGGTAAGGTGTACCTAACGTTGGAAGGGTGATTTGCCACTATCATACAAGATGTCTAATGACATACAACCTCGTGTCATCATAAGACAGGGATGTGCTCATCCACTTGCTGAGTATATATACGAGCACTACCTATATAATCTTGGTATTTGTTTGAAGTATAATTCTCAATTAGAGACAGTAGAGATAATGATATGTCAAGAGAAGACTCACCATTGGGAAGAATATGATAGTAATCTTCTCGTTTTTCTTTGGGGTCTATTGGGTCAACCAAGGATAATTCTGTGGCCATATGATATCTATCATAACCTAGACGCATGACCTCCCATGTACGAAAGTTTCCTTGAGCACTTCCCAAAGATTCTAATTTCTAAAACAGTTTTTGACTATACCTTTATGTAAGGTGTCATTGTGAGGTGATGTCCACGGTTGGAACATGAGTCACATTTGGTATATATTTGTATCCAAACTCACAGCATATGTGTTGTTGTATTTTGCACGACAATTGTTGTAATAAAGTTGTAGTTATTTTCTGTACCATGTATTTGGCGACTCAGAATAGGTTGGATGGAATGGACCTATTTTGGGGTTGTTACATCATGACTAAAGGTATTATTGATAGCAGTTTGAGTATTTATATACATATCACATTATCTCAAATGTTAGGGTTAAATGCTTTTTAGGTCACTGTACTTATGTCAACTTACAAATGGGTCACTGAACTTTTTTTCTTATAGTCAACTCACTGAACTATATTTTACTAACAAAAATTTGAATTTTTGTAACAGACGTTAATTAATTGAACGGGAAAGTGACATGTAAAACGAAGGGTCCCACTTAATCCTAGTTGGAGCCTACCTGTAACTAATTTTAACACCTAAGCTATAACCCACTCATGGAAAACTAACCTACCCAACAACGATCCGATCCACCCAATAAAGATCCGATCCACCCCAACAAATCATTCCAGATAAATAACGAATAGATTCAGAAGGGGGTAAAATTAAGGGTTCATGGTTGTTCTTGCATTCAATCGAACAAAAAATCAATTGAAACTAACTATCCGTTGTTGTGTTTCTTGAGATGACTACCTCAAGTGGAGTAGACACTTCTTAAAAAAGGAAATCAGTGAGTAAATCTTCAGATTCTGAGCGCGAGTCCTCGTTTTCTTCTCCAATTGTTTGTCATTGTGGAATCATTGCACCCACGTGGGAAGCTTGGAAAGAAGGAACCCTAGATCTAGGTAGAATATTCGTTGGCTGTAGCAGATACAAGGTAAGTCAATGAGAAAGATATTTTCCCTCTTGAATTTATTTGGTTGTAACTAATTTTCCCTCACCAGATTAGTTGGTTTTAGCTAATTTTCCCTCATAAATATTATTTTATTATTTTGTTGACAAGGATAAAAATAGGTATTGTAGATTTTTTAAGTGGTGTGATCCTCCATTCACTGAAAGATCAAGGGAAGTTATCAAAAAATTAAGGGATGAGCTCATAGCTACTAATGAAAAAGCACAAATGTGTTGCTTGATTGAAGATGGAAGTGAGTTAAAAGTGGTAAAAGAGTTGATTATGAAAAATTTCCAGTCAGTTAGAAAACTCAAAAAAATGTGGATCATTTTAATTTGTTCATGGTTTATTTTTCTATATGTTTTAGTAATAGTAATGTAGAACAACATTGGGGAAACACTTTTTATTTTGTTATTTGTGTTGTGAATTCAGAGTTGTCTAAGAGTGGATGATTGTAAATCATTTTGGTGATCTGCTGAATCCAAACTTCTGTCTTGAGTAGCTCTGGCTTTCCCAAAAACTCCAGTGGTCTGCATAAATTGTAGAAAGCTCCAAAACACCCCATCGTTCATCGTTTGATCGGTGGTGTTATTTATATGAATATTATTGCCTTCCTGATGCACATTATCATGGTTATTGATTGGCAGTGTCTTAAAGTTCTCATGTGCTCCATTGCTTATCTCTATATTTCCAGATGTCATTCTCAAATACTGCCACAAAATAAGTGTTAATTAAAAAAATTGAAATGTCACATATTATCCATTTATTCCATTCGACCAATTAAATAATAAATAAGCTTAGGTAGGATACACTAACGAAAGATTTACTCGTCTCTCCCCTACCAGTTCTAATCCCAGATCTCCACCAGAGATCATATCCCTAAGCTCTGATGCCAATTGTGACTCCCCTAAAATAGTTCCACACAACCCATTTTGAGTCACCAAAATGCATGGTACAGAATCTAAATACAAACTTCATTTATAAAACTATCGTGCAAAATACGACAATACATAAGCTGAAAGTTTGAATATAAATATTGCATCGTACATAATACGATAATATCCGTACTTAAATTAAGTCTTCATTATAATTATTTTCACACTAATTTATAACATAATGAAGACTGCTATAGTGACTATCTTGGACTGTCACTCCATTCGCCGACTAGTCCCAACTATATTCTCATTTCCTGAAGAGAACAATGAAAGAAAAGAGTGATCTCAACTAGCCCAGTAAAGAATATTATGACTAAGATAATGTAGAACAAATTATCCTTAGTCATCAACAAGGAAAAATATGATAGAATACAATAGACAATAAGTTTTAGATCAACAACTGTATCAGAAATAACAATCAATTAGAAGAGTCAAGTAGAGCATGATGTCTACTATCTTCTATGATTTAAAAGTCTAGCATCAATATTTTATCCTTGTAACACCAATCAATAATTATTTCCATTCAACGAATTTTCTATGCACTACGGGCCAAAGATAATCGTTCGCATCACCAGTGGCCATGATCATGTCAAACACCTGTCCATTTATGCACTACGGGCCAAAGAAGATTTTCACCACAAACCTTTATCTGAAACATTAAAGGTAATGATTATACCAAAACACAATTCCTGGTCATAATCATACCAATCAATAGTCTATTTTTGCACTACGAGCCAAAGATGACTTTCAAAATAATATAAGCGTGATGATGACGACAATGATATAAAGAATCAATTAAGTAAGATCAAGGATAAATATTAGATATTTATAATTCAATTTATCTAGAGTTTAATAATGTCTAAATTGTCAACATGATAACTAATTGTAGAGTAAAATTCAAGAATGATATTCATGTATCAAAAATAATTTAGACAGAAAAAAAAATCAATTTTGTTGTGAATAGTACCCCGAGTGAATAGTACCCCGAATGCATATATTAAAATTTAATAAAAAAGTTCAGGCTAATATTCTAATGAAATAATATTAGATGAAGCGCAAACCTCAAGGAATTCTTAATCATTTCAGGAATTATAGAAGTAATACTTACCATAGTAAGTTTAGATTTAAGAATATGATATAAAATAATATCACTTACATAATATGGAGTATAAAAGAATATACGAAACTGTAAATGAATTTTCACCAGACATGCGGTAATCCGCGTAGACAGATCATTTCCACAACTTAATAAAGAATGAATACGAAAGGTTATTCACCAAGCATGCGGTAGTCTGCGTAGACAAGTTATTCTCACAGATTATTAAGGAATGAATACGAAGGGTTATTCACCAAAAATTCGATAGTCCGCGTAGACATGTTATTCCCACAGATTAATAAGGAATAGAATGACAACCCTTACAAGTATTGAAAGAAAATAACATCCTTTACGAATACGAAAAAAATAATACCCCTTACTTTAGTAGAATCAGATTGGATACTGCAATAGTGTAGTAGCAGATCTTTCTCTCTTATTCTCTCTCTATAGTTTTCTCTTATAAGTCTTAGTGAATTGGTAAGAATGAAGGAAGAAATAAGCTTCTATTTATAGAAGAATTCTAGCTTAGCCTTTGCAATATGAAGAGGCAAGTGGCTTGACGCCTGTAATGTGAAAAGACAAGTGGTTTGATTCCTATAATGTGAAAAGGCAAGTAATTTGATGTCTGGTAAAAGTAAGTACTATTGGCGAAAGTGACTCTTAGATGATGACCTATGGGTCCCATAGAATAAACCAAACTTACAACAAACGTCGCATTACAAACCTCTTATTTATATTAAAAATTGAATAAATATTTACCATAAATCACTTTATCTTCAATCAATACATTTTTAATCTTTCAACAATTCTTCGACAATGATATTATAACTCACAATATTGACAACCGGACCATTCCCAGGAAAGAGGGGGCTTTTCGATAAGGATTTCTCCTTATTGGCGCACAATTAAATAACCTAATCTCTTTCCTCGACAGAACTTTCTAGATATTGTCAATAATTCAAATAATAATATGAATAACTGTGTCGTCTCAATTATTGATTTAATAATATAAAATATTGTGCAGATGATACTGTGACAATAATTGAATCAATAATATAAGATAATATGCAGTAACTATTGTGGCAATTATTGAATGAAACTGAGTGATTTCTTATGTAAGCATCAATAATCAGAGATACTGTGCAATACCGCGTACCATTGTGGAACAACACTTATTAATGTACTTTTATCACCGAATTTTTCAACAGTTTAACGGTAAAAGTCTTGCCCTTATTTTATGAAAAGGTTATTTTTTTCGTTTTTTATATCCGACTGTTATTCCGTTGTGGGGTCCACCAATGATTGTGCCATCGTACGCATATTTTTAGACAAAAAGAATATTCCCTGACCAAACGAATATTTTATGACAACTTGCTTATTTTGTAAAATTTGCACATATCACCCATAACTATAGCATTATATCAAATCAACACCTTATTATACAAAATAATATTTAGAGAAAATTAAATTTTTATTCATAAAAAGTTGGGGTCTTACAATGTACCAGTCCCTTGCATGTAACTAGCCCACAACTTTCAGGGACATCCTTTTTCACACCTCACTTAACTCTTATAGAGTCATTAACTGGATACCACAACTTCCTCCCATTAACAATAGAGTAGTCTCTGATGGCATCTTTAAACTCCCTAATGCTGCGAATGTCATGTACTGCTTGAACTTTATCAACTTCTTTTTTATTTTAAGGTTGTAAGCTTCAATTGTTTTCTATTTTTTCTTACTAGGGAGAGACCCTACATAGCACACCTCCTCTTTTTCTTCACTGCTCTCAGAAAGTGACCTGAGAGCATCACTATTGTCATACTCACTATGCCATTCTGCATCATCTGAATAATTGTATGCATTTGTTCTTTCACTAGCTTTTGCATTGCCATCACCCTCTGTAAGACCCCGAATTTTATGAAATAAAAGTATTCAATTTTTCTTATAATTACTATTCAGTAAATGGTTAAATTGATAAATGTTAAAGTTAAGGGTGATATATGATTTTTTTCAAAATACACAAGTAGTTATAAAATAATCATTGTTGTCGGGGAATATTCGTTTGGTCGTGGAATATTCTTTCTGTCGGGGAATATTCGTACGACGGCGCAGCTATTTGTGGGCCCCATAACGAATAACTGTCGGGTGAAGAAAACGACAAATTTGAGTTTTTTACAAATAACGACGTAGTTGTTACTGTTAACACTGTTGGAATACCCGGTGGTTAAAATACAGTAATACGCGTTATTGTACAGTAGCACACGGTATTGCACCAATTATTGATTCTTACGTAAGAAGGCACTACTCAATAATTGTTACAGTAATTACTGTTCAATATTTTATTTTATTGATTCAATAATTGCTACGTTAAAATTTTATATTACTGTTGTTCAATAATTGTTGCTGCACAGTATTTTCCATTATCAGATCAATAATTCATATTATTTGAATAGTATTATTAGATAGCATTATTGGCAATGTCTAGAAAGTTCTGTCTAAGGAGAGGTTTGGTCATCTAATTGCGCGCTAGTAAGGAGAAATCCTTATTGGAAAGCCCCCTCTTTCCTGGGAACGGCCTGGTTGTCATAAATGTGATTCTATAATATTATTTATGAATAATTAATTATTGATTCATATGATAAGAAAATATTTATTTTATGTGGATATAAACGAGGGATATATTTTTGTGGTTAAAAAATGAAGGAGTTAATGTTGAGGTTTTTATCAGTATTTTTGTCGGAATAGAGGTATTAAAAATTAGGGTTTTTGAGATATTTTGCGAGGGTTATAATTTTTAATCCGACCGTTGGATCGTGGTAATATTTGGATATGTTATACATATATAAGTTGAGTATATGCCCACAAATTTTGAATCGTTAGAAATGAACGTATGATTTATTATGAATTTTACGAGATGACTGGTTCAGAAATTGTTGAATTTTCGGAGTTTATCATTTGGTGGAAAATTCTAGAATTGGTGGGCTCCACTTGTGGTTGGTGAAGAAATGTGCTGAATTATATTTCAAATGTGGTGGGTGGGAATAGTAGCAGGTAAAGCCATCAGGTTGCAGGTCAAACCTACCAAAATTTTCCTATAAATAGAGGGCTAAGTTAGAATTGAAAATCACACCAGAAACATAAGCTTTCTCTCTTTCTCTCTCTATATTATGAAGCATATTTTGTGAGTATTTAGATACTTTGAGAGTTGCTATTCAGTGCAAGTTTCCTTCGGCTTTGCATACCGATCAGAAGTACTGCTCTTTTGAGGTAAGGGATAGTAAGAGATATTAAGGGATTTTAAGGGTTGTTATGATTTTCAGTTTCGTAATTTTTCTGATCTTCAAAAATTTTGGAAAAATTTGAAATGATATTCTGATGAGTTTTATTGATTGTGTCCAAAAATGGTGATTTTTGGATGTATAGATTAAGAGTTATGAATTTTACGGGAAAAGACTATTTTAAAAGTAACCGCTTATAATTCCTTGTGGTTAACTCCAAAATTGATGAAATTTTTATTGGGAGTACATGTATGTGATAGAAGTATACTCTGTAAATTTCAGAATTTTTAGACAAAAGTACAATTTTTGATAAATGTCTAAATATTCGGCTATTTTGGCCATATGAAAAATAGTAAATGACTTTTAAAAATTCTGAGAAAAATATATGTTCACTATGGGACTATATTATGCTAAATCTCAGAAAAGAAATATTTTTGGAACTGATTTGGTATTTTTCATGAAAATGATCTAGTTATGAGTAAATGAATTAAATATGTTTTGTGAAGAAAGAAAATTGAAAAATAGGATTTTATGGCTTGAGAATCCTACATGAGGTATATGCAGATTTTTGATGAGAGTTTTGGTTATTGATGATGAAATTATAAGAGTTGGCATTTTATGATGATTAAATGCATTAATTAGTAAAGTGTAAACAATTAAAATAAATTGTTTATAAATTTAAGTAATGTTATTCTTTCAATATCATTATACCGATATATTGGTATGAATTTTATTGTAGAATTTCTATCTTTTGTGTCGGGGTTACTATTCATGAGTTACGAATATTACTCTTGAGATTAAAACTATATGTTGATCATATTATTTTTTTCATCATATATAACATTTTTATAACCCTGATGTTGAAATTCTCTTTCACTGGAGTGTAAAGATGGATAGATTATTGGTATGATCATGACTAGGGTTCTCTTTGGCCTGTAGTGCAAAGTTGAATTGTGACTGGTATGATCATGACCATTGAATTTATAATTGAATATCTTAAGCTTAAGTGCAAAGGTGAATTGATCAACATGGTTATAATTATTGTTTATATAAATTCTGAAATGATTATATATTTCTTTGAGATATGAATATATTTGGCCTGTAGTGCAAATATGAATTGTTGATGAATATCTTTGGCCTGTAGTGCAAAGATGAACTGTTGTTGAATATCTTTGGCCTGTAGTGTAAAGATGAACTGTTGTTGAATATCTTTGGCCCGTAGTGCAAAGATGGTTTGTTGATGAATATCTTTGGCCCGTAGTGCAAAGATGGATTTGTTAGTATGATTATAAACATGAATTGTGATTTGGTATAACCATGATCTTTGATGTTTCAGGTAAAGACAGGTGATGAAAATATTCTTCGTCCTGGGTGCGAAGAAAAATTTATAGTCACAATTATGATTATGAGTTATTCATATGATTGTGGAAAGGAACTGTTGAGTGATGTTACATGGATAAAATATTGTTGGTGGATTTTTAACATGGAGAAGATAATAGACTTTATAGTCTATTTGACTCTTCTAATGAATTGCTCGTTCTGCTGCAACTATGGTTGAAATTTTTATCATTTACCATATGTTCTAAATCTCTGATTTATTATTGATGAAGGCTATTGATAATTTAATTATCTTTAGTCATGATATTCTTTACTGAGCTAGTTGTGCTCACCCTTTTGCTTCACAATTCCTTTCAGGTAATAAGAGTGTAGCTGGGTCGAGCGGGGGTAACAAGGGAATAGAACGGTGGTCATCATTTAGTAGTTATATTTGGTGAAGAAAATAGGGTGAGGCGAACCCAACGTTGGAAGGGTGTTTTGTCACTATCATACAAGATGTCTAATGACATACAACCTCGTGTCATCATAGGACAGGGTTGTGCTCATCCACTTGCTGAGTATATCTATGGGCACTACCTATATAATCTTGGTGTTTGTTTGAAGTATAATTCTCAATTAGAGACAGTGGAGATAATGATAAGTCAAGAGAAGACTCACCATTGGGAAGAATATGATAGTAATCTTCTCGTTTTTCTTTGGGGTCTATTGGGTCAACCAAGGATAATTCTGTGGCCATATGATATCTATCATAACCTAGACGCGTGGCCTCCCATGTACGAAGGTTTCCTTGAGCACTTCCCAAAGATTCTAATTTCTAAAACAGTTTTTGACTATACATTTATGTAAGGTGTTATTGTGAGGTGATGTCTACGGTTGGAACATGAGTCACATTTGGTATATATTTGTATCCAAACTCACAGCATATGTGTTGTTGTATTTTGCACGACAATTGTTGTAATAAAATTGTAGTTGTTTTCTGTACCATGTATTTGACGACTCAGAATGGGTTGGGTGGAATGGATCTATTTTGGGGTCGTTACATTTGGTATCAGATCTTGGGGATATGATCTCTGGCGGAGATCGGGGAATACAACTAGGAGGGGAGAGATGAGTAAATCCTTCGCTAGTGTGTCCTACCTAAGCTTATTTGTTGGTCAGTCATAATATCGGGATATTATGTGATATGTTAATTTGTTAAATTAACACTTGTTTTGAAGCTGTATTCTAGAATGTTATTTGAAATACAGGAGATGAGCAATGGAGAAATTATGATGACAGGGAAGATGGAATCTGAAATGAAAGGAATGTATTCTCAATTCTTTGAAATACCAGGTACGTAAATTTCGAGGACGAAATTTCATAAGGAGGGGAGATTGTAAGACCCCGAATTTTATGAAATAAAAGTATTCAATTTTTCTTATAATTACTATTCAGTAAATGGTTAAATTGATAAATGTTAAAGTTAAGGGTGATATATGATTTTTTTCAAAATACACAAGTAGTTATAAAATAATCATTGTTGTCGGGGAATATTCGTTTGGTCGTGAAATATTCTTTCTGTCGGGGAATATTCGTACGACGGCGCAGCTATTTGTGGGCCCCATAACGAATAACTGTCGGGTGAAGAAAACGACAAATTTGAGTTTTTTACAAATAACGACGTAGTTGTTACTGTTAACACTGTTGGAATACCCGGTGGTTAAAATACAGTAATACGCGTTATTGCACAGTAGCACACGGTATTGCACCAATTATTGATTCTTACGTAAGAAGGCACTACTCAATAATTGTTACAGTAATTACTGTTCAATATTTTATTTTATTGATTCAATAATTGCTACGTTAAATTTTATATTATTGTTGTTCAATAATTGTTGCTGCACAGTATTTTCCATTATCAGATCAATAATTCATATTATTTGAATAGTATTATTAGATAGCATTATTGGCAATGTCTAGAAAGTTCTGTCTAAGGAGAGGTTTGGTCATCTAATTGTGCGCTAGTAAGGAGAAATCCTTATTGGAAAGCCCCCTCTTTCCTGGGAACGGCCTGGTTGTCATAAATGTGATTCTGTAATATTATTTGTGAATAATTAATTATTGATTCATATGATAAGAAAATATTTATTTTATGTGGATATAAATGAGGGATATATTTTTGTGGTTAAAAAATGAAGGAGTTAATGTTGAGGTTTTTATCAGTATTTTTGTCGGAATGGAGGTATTAAAAATTAGGATTTTTGAGATATTTTGCGAGGGTTATAATTTTTAATCCGACCGTTGGATCGTGGTAATATTTGGATATGTTATACATATATAAGTTGAGTATATGCCCACAAATTTTGAACCGTTAGAAATGAACGTATGATTTATTATGAATTTTACGAGATGACTGGTTCAGAAATTGTTGAATTTTCGGAGTTTATCATTTGGTGGAAAATTCTAGAATTGGTGGGCTCCACTTGTGGTTGGTGAAGAAATGTGCTGAATTATATTTTAAATGTGGTGGGTGGGAATAGTAGCAGGTAAAGCCATCAGGTTGCAGGTCAAACCTACCAAAATTTTCCTATAAATAGAGGGCTAAGTTAGAATTGAAAATCACACCAGAAACATAAGCTTTCTCTCTTTCTCTCTCTATATTATGAAGCATATTTTGTGAGTATTTAGATACTTTGAGAGTTGCTATTCAGTGCAAGTTTTCTTCGGCTTTGCATACCGATCAGAAGTACTGCTCTTTTGAGGTAAGGGATAGTAAGGGATATTAAGGGATTTTAAGGGTTGTTATGATTTTCAGTTTCGTAATTTTTCTGATCTTCAAAAATTCTGGAAAAATTTGAAATGATATTTTGATGAGTTTTATTGATTGTGTCCAAAAATGGTGATTTTTGGATGTATAGATTAAGAGTTATGAATTTTATGGGAAAAGACTATTTTAAAAGTAACCGCTTATAATTCCTTGTGGTTAACTCCAAAATTGATGAAATTTTTATTGGGAGTACATGTATATGATAGAAGTATACTCTGTAAATTTCAGAATTTTTAGACAAAAGTACAATTTTTGATAAATGTCTAAATATTCGGCTATTTTGGCCATATGAAAAATAGTAAATGACTTTTAAAAATTCTGAGAAAAATATATGTTCACTATGGGACTATATTATGCTAAATCTCAGAAAAGAAATATTTTTGGAACTGATTTGGTATTTTTCATGAAAATGATCTAGTTATGAGTAAATGAATTAAATATGTTTTGTGAAGAAAGAAAATTGAAAAATAGGATTTTATGGCTTGAGAATCCTATATGAGGTATATGCAGATTTTTGATGAGAGTTTTGGTTATTGATGATGAAATTATAAGAGTTGGCATTTTATGATGATTAAATGCATTAATTAGTAAAGTGTAAACAATTAAAATAAATTGTTTATAAATTTAAGTAATGTTATTCTTTCAATATCATTATACCGAAATATTGGTATGAATTTTATTGTAGAATTTCTATCTTTTGTGTCGGGGTTACTATTCACGAGTTACAAATATTACTCTTGAGATTAAAACTATATGTTGATCATATTATTTTTTTCATCATATATAACATTTTTATAACCCTGATGTTGAAATTCTCTTTCACTGGAGTGTAAAGATGGATAGATTATTGGTATGATCATGACTAGGGTTCTCTTTGGCCTGTAGTGCAAAGTTGAATTGTGACTGGTATGATCATGACCATTGAATTTATAATTGAATATCTTAAGCTTAAGTGCAAAGGTGAATTGATCAACATGGTTATAATTATTGTTTATATAAATTTTGAAATGATTATATATTTCTTTGAGATATGAATATATTTGGCCTGTAGTGCAAATATGAATTGTTGATGAATATCTTTGGCCTGTAGTGCAAAGATGAACTGTTGTTGAATATCTTTGGCCTGTAGTGCAAAGATGAACTGTTATTGAATATCTTTGGCCCGTAGTGCAAAGATGGTTTGTTGATGAATATCTTTGGCCCGTAGTGCAAAGATGGATTTGTTAGTATGATTATAAACATGAATTGTGATTTGGTATAACCATGATCTTTGATGTTTCAGGTAAAGACAGGTGATGAAAATATTCTTCGTCCTGGGTGCGAAGAAAAATTTATAGTCACAATTATGATTATGAGTTATTCATATGATTGTGGAAAGGAACTGTTGAGTGATGTTACATGGATAAAATATTGTTGGTGGATTTTTAACATGAAGAAGATAATAGACTTTATAGTCTATTTGACTCTTCTAATGGATTGCTCGTTCCGCTGCAACTATGGTTGAAATTTTTATCATTTACCATATGTTCTAAATCTCTGATTTATTATTGATGAAGGCTATTGATAATTTAATTATCTTTAGTCATGATATTCTTTACTGAGCTAGTTGTGCTCACCCTTTTGCTTCACAATTCCTTTCAGGTAATAAGAGTGTAGCTGGGTCGAGCGGGGGTAACAAGGGAATAGAACGGTGGTCATCATTTAGTAGTTATATTTGGTGAAGAAAATAGGGTGAGGCGAACCCAACGTTGGAAGGGTGTTTTGTCACTATCATACAAGATGTCTAATGACATACAACCTCGTGTCATCATAGGACAGGGTTGTGCTCATCCACTTGCTGAGTATATCTATGGGCACTACCTATATAATCTTGGTATTTGTTTGAAGTATAATTCTCAATTAGAGACAGTGGAGATAATGATAAGTCAAGAGAAGACTCACCATTGGGAAGAATATGATAGTAATCTTCTCGTTTTTCTTTGGGGTCTATTGGGTCAACCAAGGATAATTCTGTGGCCATATGATATCTATCATAACCTAGACGCGTGGCCTCCCATGTACGAAGGTTTCCTTGAGCACTTCCCAAAGATTCTAATTTCTAAAACAGTTTTTGACTATACCTTTATGTAAGGTGTTATTGTGAGGTGATGTCCACGGTTGGAACATGAGTCACATTTGGTATATATTTGTATCCAAACTCACAGCATATGTGTTGTTGTATTTTGCACGACAATTGTTGTAATAAAGTTGTAGTTGTTTTCTGTACCATGTATTTGACGACTCAGAATGGGTTGGGTGGAATGGACCTATTTTGGGGTCGTTACATTTGGTATCAGATCTTGGGGATATGATCTCTGGCGGAGATCGGGGAATACAACTAGGAGGGGAGAGATGAGTAAATCCTTCGCTAGTGTGTCCTACCTAAGCTTATTTGTTGGTCAGTCATAATATCGGGATATTATGTGATATGTTAATTTGTTAAATTAACACTTGTTTTGAAGCTGTATTCTAGAATGTTATTTGAAATACAGGAGATGAGCAATGGAGAAATTATGATGACAGGGAAGATGGAATCTGAAATGAAAGGAATGTATTCTCAATTCTTTGAAATACCAGGTACGTAAATTTCGAGGACGAAATTTCATAAGGAGGGGAGATTGTAAGACCCCGAATTTTATGAAATAAAAGTATTCAATTTTTCTTATAATTACTATTCAGTAAATGGTTAAATTGATAAATGTTAAAGTTAAGGGTGATATATGATTTTTTTCAAAATACACAAGTGGTTATAAAATAATCATTGTTGTCGGGGAATATTCGTTTGGTCGTGAAATATTCTTTCTGTCGGGGAATATTCGTACGACGGCGCAGCTATTTGTGGGCCCCATAACGAATAACTGTCGGGTGAAGAAAACGACAAATTTGAGTTTTTACAAATAACGGCGTAGTTGTTACTGTTAACACTGTTGGAATACCCGGTGGTTAAAATACAGTAATACGCGTTATTGCACAGTAGCACACGGTATTGCACCAATTATTGATTCTTACGTAAGAAGGCACTACTCAATAATTGTTACAGTAATTACTGTTCAATATTTTATTTTATTGATTCAATAATTGCTACGTTAAAATTTTATATTATTGTTGTTCAATAATTGTTGCTGCACAGTATTTTCCATTATCAGATCAATAATTCATATTATTTGAATAGTATTATTAGATAGCATTATTGGCAATGTCTAGAAAGTTCTGTCTAAGGAGAGGTTTGGTCATCTAATTGCGCGCTAGTAAGGAGAAATCCTTATTGGAAAGCCCCCTCTTTCCTGGGAACGGCCTGGTTGTCATAAATGTGATTCTGTAATATTATTTGTGAATAATTAATTATTGATTCATATGATAAGAAAATATTTATTTTATGTGGATATAAATGAGGGATATATTTTTGTGGTTAAAAAATGAAGGAGTTAATGTTGAGGTTTTTATCAGTATTTTTGTCGGAATGGAGGTATTAAAAATTAGGGTTTTTGAGATATTTTGCGAGGGTTATAATTTTTAATCCGACCGTTGGATCGTGGTAATTTTTGGATATGTTATACATATATAAGTTGAGTATATGCCCACAAATTTTGAACCGTTAAAAATGAACGTATGATTTATTATGAATTTTACGAGATGACTGGTTCAGAAATTGTTGAATTTTCGGAGTTTATCATTTGGTGGAAAATTCTAGAATTGGTGGGCCCCACTTGTGGTTGGTGAAGAAATGTGCTGAATTATATTTCAAATGTGGTGGGTGGGAATAGTAGCAGGTAAAGCCATCAGGTTGCAGGTCAAACCTACCAAAATTTTCCTATAAATAGAGGGCTAAGTTAGAATTGAAAATCACACCAGAAACATAAGCTTTCTCTCTTTCTCTCTCCATATTATGAAGCATATTTTGTGAGTATTTAGATACTTTGAGAGTTGCTATTCAGTGCAAGTTTTCTTCAGCTTTGCATACCGATCAGAAGTACTGCTCTTTTGAGGTAAGGGATAGTAAGGGATATTAAGGGATTTTAAGGGTTGTTATGATTTTCAGTTTCGTAATTTTTCTGATCTTCAAAAATTCTGGAAAAATTTGAAATGATATTTTGATGAGTTTTATTGATTGTGTCCAAAAATGGTGATTTTTGGATGTATAGATTAAGAGTTATGAATTTTATGGGAAAAGACTATTTTAAAAGTAACCGCTTATAATTCCTTGTGGTTAACTCCAAAATTGATGAAATTTTTATTGGGAGTACATGTATATGATAGAAGTATACTCTGTAAATTTCAGAATTTTTAGACAAAAGTACAATTTTTGATAAATGTCTAAATATTCGGCTATTTTGGCCATATGAAAAATAGTAAATGACTTTTAAAAATTCTGAGAAAAATATATGTTCACTATGGGACTATATTATGCTAAATCTCAGAAAAGAAATATTTTTGGAACTGATTTGGTATTTTTCATGAAAATGGTCTAGTTATGAGTAAATGAATTAAATATGTTTTGTGAAGAAAGAAAATTGAAAAATAGGATTTTATGGCTTGAGAATCCTATATGAGGTATATGCAGATTTTTGATGAGGGTTTTGGTTATTGATGATGAAATTGTAAGAGTTGGCATTTTATGATGATTAAATGCATTAATTAGTAAAGTGTAAACAATTAAAATAAATTGTTTATAAATTTAAGTAATGTTATTCTTTCAATATCATTATACCGAAATATTGGTATGAATTTTATTGTAGAATTTCTATCTTTTGTGTCGGGGTTACTATTCACGAGTTACGAATATTACTCTTGAGATTAAAACTATATGTTGATCATATTATTTTTTTCATCATATATAACATTTTTATAACCCTGATGTTGAAATTCTCTTTCACTGGAGTGTAAAGATGGGTAGATTATTGGTATGATCATGACTAGGGTTCTCTTTGGCCTGTAGTGCAAAGTTGAATTGTGACTGGTATGATCATGACCATTGAATTTATAATTGAATATCTTAAGCTTAAGTGCAAAGGTGAATTGATCAACATGGTTATAATTATTGTTTATATAAATTCTGAAATGATTATATATTTCTTTGAGATATGAATATATTTGGCCTGTAGTGCAAATATGAATTGTTGATGAATATCTTTGGCCTGTAGTGCAAAGATGAACTGTTGTTGAATATCTTTGGCCTGTAGTGCAAAGATGAACTGTTGTTGAATATCTTTGGCCCGTAGTGCAAAGATGGTTTGTTGATGAATATCTTTGGCCCGTAGTGCAAAGATGGATTTGTTAGTATGATTATAAACAGGAATTGTGATTTGGTATAACCATGATCTTTGATGTTTCAGGTAAAGACAGGTGATGAAAATATTCTTCGTCCTGGGTGCGAAGAAAAATTTATAGTCACAATTATGATTATGAGTTATTCATATGATTGTGGAAAGGAACTGTTGAGTGATGTTACATGGATAAAATATTGTTGGTGGATTTTTAACATGGAGAAGATAATAGACTTTATAGTCTATTTGACTCTTCTAATGGATTGCTCGTTCCGCTGCAACTATGGTTGAAATTTTTATCATTTACCATATGTTCTAAATCTCTGATTTATTATTGATGAAGGCTATTGATAATTTAATTATCTTTAGTCATGATATTCTTTACTGAGCTAGTTGTGCTCACCCTTTTGCTTCACAATTCCTTTCAGGTAATAAGAGTGTAGCTGGGTCGAGCGGGGGTAACAAGGGAATAGAACGGTGGTCATCATTTAGTAGTTATATTTGGTGAAGAAAATAGGGTGAGGCGAACCCAACGTTGGAAGGGTGTTTTGTCACTATCATACAAGATGTCTAATGACATACAACCTCGTGTCATCATAGGACAGGGTTGTGCTCATCCACTTGCTGAGTATATCTATGGGCACTACCTATATAATCTTGGTGTTTGTTTGAAGTATAATTCTCAATTAGAGACAGTGGAGATAATGATAAGTCAAGAGAAGACTCACCATTGGGAAGAATATGATAGTAATCTTCTCGTTTTTCTTTGGGGTCTATTGGGTCAACCAAGGATAATTCTGTGGCCATATGATATCTATCATAACCTAGACGCGTGGCCTCCCATGTACGAAGGTTTCCTTGAGCACTTCCCAAAGATTCTAATTTCTAAAACAGTTTTTGACTATACCTTTATGTAAGGTGTTATTGTGAGGTGATGTCCACGGTTGGAACATGAGTCACATTTGGTATATATTTGTATCCAAACTCACAGCATATGTGTTGTTGTATTTTGCACGACAATTGTTGTAATAAAATTGTAGTTGTTTTCTGTACCATGTATTTGACGACTCAGAATGGGTTGGGTGGAATGGACCTATTTTGGGGTCGTTACATTTGGTATCAGATCTTGGGGATATGATCTCTGGCGGAGATCGGGGAATACAACTAGGAGGGGAGAGATGAGTAAATCCTTCGCTAGTGTGTCCTACCTAAGCTTATTTGTTGGTCAGTCATAATATCGGGATATTATGTGATATGTTAATTTGTTAAATTAACACTTGTTTTGAAGCTGTATTCTAGAATGTTATTTGAAATACAGGAGATGAGCAATGGAGAAATTATGATGACAGGGAAGATGGAATCTGAAATGAAAGGAATGTATTCTCAATTCTTTGAAATACCAGGTACGTAAATTTCGAGGACGAAATTTCATAAGGAGGGGAGATTGTAAGACCCCGAATTTTATGAAATAAAAGTATTCAATTTTTCTTATAATTACTATTCAGTAAATGGTTAAATTGATAAATGTTAAAGTTAAGGGTGATATATGATTTTTTTCAAAATACACAAGTGGTTATAAAATAATCATTGTTGTCGGGGAATATTCGTTTGGTCGTGAAATATTCTTTCTGTCGGGGAATATTCGTACGACGGCGCAGCTATTTGTGGGCCCCATAACGAATAACTGTCGGGTGAAGAAAACGACAAATTTGAGTTTTTTACAAATAACGACGTAGTTGTTACCGTTAACACTGTTGGAATACCCGGTGGTTAAAATACAGTAATACGCGTTATTGCACAGTAGCACACGGTATTGCACCAATTATTGATTCTTACGTAAGAAGGCACTACTCAATAATTGTTACAGTAATTACTGTTCAATATTTTATTTTATTGATTCAATAATTGCTACGTTAAAATTTTATATTATTGTTGTTCAATAATTGTTGCTGCACAGTATTTTCCATTATCAGATCAATAATTCATATTATTTGAATAGTATTATTAGATAGCATTATTGGCAATGTCTAGAAAGTTCTGTCTAAGGAGAGGTTTGGTCATCTAATTGCGCGCTAGTAAGGAGAAATCCTTATTGGAAAGCCCCCTCTTTCCTGGGAACGGCCTGGTTGTCATAAATGTGATTCTGTAATATTATTTGTGAATAATTAATTATTGATTCATATGATAAGAAAATATTTATTTTATGTGGATATAAATGAGGGATATATTTTTGTGGTTAAAAAATGAAGGAGTTAATGTTGAGGTTTTTATCAGTATTTTTGTCGGAATGGAGGTATTAAAAATTAGGGTTTTTGAGATATTTTGCGAGGGTTATAATTTTTAATCCGACCGTTGGATCGTGGTAATATTTGGATATGTTATACATATATAAGTTGAGTATATGCCCACAAATTTTGAACCGTTAGAAATGAACGTATGATTTATTATGAATTTTACGAGATGACTGGTTCAGAAATTGTTGAATTTTCGGAGTTTATCATTTGGTGGAAAATTCTAGAATTGGTGGGCTCCACTTGTGGTTGGTGAAGAAATGTGCTGAATTATATTTTAAATGTGGTGGGTGGGAATAGTAGCAGGTAAAGCCATCAGGTTGCAGGTCAAACCTACCAAAATTTTCCTATAAATAGAGGGCTAAGTTAGAATTGAAAATCACACCAGAAACATAAGCTTTCTCTCTTTCTCTCTCTATATTATGAAGCATATTTTGTGAGTATTTAGATACTTTGAGAGTTGCTATTCAGTGCAAGTTTTCTTCGGCTTTGCATACCGATCAGAAGTACTGCTCTTTTGAGGTAAGGGATAGTAAGGGATATTAAGGGATTTTAAGGGTTGTTATGATTTTCAGTTTCGTAATTTTTCTGATCTTCAAAAATTCTGGAAAAATTTGAAATGATATTTTGATGAGTTTTATTGATTGTGTCCAAAAATGGTGATTTTTGGATGTATAGATTAAGAGTTATGAATTTTACGGGAAAAGACTATTTTAAAAGTAACCGCTTATAATTCCTTGTGGTTAACTCCAAAATTGATGAAATTTTTATTGGGAGTACATGTATATGATAGAAGTATACTCTGTAAATTTCAGAATTTTTAGACAAAAGTACAATTTTTGATAAATGTCTAAATATTCGGCTATTTTGGCCATATGAAAAATAGTAAATGACTTTTAAAAATTCTGAGAAAAATATATGTTCACTATGGGACTATATTATGCTAAATCTCAGAAAAGAAATATTTTTGGAACTGATTTGGTATTTTTCATGAAAATGGTCTAGTTATGAGTAAATGAATTAAATATGTTTTGTGAAGAAAGAAAATTGAAAAATAGGATTTTATGGCTTGAGAATCCTATATGAGGTATATGCAGATTTTTGATGAGGGTTTTGGTTATTGATGATGAAATTATAAGAGTTGGCATTTTATGATGATTAAATGCATTAATTAGTAAAGTGTAAACAATTAAAATAAATTGTTTATAAATTTAAGTAATGTTATTCTTTCAATATCATTATACCGAAATATTGGTATGAATTTTATTGTAGAATTTCTATCTTTTGTGTCGGGGTTACTATTCATGAGTTACGAATATTACTCTTGAGATTAAAACTATATGTTGATCATATTATTTTTTTCATCATATATAACATTTTTATAACCCTGATGTTGAAATTCTCTTTCACTGGAGTGTAAAGATGGATAGATTATTGGTATGATCATGACTAGGGTTCTCTTTGGCCTGTAGTGCAAAGTTGAATTGTGACTGGTATGATCATGACCATTGAATTTATAATTGAATATCTTAAGCTTAAGTGCAAAGGTGAATTGATCAACATGGTTATAATTATTGTTTATATAAATTCTGAAATGATTATATATTTCTTTGAGATATGAATATATTTGGCCTGTAGTGCAAATATGAATTGTTGATGAATATCTTTGGCCTGTAGTGCAAAGATGAACTGTTGTTGAATATCTTTGGCCTGTAGTGCAAAGATGAACTGTTGTTGAATATCTTTGGCCCGTAGTGCAAAGATGGTTTGTTGATGAATATCTTTGGCCCGTAGTGCAAAGATGGATTTGTTAGTATGATTATAAACAGGAATTGTGATTTGGTATAACCATGATCTTTGATGTTTCAGGTAAAGACAGGTGATGAAAATATTCTTCGTCCTGGGTGCGAAGAAAAATTTATAGTCACAATTATGATTATGAGTTATTCATATGATTGTGGAAAGGAACTGTTGAGTGATGTTACATGGATAAAATATTGTTGGTGGATTTTTAACATGGAGAAGATAATAGACTTTATAGTCTATTTGACTCTTCTAATGGATTGCTCGTTCCGCTGCAACTATGGTTGAAATTTTTATCATTTACCATATGTTCTAAATCTCTGATTTATTATTGATGAAGGCTATTGATAATTTAATTATCTTTAGTCATGATATTCTTTACTGAGCTAGTTGTGCTCACCCTTTTGCTTCACAATTCCTTTCAGGTAATAAGAGTGTAGCTGGGTCGAGCGGGGGTAACAAGGGAATAGAACGGTGGTCATCATTTAGTAGTTATATTTGGTGAAGAAAATAGGGTGAGGCGAACCCAACGTTGGAAGGGTGTTTTGTCACTATCATACAAGATGTCTAATGACATACAACCTCGTGTCATCATAGGACAGGTTGTGCTCATCCACTTGCTGAGTATATCTATGGGCACTACCTATATAATCTTGGTGTTTGTTTGAAGTATAATTCTCAATTAGAGACAGTGGAGATAATGATAAGTCAAGAGAAGACTCACCATTGGGAAGAATATGATAGTAATCTTCTCGTTTTTCTTTGGGGTCTATTGGGTCAACCAAGGATAATTCTGTGGCCATATGATATCTATCATAACCTAGACGCGTGGCCTCCCATGTACGAAGGTTTCCTTGAGCACTTCCCAAAGATTCTAATTTCTAAAACAGTTTTTGACTATACCTTTATGTAAGGTGTTATTGTGAGGTGATGTCCACGGTTGGAACATGAGTCACATTTGGTATATATTTGTATCCAAACTCACAGCATATGTGTTGTTGTATTTTGCACGACAATTGTTGTAATAAAATTGTAGTTGTTTTCTGTACCATGTATTTGACGACTCAGAATGGGTTGGGTGGAATGGACCTATTTTGGGGTCGTTACATTTGGTATCAGATCTTGGGGATATGATCTCTGGCGGAGATCGGGGAATACAACTAGGAGGGAGAGATGAGTAAATCCTTCGCTAGTGTGTCCTACCTAAGCTTATTTGTTGGTCAGTCATAATATCGGGATATTATGTGATATGTTAATTTGTTAAATTAACACTTGTTTTGAAGCTGTATTCTAGAATGTTATTTGAAATACAGGAGATGAGCAATGGAGAAATTATGATGACAGGGAAGATGGAATCTGAAATGAAAGGAATGTATTCTCAATTCTTTGAAATACCAGGTACGTAAATTTCGAGGACGAAATTTCATAAGGAGGGGAGATTGTAAGACCCCGAATTTTATGAAATAAAAGTATTCAATTTTTCTTATAATTACTATTCAGTAAATGGTTAAATTGATAAATGTTAAAGTTAAGGGTGATATATGATTTTTTTCAAAATACACAAGTAGTTATAAAATAATCATTGTTGTCGGGGAATATTCGTTTGGTCGTGAAATATTCTTTCTGTCGGGGAATATTCGTACGACGGCGCAGCTATTTGTGGGCCCCATAACGAATAACTGTCGGGTGAAGAAAACGACAAATTTGAGTTTTTTACAAATAACGACGTAGTTGTTACTGTTAACACTGTTGGAATACCCGGTGGTTAAAATACAGTAATACGCGTTATTGTACAGTAGCACACGGTATTGCACCAATTATTGATTCTTACGTAAGAAGGCACTACTCAATAATTGTTACAGTAATTACTGTTCAATATTTTATTTTATTGATTCAATAATTGCTACGTTAAAATTTTATATTATTGTTGTTCAATAATTGTTGCTGCACAGTATTTTCCATTATCAGATCAATAATTCATATTATTTGAATAGTATTATTAGATAGCATTATTGGCAATGTCTAGAAAGTTCTGTCTAAGGAGAGGTTTGGTCATCTAATTGCGCGCTAGTAAGGAGAAATCCTTATTGGAAAGCCCCCTCTTTCCTGGGAACGGCCTGGTTGTCATAAATGTGATTCTATAATATTATTTATGAATAATTAATTATTGATTCATATGATAAGAAAATATTTATTTTATGTGGATATAAACGAGGGATATATTTTTGTGGTTAAAAAATGAAGGAGTTAATGTTGAGGTTTTTATCAGTATTTTTGTCGGAATGGAGGTATTAAAAATTAGGGTTTTTGAGATATTTTGCGAGGGTTATAATTTTTAATCCGACCGTTGGATCGTGGTAATATTTGGATATGTTATACATATATAAGTTGAGTATATGCCCACAAATTTTGAACCGTTAGAAATGAACGTATGATTTATTATGAATTTTACGAGATGACTGGTTCAGAAATTGTTGAATTTTCGGAGTTTATCATTTGGTGGAAAATTCTAGAATTGGTGGGCTCCACTTGTGGTTGGTGAAGAAATGTGCTGAATTATATTTTAAATGTGGTGGGTGGGAATAGTAGCAGGTAAAGCCATCAGGTTGCAGGTCAAACCTACCAAAATTTTCCTATAAATAGAGGGCTAAGTTAGAATTGAAAATCACACCAGAAACATAAGCTTTCTCTCTTTCTCTCTCTATATTATGAAGCATATTTTGTGAGTATTTAGATACTTTGAGAGTTGCTATTCAGTGCAAGTTTTCTTCGGCTTTGCATACCGATCAGAAGTACTGCTCTTTTGAGGTAAGGGATAGTAAGGGATATTAAGGGATTTTAAGGGTTGTTATGATTTTCAGTTTCGTAATTTTTCTGATCTTCAAAAATTCTGGAAAAATTTGAAATGATATTTTGATGAGTTTTATTGATTGTGTCCAAAAATGGTGATTTTTGGATGTATAGATTAAGAGTTATGAATTTTACGGGAAAAGACTATTTTAAAAGTAACCGCTTATAATTCCTTGTGGTTAACTCCAAAATTGATGAAATTTTTATTGGGAGTACATGTATATGATAGAAGTATACTCTGTAAATTTCAGAATTTTTAGACAAAAGTACAATTTTTGATAAATGTCTAAATATTCGGCTATTTTGGCCATATGAAAAATAGTAAATGACTTTTAAAAATTCTGAGAAAAATATATGTTCACTATGGGACTATATTATGCTAAATCTCAGAAAAGAAATATTTTTGGAACTGATTTGGTATTTTTCATGAAAATGATCTAGTTATGAGTAAATGAATTAAATATGTTTTGTGAAGAAAGAAAATTGAAAAATAGGATTTTATGGCTTGAGAATCCTATATGAGGTATATGCAGATTTTTGATGAGAGTTTTGGTTATTGATGATGAAATTATAAGAGTTGGCATTTTATGATGATTAAATGCATTAATTAGTAAAGTGTAAACAATTAAAATAAATTGTTTATAAATTTAAGTAATGTTATTCTTTCAATATCATTATACCGAAATATTGGTATGAATTTTATTGTAGAATTTCTATCTTTTGTGTCGGGGTTACTATTCACGAGTTACAAATATTACTCTTGAGATTAAAACTATATGTTGATCATATTATTTTTTTCATCATATATAACATTTTTATAACCCTGATGTTGAAATTCTCTTTCACTGGAGTGTAAAGATGGATAGCTTATTGGTATGATCATGACTAGGGTTCTCTTTGGCCTGTAGTGCAAAGTTAAATTGTGACTGGTATGATCATGACCATTGAATTTATAATTGAATATCTTAAGCTTAAGTGCAAAGGTGAATTGATCAACATGGTTATAATTATTGTTTATATAAATTCTGAAATGATTATATATTTCTTTGAGATATGAATATATTTGGCCTGTAGTGCAAATATGAATTGTTGATGAATATCTTTGGCCTGTAGTGCAAAGATGAACTGTTGTTGAATATCTTTGGCCTGTAGTGCAAAGATGAACTGTTGTTGAATATCTTTGGCCCGTAGTGCAAAGATGGTTTGTTGATGAATATCTTTGGCCCGTAGTGCAAAGATGGATTTGTTAGTATGATTATAAACAGGAATTGTGATTTGGTATAACCATGATCTTTGATGTTTCAGGTAAAGACAGGTGATGAAAATATTCTTCGTCCTGGGTGCGAAGAAAAATTTATAGTCACAATTATGATTATGAGTTATTCATATGATTGTGGAAAGGAACTGTTGAGTGATGTTACATGGATAAAATATTGTTGGTGGATTTTTAACATGGAGAAGATAATAGACTTTATAGTCTATTTGACTCTTCTAATGAATTGCTCGTTCCGCTGCAACTATGGTTGAAATTTTTATCATTTACCATATGTTCTAAATCTCTGATTTATTATTGATGAAGGCTATTGATAATTTAATTATCTTTAGTCATGATATTCTTTACTGAGCTAGTTGTGCTCACCCTTTTGCTTCACAATTCCTTTCAGGTAGTAAGAGTGTAGCTGGGTCGAGCGGGGGTAACAAGGGAATAGAACGGTGGTCATCATTTAGTAGTTATATTTGGTGAAGAAAATAGGGTGAGGCGAACCCAACGTTGGAAGGGTGTTTTGTCACTATCATACAAGATGTCTAATGACATACAACCTCGTGTCATCATAGGACAAGGTTGTGCTCATCCACTTGCTGAGTATATCTATGGGCACTACCTATATAATCTTGGTGTTTGTTTGAAGTATAATTCTCAATTAGAGACAGTGGAGATAATGATAAGTCAAGAGAAGACTCACCATTGGGAAGAATATGATAGTAATCTTCTCGTTTTTCTTTGGGGTCTATTGGGTCAACCAAGGATAATTCTGTGGCCATATGATATCTATCATAACCTAGACGCGTGGCCTCCCATGTACGAAGGTTTCCTTGAGTACTTCCCAAAGATTCTAATTTCTAAAACAGTTTTTGACTATACCTTTATGTAAGGTGTTATTGTGAGGTGATGTCTACGGTTGGAACATGAGTCACATTTGGTATATATTTGTATCCAAACTCACAGCATATGTGTTGTTGTATTTTGCACGACAATTGTTGTAATAAAATTGTAGTTGTTTTCTGTACCATGTATTTGACGACTCAGAATGGGTTGGGTGGAATGGACCTATTTTGGGGTCGTTACACCCTCACCCTACACCTGCCTTTCATTTCCCCTAGCAATCTCTCTTCCCACATCCTCTGCATTTTCATTTTCCTTTCTCACATCCTTTACATTTTCAATTTCATTTCCTCCTTTGTTTGTCTGACTACCTCCTTCCTCTCCCTCAGTTCCATCTTCCTCATCCTCATCCACATTCTTTCTCGTAGCCTTCTTATATTCCTTACATTTCCTCCTAGCCTATACCAATTCATCATTACCGCACTCTTCATCATTCAAGTCATCATCAGTATTATTCTCTTCTTAAGAACTATCATGCTCAACTACCCTCTTGGACCTCCTCTTAGCCCTCCTTTTTAAACTCTCATTTTATTTAGTTCTTTTTCGATCTCTAACATTCTCAACTGTCACATTGTCTTCATTATCACCATCATGATCCAACAAAGTATCCCCCTCAGCCCCACTCCACCCCTACCTTCACCCTCACCCTCATCATCCACATTTTCAACCACAATTTCAATCACATTTTGAACCACATTATCAGTCACATTCTCAGTCACATTAATACTATTATGTTCATCCAATATGGAGGTTTGATCAGTATTATATGGTAATACATGGTCTACATAGACATCAATTACACCATGTGGCAGGCACATATTAACCATATCTTTTATACTAGCATCGTCATAAACAAGTCTAACCCCATTATTTATATCTACTCCATCAGTTATAAAATAAACAGTTGATTGAGAATGATAACTAAGTTCAGTAGCTAGCTTATTAATAGCAACCATACAAATATAATCAGCGTCCAAACGTGACATACGATAAACTGTACCTCCCACATAGTCACATAAAGGAGTAGACTTGGCAAAATTGGCCCAGGCCCGCGGGCCGGGCCGGGCTGGCCCGTAAAAACTGGACTTTGGGCTTAACTTTTTTAGCCCATGGAAACTTGGGCGTTTTTGGCCCGGCCCGTTTTTGGCCCGGCCCGGCCCGTGGCCAGTGAGTTTTTTTTTTAAAAAAATAAAATTTTGCTACTTGTAAGGCTTAAACACAAGACTTGTAAGTAAATAAATAAGAGTTCAAACCAACTAAGCTACAATAACTATTTATTTTTAATGCAATCTTCAATAAATTTTAACTATATTTGAAAATTATAATTAAGATATGTAGTTAATGTAGGTAATTAATTAATAATACTAATTTATAATACTATTAAAATTTTAATTGATTGAGATATGTAGTTAATAATTTCAAAGTATAAAACTATTAAACTAACAATTATTAGTTTAAGTTAGATAATATAATTATAAAAATTTAAAATTATCTATATATTAGTATTAATTACAATATTTATTATTTTTAAAAGTTAAATAAATTATATTAATTTTAAAGAATCAAATTTGATTATATACTTTGAATTACTAGCAATATATAATCCGAATCAACCACTAATTTTTTAGATTGCAACTTTGCAAGTCCAAAATCTATACACAATAATATAGATAATTTTATCCCTTAATTATGCAATCCCCTTACTTATTGTAGTACATTTGGAAAGTAAATCAATCATTATCCCTTAATTATGCATTCCCCCTACTTATTTGGAAAGTAAATCAATCATTATCCCAAATCATGCCTTTAGAATAATATCTAAAATTATAATACTATTAAAATTTTAATTGATTGAGATATGTAGTTAATTTAAGTAATTAAAATTATTATTACTATTTTTGGTGTATCAAGATTTTGAAAAAAAAGATAGGAAAAAGCCCGCGGGTCGGCCCGGCCCGCCCAACCCGGGCCACGGGCCTCATTTTTTCAGCCCGCCAAAACCCGGGTCGTTTTTGGCCCGCCCGCGCTCGGCCTGGCCCGGGCCCGCCTGCCCGCCCGTTTGCCAGGTGTATAAAGGAGCATAGATGAACTTCCCACCATAGTGTACTTTAAATTGAACAACAATATCCATCTGTAACAAATGAAACCATATGCAAAACAGAGCATAAGCAATAAACTTTTGAAGGAGTGTTCTAAATTACAGAGCATACATATGTGGATAAAAGAGGACCAAAATTTAATAAATAATGATTTTGTAAATCTTAAAACAAGAATTAGTAAAGAAAAAGACAAAGCAAAACATTAAATAATACATTTTAACGCTAGAGTTTAGAAGTTAAAAGGACAATACGACAACAAACCCAAAAAAGAAATCATCAAAATCAAAAAAGGGGACAAGAGGGGACCATCAGATGGGACATACCTGTCGACCGTTACTTGATGACGAACTTCAAATGACTTCTAAACAACGTGAATCACACCAAGATTCACCAAATAATCGATTTTGTTAGTTTTTCGAATTGATCAATCGAACAACTACTCGTTTTTTGCTGAGTTTTTCAATTCTTCGATCACTTTCGAAGGGTTGGGTTGGGTTGGGTTAGGGCTCGGTTGAACAATTTGGAACAAATTTGGGACAAATGACGATTCAATTGCTTCTAATACACATGTGGGTCCATCCATTGGTAATTTGGCGAGAGAATTTCCCTCCATATCCACGTAATGTTGGCCACATGGATTGATCCGTTCCACATCAAAATTATTTTATATGTTTGTAGCTTATTTGTCCAATTCCGTCTAAAGTCACAATAGTTAACAGAATTGCAAACGATTTGTTAGTAAAATATAGTTCAGTGAATTAACTGTAAAAAAAAAAAGTTCAATGACTCATTTGTAAGACCTAAAAAGCATTTAACCCTCAAATGTTATGACGTAAAACTTGGGTGGGACAGTGGTGGTGGTGAGAAATGGTGGCGATGTTTTATGGTGGATGTTAGGTGACGGTAGTGGTGGGTTACGGTGGTGGATGGTGATGCGTGATTGATGAATTAGCGTGGATCTAGGTTTGTTGGTGGTGGCAGCAACGGTGTGGATCTGGGTTTATTGGTGGTGGTGGTGGTGGTGCGCCTACCAATTTTCCTTTTCCCTCCCGGCTGGAGGTGGTGAAAATAGTGTTCCCAAATAAAAAGCCACTACACTTGAGTTCCTACTAATAAGGACATGCCCACTATTCTATCGCTTCAATTTAGGAAATCACTAGTCTAACAAAATTAAGACTAGTTCAACTTGTTGTTTAAATAATTACATAATTAAAACATAATAATAATTTAAAAATTCTAATAAATTTAGATACATGACACTGATAATAGTGTCACGCGTAATGTTCCAAAAATATTAGGTGTTAGGTAAGGAAACTGATATTTTCATTTATTTTTTTAATATTTTCACATAAAAAGTGTAGCTATAAATGTATAGTGAGTACTATAAAATTTATAGCGATAATTTTTATTTAAAAATATCAAAAAATCATATAAAAATACCAATTTCTCTAGCTAATGGAGGTAGAGATTGATGGGAGAGATGGGTCATTGGAGATAGAAAAGATAAAAAAAGGACAAAAGAAGACAGAGACAAAATGTAATGTAAGTGTAAAAGTTGTGGAGCCTTTAGATTGCTTTTGTGAGTTGTAGCCCTGCCTTGATTCGTTTGTCACAATTTGAAATATAATTAATGCAAGAAAGTATTTAGATGAGATTTATCTGATTTTCTTATTTACAAATTTAATTGAATTTTATTTAAACAAAATGTCAAATAACATAAAAAAAAAATATTCACTCGATTACCCTTTTTTTTGTGTGCAAAAAATAAGAAGTAGATAAGATATCATTAACTCTCAGCATGTATAATTTGTGTGCATAACATTACTTATTATTATATTTTTCTTATGAATTTATTTTACATATGTGCTTACTCAGACGTGATGAAGCTATGAGCCTATCAAGAGAGTGTGAACTCACACGGCCAAAAGGCCCAAAACTAGTGCCCCTCCTCTTAAATTTAGGGACATTAGGTTAATTCTATTCTTGTCCATTTCCATTATCTTCTTTAGCTATGCATGTGCCTTGTAGGCTTGTATGGCACCTCTACATTAATGTTGGGTCTATTCACAAGGGGTTGTCTACCTCTACCCCCAAATCCTTTGAAAGATCTTTCTCAACTCCATTAAAGAGATAAGTCTAATGATTATTCCTCGTAATTGGTTTCAATTGAGACAATGGTTCAAAATTTTCTTTATATCTCAATTTTAGGTCATTGATAATTAAGTCACATCAATCATTATTTTATCAGAACAATAAATATCGTTGAAAGTTTTAAGCGAGTTAAAACGTGTATAAGTGTCATTATATACATATTTGCTCTGACAACATAAATATTACTCTATTATTATCAACAACCCAATTTTATCTGATTTTGATGGGATTCACTTGAACTCGATCTTAATGGGATCCAATTTTAAAAATTGTATAGGTTAGAAATCATATGAAAATAAGTTTTTCCTATTTTTGACTTGATTATCCATAATATTTTTATAAAATTTTCAAATTATCCTTGTTTTATTTGTCTAAATTTTTAATATTCTATTGCAATGTTTATGTTTATGGTAGTCAGTTAGTCACGGTCGGATCTAGCTTAGGGGGCAAGGGGAGCAATTGACCCCACTGAATTTTTAGGGGTCAAAAAGATAGTAAAATTTTAGGGTGTTTGATAAAAAAAATTAAAATTTAGATTGAAAAATATTATCTCCGTTCCAAAATTAGGGATACATAGACTTTTTAAGGCCAATTTGCGAAATCTTAAAATTCAAAATTGATATGAAGTCATTTTGTTTTAATACAACAAATATAACAATTGTAAACTAACTATAAACCACTACTAATTACTATTATCTTTGTTGTTTTTAAAACTTGAACAAATTTATATCAGTTTGAGTTTTAGGATTTTACGAATTGACTTTAAAAAATAAAAATGTATAACTAATTTTGGAATGGAGATCGATGAAGGTAGTATTAAATTCTTCAAACATCATATCCTATACTACCTTGGTCACTATATAATACTCGTTTCTCTGTTTCTAGTCTAGTGGTTTGGCATAATTCTTCTCACTAATTTGACTTTAGAAAAAAAATTGATATGTTGTATTTTTTTTTAATTTATAATTTCACAAATTTAGTAATTGTTTTGAGATTTTTTGTAATTACTTGCAATTTTATTTTGTTTTTTTGTAATTGCTTGAGAAATTTTATAACTAATAAAAATAAGACTATTATACAACAATTTTAAGTAATGAAGTCTCGAAAAATGTTACTATAAATAATATTTGGGTATTATTTAGTTTTGTAATTTATTTTACTATATATTTATTTTTTTGCGGAAATTTGTTTATTTCAAATTTGACCCCCTAATGGTAGTGTGAATATATATATATATATATATATATATATATATATATATATATATATATGGAGCAATATTGGAAATTTTATTTGGTTGTGTGTATGAAAGTTACTGTTTTCAAGACTTAATATGTGTGATTTATGAACTAAAAAATGTATTGGTTCTTTATAAGTTTCAAGGGCAGGGCAGGGCAGGGCGGGGCAGGGCGGGGCGGGGCAGATTTTTTTTTTGGCAAAATACAATTTTTTATTTCTAAATTAAATTAATCACTATAATTTAAAAGACTTGGATTATAAACTTAAACTTCAAAAAACTGCTGAAAAAATCAAATAAATGTCTAGAGTAGAAGTGATAGTTCCAAAACCTCATTTTCACATGAATTGTAAGTGCGTCACACACTTATGTGATAAAAATTTTGTGAAAATATTAATATTATTTGTGAAAATAATAATTTCCTAAATTAAAATGCATAAATTGGGTAATTAATTTTGTTGAATTTGAAACATAAAAGGAGTGAAACAGCTCAACGAGTGGTTAGTTAGGGTGGAGGCTTTATTTTATAACAATAAATGAACAAACAAACTCATCTCAATTGACTCTTTATCTCTTTCCACCTTTTTCATTAGGATCATCAAATAAAGAAAGGGAAAAGCTTTAGTCTAGAAATGAATACTTCAGACTTTAAGAAGAATAAAATCATGACCTAATGGTGGGTTTGGGAGGAGGGTGGGAAATTACCATTTTGACCTCCTTTACATGAAATGCATACAAGTATGTATTTGTATTTGTAATACCCAAATATGTAAATTGTGCATCATTCCCTCTTGTGTCCTCCTACCTAATATATTAAAAGTGTATCTTTTTTCCCTCAAGTATTCCTCAAACTTTTGGAAGAATTGATGACTGGAAATAAAGAAAAACTCATCCTCCACTTTTCCCTTATGACTTGTATGGTGATTGAAAAAAATTATTAAACACTTTTTAAATTATTTAAAAATATATAAATTATTTTATTTTTATAAAAATTATTGAACATTAAAATATGAGCATTGTTACACTTGCAAAGAATTATTATAAAAAGAAGTTTATAAAATAATATTTCACAATATAATTATTAAATGATCTACCTAGATGAGTCCAATAGTTATAACTAATCACAAATATACACATAAATTTGTATCTTTTTTTTTTATAACTATTCTTTAATAATCATAGTATTATTATTAAAATATATGTCAAAAATATCCCCAAATGAGTTGAAGCGTCTGCTGAAATGTACATATGGTCTTTTGGCGCAAAGAGAATTAAAAATTATTTGTATATTTTTACAGGGACTTGACAAAAGTTGAATAATTTTTTTAAATCTGACCGCTCGTCGAATCAGCTGACAACAAACGAAAAACCTGCACAAGTAACGAACAATCACATTGAGAAGCTTGACGGCCGAGGCCGCTGGGGGATGAAAATCAGTATATGCCATAAAACGTCAACAATGGAAGCATGTAATTGCTCTAATGAATAAGAGTAATTTGTGTAAGTTGTACCTGAAACTTGAGTTATGGCCATGTATTTATAATTTAACCACACCTCCTCAATGTACTACATATGCCCTTCCCCGAATAAGAATAGGAGTGCTTATGTAAAGATTCCTTATAACTGAAAACTCCATAACTAAATAGGATTTGACTTCTTTAAAAATAAGAAGTCAAATAGAATATGGAATATAGATCCTTTAGCATATCAAACCCCCAACTGAGATATTTTGTCACGTGGCGTGGGTCACACTAAATCGTCCGGACTCATCAAATCACACTCTAACATTGTCCCCCACTTTGTTATTATAAGAAACTTAAACTAAGAGAATAAATCAATTAATCAACTGTCGTCGAACCGGAGCCGACAGAACTCGTCACATCGAACACCAAACGCTAGATGAAAACTTCTAGCTCTAACATTGCCTTTCAGTCCTTTATTCGACCCGAAACAAAGAAGTTTTATTGATGATGGTTTCGAGTTGTCTACCTTCTTCGGGGACCGAAAGCTTACACCATTTTTTGTACGGATTTTTTTATCTTGGAGGATGTTAGTCTCGGACGACGTTAGTCCCAAAGGAAGTTTAGTCTGGAAGATGTTAGTCCTGGAGGACGTCAGCCTGAAGGGCTTGTAGTCCGGAGGATGTCAGCCCAAAGGGCGTTTAGTCTCGGGGGACGGTAGTCCGGTGGACTTTTAGTCCGAATGATGTTTTTTCGATAGAACTTTAGTCCGATGGACGTTTGTCCGATCATTAATCAAACCTCCTATAACAACATCAATCACTCGACGGACGGGTAAATCTTAGTCAGGTAGTCAATCATTCCCAACCACCAACCGAACCTCCAAACTCCTTGTCAACCGAAGCCATAAAGAAGTTGACCAAAATTATTTGTTTTTTGTAAATGGTAGATGATAATAGTGGTGCAAGCTTAGGAAAGAGAAACCATTAGAAGAACTGCGGAAGTGGGTATCCGAAGTCTTGTAACAGAAATTATTCAAATGGTACTGCCAAAGAGGAGAAAATGGGTTCGCGTGAGTGGCAGCCGAAGTCCGAATTGGAGTGGATAGCAGCATCATTAGAGTTTGTTGTTCGAAAATGAAATTCTATGTTCGCCGAAATTAAATTGCGAAGACGGTAATTTAGACCAATCAAAGACATAATGAAGACAATATGATATAGTCTGAAGTGAGCTGTTATCATCTGAAGTGGGTTGCTGCCCGAAGTGGGCTGCTATTGTTCGAAGTGTCATGGACGAACATCGTGGACCGTCAAAGCTCATATCAGGCTTATATATTCTACCCCCGAGCCAATACAACAAGAATAAGAAAAGAAACTCGAAACTAATATAGCGCCTAATAGATACCAACTTTATATCTTGCCCAAAAATATTTTCTCCTCCGTTAACTTTGTTATTGTGCCGAAGAGAGAGAGAGAGAGTGAAGACATACATTTAATCGCAGAGACATGACTAGTAAGAACAATTTTGTTGAAGATTTTAAGTTTAAATCTACCATAGCCGAAGACCGTAGAAAATTGCCAATAAGAGAGCTAAACATGTTGTTGCTAGCTTATGGTGATGGGGGGCAGGTGCGCGTTGTGGGAGCGCGACAAGTGCAGTGGCACGCGGGGGAGCGATGCAGCGCGCAGGTGTCGCGCTGCTGGTGAATTAATGATTTTAATTCAACACAAGAACAAGCCTCTCTTTCTAACGCAAATGTTAACGACACAATCTGACCGCTCGCTGAATCACATGGCAACGAACGAAAAACCTGCACAAGGAACAAACAACTACACTGAGAAGCTTTATGGTCGGGGCCGCCGGGGGATAGCTCTAATGTTAAAATCAGTACAGGTCAAAAAACAGTAACAATAGAGACATGTAATTGCTCTAGTGAATAAGAATAAGTTGTGTAAGTTATACCTGAAACCTGAGTTATTGTAAGACCCCGAATTTTATGAAATAAAAGTATTCAATTTTTCTTATAATTACTATTCAGTAAATAGTTAAATTGATAAAAGTTTAAAGTTATGGGTGAAATATGAATTTTTTTTTCAAAATAAGCAAGTGATTATAAAATAATCATTGTTGTCGGGGAATATTCGTTTGGTCGTGGAATATTCTTTCTGTCGGGGAATATTCGTACGACGGTGCAGCTATTTGTGGGCCCCATAACGAATAACTGTCGGATAAAAAAAATGACAAATTTGAGTTTTTACAAATAACGGCGTAGTTGTTACCGTTAATACTGTTGAAATACCCGGTGGTTAAAATACAGTAATACGCGTTATTGCACAGTAGCACACGATATTGTACAGTATTTTTGAAATTATTGATTCTTACGTAAGAAGGCACTACTCAATAATTGTTACAGTAATTACTGTTCAATATTTTATTTTATTGATTCAATAATTGTTACGTTGAAATTTTGTATTATTGTTGTTCAATAATTGTTACTGCACAGTATTTTCTATTATCAGATCAATAATTCATATTATTTGAATAATATTATTAGATAACATTATTGGCAATGTCTAGAAAGTTCTGTCTAAGGAGAGGTTTGGTCATCTAATTGCGCGCTAGTAAGGAGAAATCCTTATTGGAAAGCCCCCTCTTTCCTGGGAACGGCCTGGTTGTCATAAATGTGATTCTGTAATATTATTTGTGAATAATTAATTATTGATTCATATGATAAGAAAATATTTATTTTATGTGGGTATAAATGAGGGATATATTTTTGTGGTTAAAAAATGAAGGAGTTAATGTTGAGATTTTTATCCGTATTTTTGTCGGAATGGAGGTATTAAAAATCAGGGTTTTTGAGATATTTTGCGGGGGTTATAATTTTTAATCCGACCGTTGGATCGTGTTAATTTTTGGATATGTTATACATATATAAGTTGAGTATATGCCCACAAATTTTGAACCGTTAAAAATGAACGTATGATTTATTATGAATTTTACGAGATGACTGGTTCAGAAATTGTTAAATTTTCAGAGTTTATCATTTTGGTGGAAAATTCTAGAATTGGTGGGCCCCACTTGTGGTTGGTGAAAAAATGTGCTGAATTATATTTCAAATGTGGTGGGTGGAAATAGTAGCAGGTAAAGCCATCAGGTTGCAGGTCAAACCTACCAAAATTTTCCTATAAATAGAGGGCTAAGTTAGAATTGAAAATCACACCAAAAACATAAGCTTTCTCTCTTTCTCTCTCTATATTATGAAGCATATTTTGTGAGTATTTAGATACTTTGAGAGTTGCTATTCAGTGCAAGTTTCCTTCGGCTTTACATTCCGGTCAGAAGTACTGCTGTTTTGAGGTAAGGGATTGTAAGGGATAGTAAGGGATTTTAAGAGTTGTTATATTTTCCAGTTTCGTAATTTTTCTGACCTTCAAAAATTCTGAAAAAATTTGAAATGATATTTTGATGAGTTTTCTTGATTGTGTCCAAAAATGATAATTTTTGGATGTATAGATTGAGAGTTATGAATTTTATGAGAAAAGACTATTTTAAAAGTAATCGCTTATAATTCCTTGTGGTTAACTCCAAAATTGATAAAATTTTTATTGGGAGTACATGTATATGATAGAAGTATACTCTGTAAATTTCAGAATTTTTGGACAAAAGTATAATTTTTGATAAATGTCTAAATATTCGGCTGTTTTGGCCATATAAAAAATAGTAAATGACTTTTAAAAATTCTGAGAAAAATATATGTTCACTATGGGACTATATTATGCTAAATCTCAGAAAAAAAATATTTTTGGAACTGATTTGGTATTTTTCATGAAAATAGTCTAGTTGTGAGTAAATGAATTAAATATGTTATGTGAAGTAAGAAAATTAAAAAATAGGATTTTATGGCTTGGGAATTCTATATGAGGTATATGCAGATTTTTGATGAGGGTTTTGATTATTGGTGATAAAATCTTATGAGTTTGGTATTTTAGAATGATTAAATGCATTATTTAGTAAAGTGTAAACAATTTGAATAAATTGTTTATAAGCTTAAGAAATGTTATTCTTTCAATATCATTATACCAAAATATTGGTATGAATTTTATTGTAGAATTTCTACCTTTTTGTGTCGGAGTTACTATTCATGAGTTACCATTCATGAGTTACCATTCATAAGTTACTATTCACGACAAAATTGGTTTCTTTTTCTAACCAAATTATAGTTGATTTATGAATATTGCTTTTAAAATTAAATCCATGTTTTGATCATATTATTTTTATAATCATATATAACATTTTTATAACCTTGATGTTGAAATTCTCTTTCGTTTGAGTGTAAAGATGGGTAAATTATTGGTATGATCATGACTATGGGTTCTCTTTGGCCAGTAGTGCAAAGTTAAATTGTTGACTAGTATGATCATGACCATTGAATTTATAATTGAATATCTTTAGCTTAAGTGCAAAGGTGAAATGATCAACATGGTTATAATTATTGTTTATATAAATTCTGAAATGATTATATATTAATTTGAGATATTAATATATTTGGCCTGTAGTGCAAATATGAACTGTTGATGAATATATTTGACCTGTAGTGCAAATATGAACTGTTGAGGAATATCTTTGGCCTGTAGTGCAAAGATGAATTATTGATGAATATCTTTGGCCTGTAGTGCAAAGATGGTCTGTTGATGAATATCTTTGGCCTGTAGTGCAAAGATGAATTGCTGTTGAATATCTTTGGTCGTAGTGCAAAGATGGATTTATTAGTATGATTATGAACAGGAACTGTGATTTGGTATAATCATGATCTTTGATGTTTCAGGTAAAGACAGGTGATGAAAATATTCTTCGTCCTGGGTGCGAAGAAAAATTTAGAATCACAATTATGATTATGAGTTATTCATATGATTGTGGAAAGGAACTGTTGATTGATGTTACAGGGATAAAACATTATTGGTGGATTTTTAACATGGAGAAGATAATAGACTTTATAGTCTATTTGACTCTACTAATGGATTGCTCGTTCCGCTGCAACTATGGTTGAAATTTTTATCATTTACCATATGTTCTAAATCTCTGATTTATTATTGATGAAGGCTATTGATAATTTAATTATCTTTAGTCACGATATTCTTTACTGAGCTAGTTGTGTTCACCCTTTTGCTTCACAATTCCTTTCAGGTAATAAGAGTGTAGCTGGGTCGAGCGAGGGTAACAGGGAAATAGAACGGTGGTCTCTAGCTGTGGATGTTCTCCCGAAGCAGTATAGGAAAGTTCATTTAGTAGTTTTATTTGGTGAATCCAATAGGGTAAGGTGTACCCAACGTTGGAAGGGTGTTTCGTCACTATCATACAAGATGTCTAATGACATACAACCTCGTGTCATCATAAGACAGGATTGTACTCATCCACTTGCTGAGTATATATACGAGCACTGCCTATATAATCTTGGTGTTTGTTTGAAGTAGAATTCTCAATTAGAGACAGTAGAGATAATGATATGTCAAGAGAAGACTCACCATTGGGAAGAATATGATAGTAATCTTCTCGATTTTCTTTGGGGTCTATTGGGTCAACCAAGGATAATTCTGTGGCCATATGATATCTATCATAACCTAGACGCGTGGCCTCCCATGTACGAAGGTTTCCTTGAGCACTTCCCAAAGATTCTAATTTCTAGAACAGTTTTTGACTATACCTTTATGTAAGGTGTCATTGTGAGGTGATATTCACGGTTGAAACATGAGTCACATTTGGTATATATTTGTATCCAAACTTATAGCATATGTGTTGTTGTATTTTGCACGACAATTGTTGTAATAAAGTTACAGTTGTTTTCTGTACCATGTATTTGACGACTTAGAATGGGTTGGGTGGAATGGACCTATTTTGGGGTTGTCACAGTTATGGTCGTGTATTTATAACTTAACCACACCTCTTTAATGTACTACGTCATTCCTCGAGTAGGAATAAGAGTCCTTATATAAAGAGTCCTTATAACTGCAAACTTCATAATTGAATATGAAATGTAGATCCTTTAGCATATCAAACTCCCTACTAGCATGGGTCACATCGAATTGTCTAGACCCGTCAAATCACACTCCAACAATCATTAAGTCCAACACGTACCAAGGCTATTAGAGCTATGGAATAGAATGAACTTGATACAACTATAACTTCTATGGAAGGTTTGCTCTAATCTTACCTTTTATTTTCTTCTTTTGTCCCTAAAACTTTAATTATATTACAATTTTTTTATATTAGTTTGTTTATTTAATTCTCTAAATTTTATAAAATTAGTATTTTATTTCATATAATTTATGCATATAATACATGTGCCAAAACAAGTGTCTCATAAACAACAAAATGAAATTATTTATTTGCTAATTTAAAGGAGGAGGGATTGAACCTTATACCTCTTGCTTAATAAGAGACATAAAGTACCACTCAACCAAAGGTGGTCAACAAAAATATATCTACTTTGTTTGATGAAAGTTTGAAACAATCAAAACAAGACAAATGATAAACATTAAACAATGTACGAGGTACTAGGCCCAACAAAATTAACTCATGCATAATCTACATTTGCTTTGAGAAGAAAAATATTTTTTTTAAAATTGTAGATAATATTGAGTAATATTTGACGTTAAAAGGGAAAAATATTATTAAAACGAGTGTATAAATATATATTTCTATAAATATATTTTATTTTAGTTGTATAAATTTTATTATGTGATTATTATCAGCCGTCTTAAAACGAGGTTTATATTTTATAGCAGTATAGGTTGTGGATATTTTAATTATTGTACTTTAGAGAAAAGGCCATGCTTGAGGCAAAAATATAGGCTTTTGTTGCAGCAAGTTTTATGAAGGATAGTCGGGGACTGAAAATATGTATAAGATGAGAAAATATTTGGCATCATATAACAGGGGTATTAAAGTACTTTCTCCCTTTCTTAATATATTTTGTTTTAAAATTGTGCACAAGAATTAATGAAATGATTGTATAGTATTAAATATAATATTAATTGTATATAATACCCTTAAATTCTCATAATTACTATACTTATCTCATACTCTCTCATCTAGGGATGCAACCGAACCGAACCGAATTTTGTCGAACTCGAATACTTTTATTCGAACTCGAACATGTTCCGAGTAACTTGATCGAACCAACAGTTATGTACGAGTTCGGATCCTTTGGTGTTTGCGAACATGATCGAGTTCGCGAACAAGTCGCAAACAAGCTTGTTCGCGAACATGAACAGTTCGCACGTTCCCGAACACAAACTTGTTCACGAACATCAAACTTGTTCACGAACATAAACTTAAAACTCTGAAGTAAAAAATAGTTAAATAAATACCAAAAATATCTTCTCTAAGTGTAACACCCCATTTCCCAAAAGGAAAAAAGGGATGTCACGCACAAACATAATAAATACAAATCTCTAATAAACCTCAAAATATTTTCAATAAAATTTAATACCAAATGTCACATACTCCAAATTAAATAGAATAAACTCCACATCTACATAGTCTCTACTAAAAATAAATAAATGTCAAAATAGACCCCAAAACATCCAGTTACAAAATCTTAAGAAAACCAAGTCTAATAATAATCTCAAAAGCAAATCTACTCATTTGAATCAAAGGTAGCTCTCATCCCACACATCCTGATCACCCCTGATTACCTGCCGGAAAAAGAACACAGCATGAGCCAATTGCCCAGTACGAATATGAAGATGAATAAATATATCACAGTAAATAATGAATCTAAATGAGTTGAATAAATGAACACATGTGAATTACAAACGAATTACGAATAGATCAAAATTTGAGAGTCCATTTACAAATGACTAACACTGTCAATCGAAAAATTTTAGCCAAAAGAATCCCAAACAAATAAGGCTGAATCAAATGGTTGTAAGATAACAATTTCATACTGAGCTCAAATACAAATAGCCAAGGGCTAACAAAATACATCGGTACCATGATGTATACAAATCAAATCGGATAATACGCACGACACATACGTCACTAATCCGCCAAACAAATCGAATCAAATCAACTATTGGGTCGACCCATACGTATCCTGAACAAATATATCAAATGGCCAAAGCTCATACCCAGAGCATACAAAAGGATACGCCGTGGACTAATCACACCGCCACGGAAGGTGTCAAGGCCTTGTGTCAAGAGGACATGCCTGTGGTACCCCCACAGGTGGTTAGCTCAAGTATACCCTAAGAATCAAACTACAAAATGTAAGCCAAAAGGGTTCAAATCGCAAGGCTTACATGACCATATTCAAATGAGATCGAATTATTAAATACAAACATTATTGACTATCACAATATATCATTGATCAAAATGACTCCCGAATGTGAACGAAAATATACGAACAATGGTACAAACGAATAAAGTCTCCAAAATATATTGACACGATTAACTAGTTCAAGGAGTACAAATACGAATTTTAATGTCAACGCCCAAACGAAATTGTCACAATAAATTGGACAACAAGGAATAATCCTAAGAAGCAATACCAAATTTCTAATCGAATAACAAAACGAACGAATTATATTTAAAAGAGTCTCGCTGAAAAAGTACGGAATCCGTACCTTAATATAGTATCAAAATAATTCGTCGAGTCCAACAATCACTCGCTAAACTCCCTCAATCCGATCTAATTATCAAAATAAAATATAATACACATAATTAAATTATGAAATCATACAAATTATATTTTCATAAATTCAATAATATTAATATATTATATTCAATTTGTACTCAAAAGATATATTTTAATGATAATAACAATATTATAATATTATTTATCATTTTCCCTTTATTAAAGTTCTGTAAATTATATATATATATATATATATATATATATATATATATATATATATATATCAAATAAATCTGTAGTAACGAATATATATATATATAACGAATTTGTTGTGTATAAATATATATAAGATGAATTGTTGTTGCATTACTTAAATATAATACTAATTATACTACTTGCAGTATATATATATATATATATATATATATATATATATATATATATATATATATGGCTAGTACGAAAAGTTGCCAGTATGAAAAGTTGCAGGTTTTTATGAGCCAACGAATTGTAGCAGATAATATACATATGCACCTATCTATTTATACTATCACATATTATAAAATTACTTGCCTTGAATTTACACCCACAACCCAATAAAAGAAGGACACTTGCTTTAGTTCTTCCCCTCCTGATTAATCTTCCTTACCGCCGCCTCCTTCTCCTTTCAGTTCTATACCCACGATTTATTTCATCAGACTTAATAAGGTATAGCTAGGTTTTGATGATTTAATTATTAATATATATATATATATATATATATATATATATATATATATATATATATTTAATACTCTTAATTTAAATAGGATTTAAAAATTACACATATTTTAGACCCAATTAATTAAAAGGCCCAATTCAATGTAATCATTTACTTATTATGGTCCAAATAAATTAACTATAGTTTGACCCAAATATAAGAAAAGCCCAATTAATTATTTTAAAGCTCACATAAATATTTTATTATTTTATTGGGTATTACATCACCTTCCCCTTAAAAAAAAGGATTCCGTCCCCGGAATCAAAAGAATGGAACATACCTAATTTTTAAAAAGATGTGGATATTCCGCCCGAACAGACTCCTCCATCTCCCAAGTAGCTTCCCGCTCCGAATGGTTTTTCCACAAGACTTTAACAAAAGGAATTGTCTTCCTTCTCATAATCCGTTCTTGACGATCTAGAATCGCCTCGGCTTCTTCCTCACAAGTAAGATCTTCTTGAATCTTATGCAATGGGTATTGCATGACATGAAGCGGATGATAGTTATATTTTCTTAACACTGAAACATGAAAGACATTATGAACATGAGATAACTGTGGAGGCAAAGCCACCCGATATGCCACTTCCCCAACTCTTTCAAGGACTTCAAAAGGGCCAACAAAACGCGGACTAAGCTTCCCTTTCAAACCAAACCTTCGAACACCTTTCCATGGAGAAACTTTCAAAAACACGTGTTCACCAGGTGTGAATTCAAGAGCCCTTCTATGAATATCAGCATAACTCTTTTGCCGCGATCTAGCTTCTTTCAATTTTTCTTTAGCCACTGCTACCTTCTCCGTAGTAATCCTAACCAAATCGGGTCCTTCTATTATCCTTTCACCAACCTCATCCCAACAAGTCGGAGCTCGACACTTCTTACCATACAAGGCTTCAAAAGGAGCCATACCAATACTAGCTTGCCAACTATTATTATATGCGAACTCCACCAAACTCAAATAATCATCCAAGTTTCCTGTCCACTCTAAAGCACAAGATCGCAACATGTCTTCTAATGTCTGAATAGTTCTTTCTGATTGTCCATCTGTCTGCGGATGAAAAGTTGTACTATAGTTGAGTCGCGTTCCCCAAGCTCGTTGAAATCCTTTCCAAAATCGAGAAGTAAAACGCGGATCCCGATCCGAAACAATAGAAACTGGAGTCCCATGAAGCCTAACAATCTCACGTTGAAAAATATCTGCTAACTTATTTACCGAAAAATCTTCACGAATAGACAGAAAATGAGCCGATTTAGTCAAACGATCCACTACCACCCAAATAGTGTGACGCCCCCAAAATTAGGTATACATCACCCATCTTGGGTCGTCAGATACATAGTACAGACTACAAATACAACTTAATAATACAACTGTCGGGTACAATACGACAAAACATAAACTGTGAGTTTGAATACAAATATTATCTTCTAGAGAGTATTCATACTCAAAAAGAGTCCTCATTACATTTATTAACACACCATTACATAGAATAGTGAGGACTACTAACTAATACTATCATTCGGACCATCACTCCGTACCCCGACTTGTCCCAGCTACGTTATCATTTCCTGAAGAGAACAGTGAAAGAAAGGGTGAGCTCAACTAGCCCAGTAAAAAATATTATGACTAAGATAATGCAGAATAAATTATCATTAGCCTTCAACAATGTTAAACTGATAAAATATAATAGACATCAAGTTTAACTGTAGCGGAATAAGCAATCCATTAAAAGAGTCAAGTAGAAAATAAACTCTACTATCTTTTATGATTTAAAAGATTTTCCAACACTTTGATCGCTGAGACTCAGCTTAATAAAATAATCCACATCATCGAATCACCCCTGCACTACGGCCAAGGATATTCGTATATTCATTAATGGTCATGATCATGCCAACAACTGTCCATCAATGCACTACGGCCAATGAGGACTTTTACCACATCATTTGTAACATTACGGTCATGATTACACCGAATAATCCCTGGTCATAATCATACCAAGTCCATCTATGCACTACAGGCCACAGATGACTTTCAACAGAATATAAACATGAGGATGATGACAATGATATAAGAATTCAATAAAACAAGTTCAAGAATTAATTTATCCAAGAATTAACAACGTCCAAATTGTCAACATGATACTACTTTGTGGAGTAAAATTCAAGAATGATCAGGAGAATATTTTCATGAATAGATACTGGATGAAACGCAATTATCAAGGATATTTCACAAATTTCATGGAGTATAGAAGTCAAAACTTAACCAACTGAGTACAATAAAGAATGGAATAACAAAAAAAATCACCATGCATGCGATAGACCGCACAAACAGGTTATTCCAACAGAATAATAAATAATGGAACCAGGTCCGGCATAAACGCACAGACAGGATATTCCGACAGAATAATAAATAATGGAACCAGGTCCGGCGTAAACGCACAGACAGGATATTCCGACAGAATAATAAATAATGGAACCAGGTCCGGTGTAAAACACACAGACAGGATGTTCCAACAGAATAATAGAAGAATGTCACCAAGTATAGGGTAGACCGCATATACAGGTTATTCCAACAGAATAATAAGAAATGGAATAACAATTCTCTTCATGAATAAGAAAGAATAACACCCCTTACCGTTTTAAAGAAGAGCTGAAGTAAGGAAGTAGTTAAGTAGCAGAATACTCTTCTTCTCTCTCTCTATAGTTTCTCTCTATAGTTTCTCTCTCTAGAGTTCAGTGAATTCGTAAGAAATAATGAAGGAATGAGCTGCTATTTATAGAAAAATAGAATGCATAGTAACTAATCCATGAACGGTCCAGATTGATTACTTTAATCTGACGGTCCATATTTAAAGAAAAATCTTTTAAATAAAATAAAATATATTCTATTTATAGAATAACTTTAATAAAGTATTTTGTTTTATATAAAAAGATGTTTCTGTTTTATTACGTTAATAATACGAATAAAACAAAACGTCATTATCGCTAAATAATTCATATTATTAACTGACAATAATAGAATCAAACTGAGTGACTTCTCACATAAGCATTAATAATCAATACCGTGTGCTACTATGCAACCACACGTATTACTGTACTTTTACTACCGAGTAGTTCAACAGTAACAATGGTAAAATTTCCGCCGTTATTTTTATAGAAAGATAATTCTGTCGTTTTCTCAATCCGACAATAATTCCGTTGTGGGGTCCACCAATGATTGTGCCGTCGTACGAATATTCCCCGACAAAAAGAATATTCTCCGACCAAACGAATATTTTATAACAACTTGCTTACTTTGCAAAATTTATAAATATTACCCACAACTATAACATTATATCAAATTAACTCCATAATATTCAAAAATGATATTTATAGAAAATTCATCTTTATTTATAAAAGTTGGGGTCTTACAACCTCCCCTTCTTATGAAATTTCGCCCTCGAAATTAGGGTACGTACCTGGTATGTCGAAGAGGTAAGGATACCTTGATTTCATTTCTGATTCTAACTCCCAAGTCATTTCCTCAACATCGTGGTTTCTCCACAAAACTTTGACTTGAGGTATAACCTTGGAGCGTAGAATATGTTCCTTCTTATCCAAGATTTGAACAGGAACTTCTTCATACGTCAAATCCTCCGCTATTTCGTCCGGTTCTAACTCAATAATGTGGTTCGGGTCTTCCACATATTTGCGTAACATGGATATGTGGAAAACGTTATGAACACGAGACATACTTGGCGGTAAAGCGAGTCTATAAGCCACAGTTCCTACTCGATCGAGGATTAAAAATGGACCGATGAATCGAGGATTTAGCTTTCCTCTCTTTCCAAATCTCGTAACTCCTTTCCATGGAGCAACACGTAAGAACACATGATCTCCTACATCAAATTCCACGTCCTTTCGATGAAGATCAGCATAACTCTTTTGTCGATCTTGTGAGGTTTTTATACGTTGTCGGATCGTTTGAATCTTTTCTGTAGTCATACGTACCAACTCCGGTCCCAACAACGTTGCTTCGCCCACCTCATCCCAGCATACTGGAGAACGACATTTTCTTCCATACAATGCTTCGAATGGAGCCATGCCAATACTTGCTTGATAACTGTTGTTGTAGGAAAACTCCACCAATGGTAAGAACTTGTCCCAACTTCCCTTGAAGTCAAAGACACAGAGTCTTAATAGATCTTCAAGAGTTTGAATAGTCCTCTCTGATTGTCCGTCCGTCTGAGGATGATATGCTGAACTAAATCGTAACTCCGTGCCCATAGCTTTTTGTAAACTAACCCAAAATCGTGAAGTGAATCTTGGGTCTCGATCAGAAACTATGGATACTGGCATACCATGCAGTCTTACAATCTCGTTTATGTACATACGAGCAAGACGTTCAAGTGTATAAGTTTCTCGTATCGGTAAGAAATGAGCAGACTTGGTCAATCTATCAACAATGACCCAAATCGCATCAATACCTTGAGAAACCCTAGGAAGACCGGTAACGAAATCCATGGTAATGTGCTCCCACTTCCATTCTGGAATTTCAAGTGGTTGCAATGGACCTTTTGGTACTTGATGCTCCGCTTTGACTCGTTGACAAGTTAGACACCTTGAGATAAACAACGCTATCTCTCTCTTCATATTGCTCCACCAAAATGTATGACGAAGATCATGATACATTTTGGTACTTCCAGGATGGATTGCAAACGGTGTGTTGTGCGCCTCCATCATGATTTCATACTTTAAATCAGGGTTGTTAGGAACACAAAGTCTGGAGTTGACTCGAAGTATTCCTTCTTCATCGATTCTTGCTTCCGGCATAGAACCTTCTTGCACTTTCTTCCTCATACGCATCAGCTCCAGGTCTGTAGCTTGAGCAGCTTTAACTTTATCGATTAAAGTCGGTTCTACTCGTATATTCGCCATCATCACATGGGTCCCTGGAGTCTTCAACTCTATCTCCATCCTTTGCAAGTCACACAAAATGGGCCTTTGCGTTGTTAATATTGCACTTGTACCCGCATATGATCTTCTACTCAATGCGTCAGCTACCACGTTCGCTTTTCCAGGATGGTATTGAATGGTATGATCATAATCTTTCAACAGTTCAAGCCAACGTCGTTGTCGCATGTTGAGTTCCTTTTGAGTGAAGAAATATTTGAGGCTTTTATGATCCGTAAAGATCTCCACTTTCTCCCCATACAAGTAATGCCTCCAAATTTTAAGTGCAAAGACAACAGCTGCCAACTCTAGATCATGAGTAGGATAATTCCTCTCATATTCCTTGAGTTGTCTTGATGCATAGGCTATGACTTTTCCATGTTGCATGAGAACGCATCCCAACCCTTTGCTCGAAGCATCACTGTAGATGACAAATCCCTCCGAGCCAGATGGTATTGTTAGAACAGGTGCTGAAATGAGTCTCCTCTTGAGTTCTTGAAAACTCTGCTCACATTCTTCGCTCCAACCAAACTTTGTATCTTTCCGAGTCAGCTGAGTTAATGGAGTAGCGATTCGAGAAAATCCTTCCACGAATCTCCGATAATAACCAGCTAAACCAAGAAAGCTACGTACCTCGGTCACTGATTTAGGTTGCTCCCAGCTTTGAATAGCTTCAATCTTTGCCGGGTCAACCGATATTCCACGACTTGATACTACGTGCCCAAGGAATGCTACCTCCTCCAGCCAGAACTCGCATTTCTTCAACTTGGCATAAAGCTTGTATTCACGAAGCTTTTGGAGTACCAGCCTCAAGTGTTGCTCATGATCTTCACGGCTTTTGGAATAAATAAGGATGTCATCAATAAAGACGACCACAAAGTGATCCAAATATTCCTTGAATACCCGGTTCATCATATCCATGAAGGCAGCAGGAGCATTAGTCAATCCAAAGGACATGACTAGGAATTCATAATGCCCGTACCGAGTTCTAAAAGCCGTCTTTGGAATATCCTCAGTTCTAACCTTCAGCTGATGATATCCAGAACGAAGATCGATCTTTGAAAAGAATTGTGCTCCTTGCAACTGGTCAAACAGGTCATCAATACGTGGCAATGGGTACCTGTTTTTGATGGTGACATGATTCAACTCCCGATAATCAATACAAAGTCGCATACTTCCATCTTTCTTCTTCACGAACAGAACAGGAGCACCCCAAGGAGAAGTACTAGGACGAATAAAACCAATGTCTAACAATTCCTGCAGTTGGGTCTTTAACTCCTGAAGTTCAATAGGAGCCATTCGATATGGGGCTTTGGAAATGGGTTTTGTACCGGGTTCAAGGTCGATACAAAATTCAATTTCACGCTCTGGGGGTAGGCCAGGAAGTTCTTCAGGGAATACGTCAGGGAATTTATTAACAATAGAAATATCATTCAAAACTGACGTATTTTTGTTTAGATCTGTGACATGAGCTAAGAAAGCTTGACATCCGTTTTTCAATAAACGAATAGCTTTATGGCTTGAGATGACAGCGATTGATTTTAATGGTTTGGTTGCTTGAATTCGCATAATAGGTCGATTAGGAATATGAAAGCTAACAACCTTACGAAAACAATCAATTTTTGCATAATGAGTAGTTAACCAATCAATCCCTAGAATCACGTCAAATGCAAGTATTTTTAATGAAATAAGATCGACAGGTAATGTGTGGGTACCAACTTGAACCAAACAAGACTTATAAACCGTGGATGTAATGAAGGTTTCTCCCAATGGAGTTTCAACTGCTAAGTCAAAGTCTAATTTCTCCGGAATCAAATTTAATCGATGAGCGCAAGTAGGAGAAATAAAAGAATGGGTTGAACCGGTATCAAATAAAGTATAGACTTCGTTAGAGTTTATGATAAGCTTACCCGTGATGACCTCATTCGGGTTCCTTGCGTTCTGGGAGGTCACAACAAACGCTCTCCCTTGCACAACCGGTTTTGACTTTTCTGGGACGGCCTTTGGTGCCTCCATCCTAGCTGAATTTGTCTTCGGTAAACGACAAAATCGGGCTAAATGACCTTCTCTTCCACAATTATAACATGCTTTGGACGGCATCGCGCAGTTTGGACTGATGTGCCCCTCCCCTCCGCATTTGAAACATATGATAGGTGGTCGTTCTCCTTCCTTAACGACAGGTGCTGGTGCTGACGTCTTTCCATCATTGTTGAATCTCCTCTTCTTAAAATGTCCATTCTTATTGTTTTGGCCCTGATTACCACCGAAGTGGTTACCATTTCTGGCCTGTTGATTCCCTCCACGCTTGTTGTCACCGCTTCGATGACTGCTCTCACTGGTATTATCATTTTGCCGGCTGCTCTCTTTTGGTTGCGTTATCTCGTTATCGCGCTCCACCAACTGAGCCCTATTTACAACATCTGAATACAAACACAGTTTATGAGAAACAAGATGTTGACGTATCTCCGGCTTCAAACCTCTTAAAAACATCCGCGTCATTCTTTCTTCATTATCCACCAGGTGGGACGCAAACCGGGATAACTCCGCAAATTTTGCCTCGTACTGCGACACGGTCATATTATTCTGCTCCAATTTGATGAACTCCACCTCCTTCATGTGACGAATACTCTCGGGAAAGTATTTGTCGTTAAACAGATCTTGAAACTTCTCCCAAGACATCTTCAGTGCGGCAGGTTGAGTACGCTTTATCGATTCCCACCAGTAATCTGCCTCTCCTCGCAACATAAAGGCGGCAAAGGGAACCTTTTGCTCCTCGGAGCAACCCAAGACATCAAATATCTTGGTGATCTGCTTTATCCATGTTTCAGCTACAAGTGGTTTGGGTTCTCCCTTAAACTCCGGTGGTCCCAGCTCCTTAAACTGTTTAGCGGTGACCGCCTGAGAGTTTCCAGTATTTCCACCTACGTTGTGGACAGGAGCCGCTTTCACCTGTTGTTGCATGAATTGCATAAAGCCTCTGAACATTTGATCATTCATCATTTGGTCAGTGTTGTTGTTTGCATGAGGATTGTCACCTTCCTGATGCACATTATCCTGATTATTGATATGTGGTGAATCATCAGTCGTCTGTGCTCCATTGCTATTCTCAACATTCTCAGATGCCATTTTCAGATACTGCCACAAAATAAAAATTAATTGATATGTCATATATTATCCTTATATTATGACCGACCAATTAAATACCATGCAAATAAACTTAGGTATGTCATACTAGCGAAGGAATTCCCCGTCTCTCCCCTCCTAGTTCTATTCTCACATCTTAGCCAGGGATCATATCCCTAAGCTCTGATACCAACTGTGACGCCCCCAAAATTAGGTATACATCACCCATCTTGGGTCGTCAGATACATAGTACAGAATACAAATACAACTTAATAATACAACTGTCGTGTACAATACGACAAAACATAAACTGTGAGTTTGAATACAAATATTATCTTCTAGAGAGTATTCATACTCAAAAAGAGTCCTCATTACATTTATTAACACACCATTACATAGAATAGTGAGGACTACTAACTAATACTATCATTCGGACCATCACTCCGTATCCCGACTTGTCCCAGCTACGTTCTCATTTCCTGAAGAGAACAGTGAAAGAAAGGGTGAGCTCAACTAGCCCAGTAAAAAATATTATGACTAAGATAATGCAGAATAAATTATCATTAGCCTTCAACAATGTTAAACTGATAAAATATAATAGACATCAAGTTTAACTGTAGCGGAATAAGCAATCCATTAAAAGAGTCAAGTAGAAAATAAACTCTACTATCTTTTATGATTTAAAAGATTTTCCAACACTTTGATCGCTGAGACTCAGCTTAATAAAATAATCCACATCATCGAATCACCCCTGCACTACGGCCAAGGATATTCGTATATTCATTAATGGTCATGATCATGCCAACAACTGTCCATCAATGCACTACGGCCAATGAGGACTTTTACCACATCATTTGTAACATTACGGTCATGATTACACCGAATAATCCCTGGTCATAATCATACCAAGTCCATCTATGCACTACAGGCCACAGATGACTTTCAACAGAATATAAACATGAGGATGATGACAATGATATAAGAATTCAATAAAACAAGTTCAAGAATTAATTTATCCAAGAATTAACAACGTCCAAATTGTCAACATGATACTACTTTGTGGAGTAAAATTCAAGAATGATCAGGAGAATATTTTCATGAATAGATACTGGATGAAACGCAATTATCAAGGATATTTCACAAATTTCATGGAGTATAGAAGTCAAAACTTAACCAACTGAGTACAATAAAGAATGGAATAACAAAAAAAATCACCATGCATGCGATAGACCGCACAAACAGGTTATTCCAACAGAATAATAAATAATGGAACCAGGTCCGGCATAAACGCACAGACAGGATATTCCGACAGAATAATAAATAATGGAACCAGGTCCGGCGTAAACGCACAGACAGGATATTCCGACAGAATAATAAATAATGGAACCAGGTCCGGTGTAAAACACACAGACAGGATGTTCCAACAGAATAATAGAAGAATGTCACCAAGTATAGGGTAGACCGCATATACAGGTTATTCCAACAGAATAATAAGAAATGGAATAACAATTCTCTTCATGAATAAGAAAGAATAACACCCCTTACCGTTTTAAAGAAGAGCTGAAGTAAGGAAGTAGTTAAGTAGCAGAATACTCTTCTTCTCTCTCTCTATAGTTTCTCTCTATAGTTTCTCTCTCTAGAGTTCAGTGAATTCGTAAGAAATAATGAAGGAATGAGCTGCTATTTATAGAAAAATAGAATGCATAGTAACTAATCCATGAACGGTCCAGATTGATTACTTTAATCTGACGGTCCATATTTAAAGAAAAATCTTTTAAATAAAATAAAATATATTCTATTTATAGAATAACTTTAATAAAGTATTTTGTTTTATATAAAAAGATGTTTCTGTTTTATTACGTTAATAATACGAATAAAACAAAACGTCATTATCGCTAAATAATTCATATTATTAACTGACAATAATAGAATCAAACTGAGTGACTTCTCACATAAGCATTAATAATCAATACCGTGTGCTACTATGCAACCACACGTATTACTGTACTTTTACTACCGAGTAGTTCAACAGTAACAATGGTAAAATTTCCGCCGTTATTTTTATAGAAAGATAATTCTGTCGTTTTCTCCATCCGACAATAATTCCGTTGTGGGGTCCACCAATGATTGTGCCGTCGTACGAATATTCCCCGACAAAAAGAATATTCTCCGACCAAACGAATATTTTATAACAACTTGCTTACTTTGCAAAATTTATAAATATTACCCACAACTATAACATTATATCAAATTAACTCCATAATATTCAAAAATGATATTTATAGAAAATTCATCTTTATTTATAAAAGTTGGGGTCTTACAAATAGTATCATTCTTTTTAAGAGTCCTCGGCAACCCAGTCACAAAGTCCGTCGAAATGTCATCCCATTTCCACACAGGAATCTCTAACTGTTGCAACAAACCACCAGGCCGCTGATGCTCTATTTTCACTTGCTGACAAGTAAGACATTTACTCACAAATTCAGCTACATCCCTTTTCATTCCACTCCACCAGAAATTCTCCTTCAAATCCTTGTACATCTTTGTAGACCCCGGATGAATAGAAAATGGCGAACTATGAGCTTCATACAACACTGCCTCACGAATCATTAGATCCATTGGAACACATAACCGTTTACCGAACCATATTACACCTTGCTCATCAATACGAAACTCTGGTTGCCTACCCTCATTCATATTCTGCGCTATAGTCCATAACTCACCATCCTCCTTTTGGGCTTCTTTGATACGCAAAATAAGAGAAGGTTCCACCCTCATACCTGCTACCAACCCATCAGAACCTCTAGTATATAGCTCCAAACCCACACGCTCTATATCCGAGATAAGTTGAGGTTGTGTAACCAAGGCAGCTACACTCCCTGAACTCTTCCGGCTAAGATCATCTGCAACCACATTAGCCTTACCGGGGTGATACTGAATCCTGGCATCATAATCCTTGAGAAGCTCCAACCAACGCCTCTGTCTCATGTTAAGCTCCTTCTGAGTAAAAATATATTTAAGGTTCTTGTGGTCGGTGAAAATGTCACAAGTCTCTCCATATAGATAGTGCCTCCAAATCTTTAGGGCAAAAATAACTGCTGCTAACTCCAAGTCGTGGGTAGGATAATTCACCTCATAAGGTTTAAGTTGTCTGGAAGCATAAGCAATTACCTTACCATGTTGCATCAAAGCGCACCCTAATCCCTTCTTGGAAGCATCACTGTAAATTTGATAACCTCCTATCCCTGACGGTAATGTAAGCACTGGAGCCGACACAAGCCTTTTCTTAAGCTCCTCAAAACTTTTCTCACATTCCTCATTCCACACAAATTTTATGCCCTTCTTCATCAACTGAGTTAATGGCAAAGCTAACAAAGAGAAACCTTCCACAAATCGCCTGTAGTACCCTGCCAAACCCAAGAAACTCCTTATTTCAGTTACCGTGGTAGGTCTTGGCCAATTAGTGATAGCCTCAACCTTCGCAGGATCCACCTTAATACCTTTAGCAGACACGACATGTCCCAAAAATGCTACTTGTTCTAACCAAAACTCGCATTTGGAGAACTTAGCATATAACTTATTCTTCTGCAGAACCCCCAAAACAGTACGAAGATGCTCTTCATGCTCCTCCTTAGACTTGGAATACACCAAAATGTCATCAATGAAGACAATGACAAATTGGTCCAAATACTCGCTAAAAACCCGATTCATCATACCCATAAACACTGCCGGTGCATTTGTCAACCCAAATGACATCACCAAAAACTCATAGTGCCCATACCGAGTACGAAAAGCTGTTTTTGGAATGTCCTCTTCCCTCACCCTCAACTGATGGTATCCCGACCTCAAATCTATCTTTGAAAACAACTTCGCACCTTGGAGCTGATCGAAAAGATCGTCTATCCGTGGTAATGGATATCTGTTCCTGATAGTGATCCGATTTAGCTCCTTATAATCTATACACAATCTCATAGATCCGTCCTTCTTCTTCACAAACAACACTGGAGCACCCCATGGCGATACACTCGGTCTAATGAATCCATGATCTAACAACTCCTGCAATTGTTCCTTCAACTCCTGTAACTCTAATGGAGCCATTCTATAGGGTGCCTTAGAGATAGGTTCCGCTCCAGGAATGAGCTCAATAGTAAACTCAACTTTCCTTGGCGGTGGCAATCCTGGCAGATCCTTAGGAAATACCTCAGGAAATTCTCGCACAACTGGATAGTCATCAAGTTGGGGCTCATCCCTCGAGGTATCCTTCACATAAGCCAAATAACAATCATGTCCCTTAGAAATCATTTTGCTCGCCTTCAAAGTTGAGATCAACTTTACAACACCATTCGGCTTGGAACATTGCAACTCGAATTCTGGTGCCTCTAAGGTTCCAAAAATAACCTTCCTCGCCTGACAATCAATAGTGGCTTGATGCTTACTCAGCCAATCCATACCCAAAATGATATCAAAATCATGCATCACCATCGGAAGTAAGTTAGCTGCGTACACCCTCCTCCCTAACTTCAAAGGACACTCGAGAAATTGCTCAGAAATAATCACCGAATTCCCCATCGGGGTAGCAATAGATAAACGAGGATCTAATGTATGAGAAGGTACTCCAAGATGACGAATAAATGAAAGTGCAACAATAGAGTGTGTAGATCCAGTGTCAAACAAAACTGATGCCTCGCGATTTCCTACAAGAAGGATTCCTGAAATAGTACCTGGTGCTTGGGCCGCCTGATTAGCTGTCAATGCAAATACTCTCCCACCGGCGTTACGCTGACCGCCACTACCAGCATTACCGCCTCCCCCATTTCCACGCTGAACTGTGCAGTCTCTTGCTATATGTCCCATCTGTCCACATAAGAAACAAGCCCCTGTATTTCTATAGCACGCCCTACCAGCATGATATCCACCACAAGTAGCACATGGAGCAGGTGGAAGTGGCAAAAGGTTCGGATTGCCCCCACCTGCCGGTCCTGGATACCGCCCTTGGATTTGACCCTGTTAGCGATGTTGACCCTGATTCTGATTTTGCTGGAAACCCCTGTTGTAAGACCCTGAATTTTATGAAATAAAAGTATTCAATTTTTCTTATAATTACAATTTAGTAAATGGTTAAATTGATAAAAAAATTAAAGTTATGGGTGAAATGTGAAAATTGTTCAAAATAAACAAGTGGTTATAAAATAATTATTGTTGTCGGGGAATATTCGTTTGGTCGTGGAATATTCTTTCTGTCGGGGAATATTCGTACGACGGCGCAGCTATTTGTGGGCCCCATAACGAATAATTGTCGGGTGAAGGAAAACGACAAATTTGAGTTTTTATAAATAACGGCGTAGTTGTTACCGTTAACACTGTTGAAATACTCGGTGGTTAAAATACAGTAATACGCGTTATTGCACAGTAGCACACGGTATTGCATAGTATTTTTGAAATTATTGATTCTTACGTAAGAAGGCACTACTCAATAATTATTACAGTAGTTACTGTTCAATATTTTATATTATTGATTCAATAATTGCTACGTTAAAATTTTATGTTATTGTTGTTCAATAATTGTCATTGCACCGTATTTCCCATTATCAGATCAATAATTCATATTATTTGAATAATATTATTAGATAACATTATTGGCAATGTCTAGAAAGTTCTGTCTAAGGAGAGGTTTGGTCACCTAATTGCGCGCCAGTAAGGAAAAATCTTATTGGAAAGCCCCCTCTTTCCTGGGAACGGCCTGGTTGTCATAAATGTGATTCTGTAATATTATTTGTGAATAATTAATTATTGATTCATATGATAAGAAAATATTTATTTTATGTGGATATAAATGAGGGATATATTTTTGTGGTTAAAAAATGAAGGAGTTAATGTTGAGATTTTTATCCGTATTTTTGTCGGAATGGAGGTATTAAAAATCAGGGTTTTTGAGATATTTTGCGGGGGTTATAATTTTTAATCCGACCGTTGGATCGTGTTAATTTTTGGATATGTTATACATATATAAGTTGAGTATATGCCCACAAATTTTGAACCGTTAAAAATGAACGTATGATTTATTATGAATTTTACGAGATGACTGGTTCAGAAATTGTTAAATTTTCAGAGTTTATCATTTTGGTGGAAAATTCTAGAATTGGTGGGCCCCACTTGTGGTTGGTGAAGAAATGTGCTGAATTATATTTCAAATGTGGTGGGTGGGAATAGTAGCAGGTAAAGCCATCAGGTTGCAGGTCAAACCTACCAAAATTTTCCTATAAATAGAGGGCTAAGTTAGAATTGAAAATCACACAAAAAACATAAGCTTTCTCTCTTTCTCTCTCTATATTATGAAGCATATTTTGTGAGTATTTAGATACTTTGAGAGTTTTTATTCATCAGTGCAAGTTTCTTTCAGCCTTATACCGATCAGAAGTACTGCTCTTTTGAGGTAAGGGATAGTAAGGGATAGTAAGGGATAGTAAGGGATTGTAAGGGATATTAAGGGATTTTAAGAGTTGTTATGATTTTCAGTTTCATAATTTTTCTGATCTTCAAAAATTCTGGAAAAATTTGAAATGATATTTTGATGAGTTTTCTTGATTGTGTCCAAAAATAGTGATTTTTGGATGTATAGATTAAGAGTTATGAATTTTATGAGAAAAGACTATTTTAAAAGTAACCACTTATAATTCCTTGTGGTTAACTCCAAAATTGATGAAATTTTTATTGGAAGTACATGTATATGATAGGAGTATACTCTATGAATTTCAAAATTTTTGGACAAAAGTATAATTTTTGATAAATGTCTAAATATTCGGTTGTTTTGGTCATATGAAAAATAGTAAATGAATTTTAAAAAATCTTAGAAAAATATATGTTCAATATGGGACTATATTCTGCTAAATCCCAGAAAAAAAAATATTTTTGGAACTGATTCGGTATTTTTCATGAAAATAGTCTAGTTGTGAGTAAATGAATTAAATATGTTATGTGAAGTAAGAAAATTGGAAAATAGGATTTTATGGCTTGAGAATTCTATATGAGGTATATGCAGATTTTTGATGAGGGATTTGGTTATTGGTGATGAAATCTTATGAGTTTGGCATTTTAGAATGATTAAATGCATTATTTAGTAAAGTGTAAACAATTAAAATAAATTGTTTATAAGCTTAAGAAATATTATTCTTTCAATATCATTATACCGAAATATTGGTATGTATTTTATTGTAGAATTTCTACCTTTTTGTGTCGGGGTTACTATTCATGAGTTACTATTCACGAGTTACTATTCATGAGTTACTATTCACGAGTTACTATTCACGATAAAAATTGGTTTCTTTTTCTAACCAAATTATAGTTGATTTACGAATATTACTCTTGAGATTAAATCTATATGTTGATTATATTGATTTTATTATCATATATAACATTTTTATAACCCTAATGATGATATTTCTCTTTGACTTGAGTGTAAAGATGGGTAGATTTTTGGTATGATCATGACTATGGGTTCTCTTTGGCCAGTAGTGCAAAGTTGAATTGTTGACTGGTATGATCATGACCATTGAATTTATAATTGAATATCTTTAGCTTAAGTGCAAAGGTGAAATGATCAACATGGTTATAATTATTGTTTATATAAATTCTTAAATGATTATATATTCTTTGAGGTATTAATATATTTGGCATGTAGTGTAAATATGAATTGTTAAGGAATATCTTTGGCCTGTAGTGCAAAGATGAATCGTAGATGAATATCTTTGGTCTGTAGTGCAAAGATGGTCTGTTGACGAATATCTTTGGCCCGTAGTGCAAAGATGACCTGTTGTTGAATATCTTTGGCCAGTAATGCAAAGATGAACTGTTGACGAATATCTTTGGCCTGTAGTGCAAAGATGACTTGTTGATGAATATCTTTGGCCCGTAGTGCAAAGATGAAGTTATTAGTATGATTATGAACAGGAAATGTGATTTGGTATAACCATGATCTTTGATGTTTCAGGTAAAGACATGTGATAAAAATATTCTTCGTCCTGGGTGCGAAGAAAAATTTAGAATCACAATTATGATTATGAGTTATTCATATGATTGTGGAAAGGAACTGTTGATTGATGTTACAGGGATAAAACATTGTTGATGGATTTTTAACATGGAGAAGATAATAGACTTTATAGTCTATTTGACTCTTCTAATGGATTGCTCGTTCCGCTGCAACTATGGTTGAAATTTTTATCATTTACCATATGTTCTAAATCTCTGATTTATTATTGATGAAGGCTATTGATAATTTAATTATCTTTAGTCATGATATTCTTTACTGAGCTAGTTGTGCTCACCCTTTTGCTTCACAATTCCTTTCAGGTAATAAGAGTGTAGCTGGGTCGAGCGAGGGTAACGGGGAAATAGAACGGTGGTCTCTAGCTGTGGATGTTCTCCCGAAGCAGTATAGAAAAGTTCATTTAGTAGTTATATTTGGTGAATCCAATAGGGTAAGGTGTACCCAACGTTGGAATGGTGGTTTGCCACTATCATACAAGATGTCTAATGACATACAACCTCGTGTCATCATAAGACATGGATGTGCTCATCCACTTGCTGAGTATATATACGAGCACTACCTATATAATCTTGGTGTTTGTTTGAAGTATAATTCTCAATTAGAGACAGTAGAGATAATGATAAGTCAAGAGAAGACTCAACATTGGGAAGAATATGATAGTAATCTTCTCGTTTTGCTTTGGGGTCTATTGGGTAAACCAAGGATAATTCTGTGGCCATATGATATCTATCATAACCTAGACGCATGGCCTCCCATGTACGAAGGTTTCCTTAAGCACTTCCCAAAGATTCTAATTTCTAAAACAGTTTTTGACTATACCTTTATGTAAGGTGTCATTGTGAGGCGATGTCCACGATTGGAACATGAGTCACATTTGGTATATATTTGTATCCAAACTCACAGCATATGTGTTGTTGTATTTTGCACGATAATTGTTGTAATAAAGTTACAGTTGTTTTCTGTACCATGTATTTGGCGACTCAGAATAGGTTGGATGGAATGGACCTATTTTGGGGTCGTTACACCTGTTCTGTTGAAATCCCCTATTTTGATACTGCCCTCCAGCTTGCCACTGACCCTGCTGCTGACCTCCCCGACCACCCTGCTGTATTGGGTAAGCAAAATCCCTTCGAGGATTAAACCGCTGACCTGATGGAGGCTCATTCCAGTTATTTTGCCTTCTATTCTGATTTCTACCAAACTGTCCCATTCCTTGCCCTTGATGGTCATCTCTATCTCTCTTTCGACTCCCTTCTGTTTTGGAAGCTCGAAAGTCCTTGTGTTCCATTTCCACACTCTTAGCTGCATTAGCCACCTGTGATACATCTGTAAATATGGTGTGGATGATTGATCGCCTATACTCATATTTCAAGGCCCATTTGAATTTTTCTGCTTGTTGTGCAGCTGTCCCAGCTATTGAACCCGCAAAACCGGCCAATCTCGTAAACCTCGCTATGAAATCAGTAATAGTCTCATCATCCTTCTGCCGAATAAACACAAATTCCCTGATGTATGCATCCCTATCAGCATTTGGGAAATACTGCTGATAAAAAAGGTCACAAAATCCGCTCCATATGAGCCCATCCATAAATCCATCTCCCTGTGTAGCCTTCAACGATTTCCACCATCGCTGAGCATCATCCTCTAGCTTATAAATTGCTAACCTCACCTTCTGATTTTCTGAACACCCAATCACATCAAAAATTTTCTCCAAGTGGGCGATCCAGTTCTCTGCATCAATTGGAGTCGGAGCAAAACGAAAAGAATTGGGCTTCTGCTTAATGAATCTCTCTAATAACACATACAACGGCTGCACTCGTTGACCCACTTGATCCTCGTGAGGAATATTCTGTTCATGATGTGGTATCTCCTCATCATCCCCCATGCCATTTGCATGTTGATTTCCTTGCATCTGCGGAATACCCTGCATAGCCTGTGCCACAACCTGCGTAACTGCCTCATTCACCATTGCTGCAACCATAGCCGGGGTTATTATTGCATTACCTTGGGCCCCATCATTTCCACCCTGGCGAACAGCCTCAACCGGGGGCTGCCTCTGACCCCTCCTACCGTTATTATCGGCCTGCCTCCCAGCAATTCTCGAAGACTTACGAGCCATCTACTATGCAAAATCAAACAGATGAGAACAAATAGATCAAAACAAATAATCAAGGCCAAATTTATGCAGAACAAAAATCAAACGCAATACAAATCTTATAACTACCCAGTGGTCTACCCATAACTCACAGGCCAAGCCTAAAGGCAATCTACAAGATCATAAACCTGGCTTTGATACCAACTCTGTAACACCCCCTTTCCCAAAAGGAAAAAAGGGATGTCACGCACAAACATAATAAATACAAATCTCTAATAAACCTCAAAATATTTCCAATAAAATTTAATACCAAATGTCACATACTCCAAAGTAAATAGAATAAACTCCATATCTACATAGTCTCTACTAAAAATAAATAAATGTCAAAATAGACCCCAAAACATCCAGTTACAAAATCTTAAGAAAACCAAGTCTAATAATAATCTCAAAAGCAAATCTACTCATTTGAATCAAAGGTAGCTCTCATCCCACACATCCTGATCACCCCTGATTACCTGCCGGAAAAAGAACACAGCATGAGCCAATTGCCCAGTACGAATATGAAGATGAATAAATATATCACAGTAAATAATGAATCTAAATGAGTTGAATAAATGAACACATGTGAATTACAAACGAATTACGAATAGATCAAAATTTGAGAGTCCATTTACAAATGACTAATGTAACGACCCCAAAATAGGTACATTCCACCCAACCCATTCTGAGTCGTCAAATACATGGTACAGAAAATAACTACAACTTTATTACAACAATTGTCATGCAAAATACAACAACACATATATTGTGAGTTTGGATACAAATATATACCAAATGTAACATTGGATACCATCATGTATCAGCACCTCACAAAGGTACCTTACATAAAGGTACAGTCAAAAACTGTTTTAGAAACTAGAATCTTTGGGAAGTGCTCAAGGAAACCTTCATACATGGGAGAACATGCATCTAGGTTATGATAGATATCATATGGCCACAGAATTATCCTTGGTTGACCCAATAGACCCAAAAAAAACGAGAAGATTACTATCAAATTTTTTTCAATGGTGAGTCTTCTCTTGACTTATCATTATCTCCACTGTCTCTAATTAAAAATTATACTTCAAACAAATACCAAGATTATATAGGTAGTGCTCGTTAAGATACTCAGCAAGTGGATGAGTACAACCCTGTCTTATGATGACACGAGGTTGTATGTCATTAGACATCTTGTATGATAGTGGAAAAACACCCTTCCAACGTTGGGTTCGCTTCGCCATAGATGATTCACCAAATATAACTACTAAATGATGACCACCGTTCTATTCCCCTGTTACCCCCGCTCGACCCAGCTACACTCTTATTACCTGAAAGGAATTGTGAAACAGAAGGGTGAGCACAACTAGCCCAGTAAAGAATATCATGACTAAAGATAAATAAATTATCAATAGTCTTCATCAGTAATAAATCAGAGATTTAGAACATATGGTAGATGATAAAAATTTTCAACCATAGTTGCAGCGAAACGAGCAATCCATTAGAAGAGTCAAATAGACTATAAAGTCTATTATCTTCTCCATGTTAAAAATCCATCAACAATGTTTAATCTCTGTAACATCAATCAACAATTCTGGTCCACAATCATATGAATAACTCATAATCATAACTGTAGTTCTAAATTCCTCTTCTCATTCAGGACGAAGATAATTTTCATCACCTATCTTTACCTGAAACATCAAAGATCATGGTTACACCAAATCACATTTCCTGTTCATAATCATACTAATAACTTCATCTTTGCACTACGGCCAAATATATTCCTCAGTCACCAGTTGGTCATGTTTATCTCAACATCTGTTCATCTTTGCACTACTGGCCAAAGATATTCAACAACATGTCATCTTTGCACTACGGGCCAAAGATATTCATCAACAATTCATCTTTGCACTACAGGCCAAAGATATTCATCAATATTTCATCTTTGCACTACAGGCCAAAGATATTAATATCTCAAAGAAATATATAATCATTTCAGAATTTATATAAACAATAATTATAACCATGTTGATCAATTCACCTTTGCACTTAAGCTAAAGATATTCACTTATAAATTCAATGGTCATGATCATACCAATCAACGATTCAACTTTGCACTACTGGCCAAAGATAACCCATAGTCATGATCATACCAAAAATCTACCTATCTTTACACTCAAGTCAAAGAGAAATATCATTATTAGGGTTATAAAAATGTTATATATAATAATAAAAATAATATGATCAACATCTAATTTTAATCTCAAGAGTAATATTCGTAAATCAACTATAATTTGGTTAGAAAAAGAAACCAATTTTTATCGTGAATAGTAACTCGTGAATAGTAACTCATAAATAGTAAACCCGACACAAAAAGGTAGAAATTCCATAATAAAATCTATACCAGTATTTCGGTATAATGATATTGAAAGAATAATATTTCTTAAGCTTATAAACAATTTATTTAAATTGTTTACACTTTACTAAATAATGCATTTAATCATTCTAAAATACCAAACTCATAAGATTTTATCGCCAATAATCAAAACCCTCATCAAAAATCTGCATATACCTCATATAGGATTCTCAAGTCATAAAATCCTATTTTCCAATTTTCTTATTTCACAAAACATATTTAATTCATTTACTCATAACTAGACCATTTTCATGAAAAATACCAAATCAGTTCCAAAAATATTTCTTTTCTGGGATTTAGCATAATATAGTCCAATAGTGAACATATATTTTTCTCAGAATTTTTAAAATTCATTTACTATTTTTCATATGGCCAAAATCGCCGCATATTTAGACATTTATCATAAATTGTACTTTTATCCAAAAATTTCGAAATTCACAGAGTATACTGATATTATATAGATATACTTTCCATAAAAATTTCATCAATTTTGGAGTTAACCACAGGAATTATAAGCGGTTACTTTTAAAATAGTCTTTTCTCATAAAATTCATAACTCTCAATCTATACATCCAAAAATCACCATTTTTGGACACAATCAAGAAAACTCATCAAAATATCATTTCAAATTTTTCTAGAATTTTTGAAAGTCAGAAAAATTACGAAACTGGAAAATATAACAACCCTTAAAATTCCCTACTATCTCTTACTATCCCTTACCTCAAAAGAGTAGTACTTCTGATCGGTATGCAAAGCCGAAGGAAACTTGCACTGAATAGCAACTCTCAAAGTATCTAAATACTCAAAAAATATGCTTTATAATATAGAGAGAGAAAGAGAGAAAACTTGTTTCTGGTGTGATTTTCAATTCTAACTTAGCCCTCTATTTATAGGAAAATTTTGGTAGGCTTGACCTGCAACCTGATGGTTTTACCTGCTACTATTCCCACCCACCACATTTGAAATATAATTCAGCATATTTCTTCACCAACCACAAGTGGGGCCCACCAATTCTAGAATTTTCCATCAAAATGATAAACTCCGAAAATTCAACAATTTCTGAACCAGTCATCTTGTAAAATTCATAATAAATCATACGTTCATTTTTAACGGTTCAAAATTTGTGGACATATACTCAACTTATATATGTATAACATATCCAAAAATTACCACGATCCAACGGTCGGATTAAAAATTATAACCCCCGCAAAATATCTCAAAAACCCTAATTTGATTTTCAATACCTCCGTTCCGACAAAAAAACAGATAAAACACCTCAACATTAACTCCTTCATTTTTAACCACAAAAATATATCCCTCATTTATATCCACATAAAATAAATATTTCCTTATCATATGAATCAATAATTAATTATTCACAAATAATATTACAGAATCACATTTATGACAATCAGGCCGTTCCCAGGAAAGAGGGGGCTTTCCAATAAGAATTTCTCCTTACTGGCGCGCAATTAAATGACCAAACCTCTCCTTAGACAGAACTTTCTAGACATTGTCAATAATGCTATCTAATAATATTATTTAAATAATATGAATTATTGATCTGATAATGGAAAATACTGTGCAACAACAATTATTGAAACAACAATAATATAAAATATCAGTGCAGTAATTATTGAATCAATAATAAAATATTGAACAGTAATTACTGTAACAATTATTGAGTAGTGCCTTCTTACGTAAGAATCAATAATTTCAAAAATACTGTGCAATACCGTGTGCTACTGTGTAATAACGCGTATTACTGTATTTTAACCACCGGGTATTCCAATAGTGTTAACGGTAACAACTACGCCGTTAATTATAAAAAACTCAATTTTTTGTCGTTATCTTCATCCGACAGTTATTCTGTTATGGGGCCCACAAATGGATGCGCCGTCGTACGAATATTTCCCTACAGAAAGAATATTCCACGACCAAATGAATATTCCCCGACAACAATGATTATTTTATAACCACTTGCGTCTTTTGAAAAGTTTTCACATTTCACCCATAACTTGAATTTTTTATCAATTTAACCATTTACTGAATTGTAATTATAAGAAAAATTGAATACTTGTATTTCATAAAATTCGGGGTCTTACAATCTCCCCTCCTTATGAAATTTCGTCCTCGAAATTTGCGTACCTGGTATTTCGAAGAGTTGAGAATACCTTGCTTTCATTTCAGATTCTATCTTTCCTGTCATCATGATTTCTCTATTGCTCATCTCCTGTATTTCAGATATCATTCTAAAATACAGCTTCAAAAACAAAGGTTAATTTAACAAATTAACATATCACATCATATCCCGATAGTATGACTGATCAACAAATAAGCTTAGGTAGGACACACTAACGAAGGATTTACTCGTCTCTCCCCTCCTAGTTGTATTCCCCGATCTCCGCCAGAGATCATATCCCTAAGCTCTGATACCAAATGTAACGACCCCAAAATAGGTACATTCCACCCAACCCATTCTGAGTCGTCAAATACATGGTACAGAAAATAACTACAACTTTATTACAACAATTGTCGTGCAAAATACAACAACACATATATTGTGAGTTTGGATACAAATATATACCAAATATAACATTGGATACAATCATGTATCAGCACCTCACAAAGGTACCTTACATAAAGGTACAGTCAAAAACTGTTTTAGAAACTAGAATCTTTGGGAAGTGCTCAAGAAAACCTTCGTACATGGGAGACCATGCATCTAGGTTGTGATAGATATCATATGGCCACAGAATTATCCTTGGTTGACCCAATAGACCCCAAAGAAAAAAAACGAGAAGATTACTATCAAATTTTTTTCAATGGTGAGTCTTCTCTTGACTTATCATTATCTCCACTGTCTCTAATTAAAAATTATACTTCAAACAAACACCAAGATAATATAGGTAGTGCTCGTTAAGATACTCAGCAAGTGGATGAGCACAACCCTGTCTTATGATGACACGAGGTTGTATGTCATTAGACATCTTGTATGATAGTGGAAAAACACCCTTCCAATGTTGGGTTCGCTTCGCCATAGATGATTCACCAAATATAACTACTAAATGATGACCACCGTTCTATTCCCCTGTTACCCCCGCTCGACCCATCTACACTCTTATTACCTGAAAGGAATTGTGAAACAGAAGGGTGAGCACAACTAGCCCAGTAAAGAATATCATGACTAAAGATAAATAAATTATCAATAGTCTTCATCAGTAATAAATCAGAGATTTAGAACATATGGTAGATGATAAAAATTTTCAACCATAGTTGCAGCGAAACGAGCAATCCATTAGAAGAGTCAAATAGACTATAAAGTCTATTATCTTCTCCATGTTAAAAATCCATCAACAATGTTTAATCTCTGTAACATCAATCAACAATTCTGGTCCACAATCATATGAATAACTCATAATCATAACTGTAGTTCTAAATTCCTCTTCTCATCCAGGACGAAGATAATTTTCATCACCTATCTTTACCTGAAACATCAAAGATCATGGTTACACCAAATCACATTTTCTGTTCATAATCATACTAATAACTTCATCTTTGCACTACGGCCAAATATATTCCTCAGTCACCAGTTGGTCATGTTTATCTCAACATCTGTTCATCTTTGCACTACTGGCCAAAGATATTCAACAACATGTCATCTTTGCACTACGGGCCAAAGATATTCATCAACAATTCATCTTTGCACTACAGGCCAAAGATATTCATCAATATTTCATCTTTGCACTACAAGCCAAAGATATTAATATCTCAAAGAAATATATAATCATTTCAGAATTTATATAAACAATAATTATAACCATGTTGATCAATTCACCTTTGCACTTAAGCTAAAGATATTCACTTATAAATTCAATGGTCATGATAATACCAATCAACGATTCAACTTTGCACTACTGGCCAAAGATAACCCATAGTCATGATCATACCAAAAATCTACCTATCTTTACACTCAAGTCAAAGAGAAATATCATTATTAGGGTTATAAAAATGTTATATATAATAATAAAAATAATATGATCAACATCTAGTTTTAATCTCAAGAGTAATATTCGTAAATCAACTATAATTTGGTTAGAAAAAGAAACAAATTTTTATCGTGAATAGTAACTCGTGAATAGTAACTCATAAATAGTAAACCCGACACAAAAAGGTAGAAATTCCATAATAAAATCCATACCAGTATTTCGGTATAATGATATTGAAAGAATAATATTTCTTAAGCTTATAAACAATTTATTGAAATTGTTTACACTTTACTAAATAATGCATTTAATCATTCTAAAATACCAAACTCATAAGATTTTATCACCAATAATCAAAACCCTCATCAAAAATCTGCATATACCTCATATAGGATTCTCAAGTCATAAAATCCTATTTTCCAATTTTCTTATTTCACAAAACATATTTAATTCATTTACTCATAACTAGACCATTTTCATGAAAAATACTAAATCAGTTCCAAAAATATTTCTTTTCTGGGATTTAGCATAATATAGTCCAATAGTGAACATATATTTTTCTCAGAATTTTTAAAATTCATTTACTATTTTTCATATGGCCAAAACCGCCGCATATTTAGACATTTATCATAAATTGTACTTTTATCCAAAAATTTCGAAATTCACAGAGTATACTGATATTATATAGATATACTTCCCATAAAAATTTTATCAATTTTGGAGTTAACCACAGGAATTATAAGCGGTTACTTTTAAAATAGTCTTTTCTCATAAAATTCATAACTCTCAATCTATACATCTAAAAATCACCATTTTTGGACACAATCAAGAAAACTCATCAAAATATCATTTCAAATTTTTCTAGAATTTTTGAAAGTCAGAAAAATTACGAAACTGGAAAATATAACAACCCTTAAAATTCCCTACTATCCCTTACTATCCCTTACATCAAAAGAGTAGTACTTCTGATCGGTATGCAAAGCCGAAGGAAACTTGCACTGAATAGCAACTCTCAAAGTATCTAAATACTCAAAAAATATTCTTCATAATATAGAGAGAGAAAGAGAGAAAACTTGTTTCTGGTGTGATTTTCAATTCTAACTTAGCCCTCTATTTATAGGAAAATTTTGGTAGGCTTGACCTGCAACCTGATAGTTTTACCTGCTACTATTCCCACCCACCACATTTGAAATATAATTCAGCATATTTCTTCACCAACCACAAGTGGGGCCCACCAATTCTAGAATTTTCCATCAAAATGATAAACTCCGAAAATTCAACAATTTCTGAACCAGTCATCTTGTAAAATTCATAATAAATCATACGTTCATTTTTAACGGTTCAAAATTTGTGGACATATACTCAACTTATATATGTATAACATATCCAAAAATTACCACGATCCAACGGTCGGATTAAAAATTATAACCCCCGCAAAATATCTCAAAAACCCTAATTTGATTTTCAATACCTCCGTTCCGACAAAAAAACAGATAAAACACCTCAACATTAACTCCTTCATTTTTAACCACAAAAATATATCCCTCATTTATATCCACATAAAATAAATATTTCCTTATCATATGAATCAATAATTAATTATTCACAAATAATATTACAGAATCACATTTATGACAATCAGGCCGTTCCCAGGAAAGAGGGGGCTTTCCAATAAGAATTTCTCCTTACTGGCGCGCAATTAAATGACCAAACCTCTCCTTAGACAGAACTTTCTAGACATTGTCAATAATGCTATCTAATAATATTATTTAAATAATATGAATTATTGATCTGATAATGGAAAATACTGTGCAGAAACAATTATTGAAACAACAATAATATAAAATATCAGTGCAGTAATTATTGAATCAATAATAAAATATTGAACAGTAATTACTGTAACAATTATTGAGTAGTGCCTTCTTACGTAAGAATCAATAATTTCAAAAATACTGTGCAATACCGTGTGCTACTGTGTAATAACGCGTATTACTGTATTTTAACCACCGGGTATTCCAATAGTGTTAACGGTAACAACTACGCCGTTAATTATAAAAAACTCAATTTTTTGTCGTTATCTTCATCCGACAGTTATTCTGTTATGGGGCCCACAAATGGATGCGCCGTCGTACGAATATTTCCCTACAGAAAGAATATTCCACGACCAAATGAATATTCCCCGACAACAATGATTATTTTATAACCACTTGCGTCTTTTGAAAAGTTTTCACATTTCACCCATAACTTGAACTTTTTATCAATTTAACCATTTACTGAATTGTAATTATAAGAAAAATTGAATACTTGTATTTCATAAAATTCGGGGTCTTACAACTAACACTGTCAATCGAAAATTTTTAGCCAAAAGAATCCCAAACAAATAAGGCTGAATGAAATGGTTGTAAGATAACAATTTCATACTGAGCTCAAATACAAATAGCCAAGGGCTAACAAAATACAACGGTACCATGATGTATACAAATCAAATCGGATAATACGCACGACACATACGTCACTAATCCGCCAAACAAATCGAATCAAATCAACTATTGGGTCGACCCATACGTATCCTGAACAAATATATCAAATGGCCAAAGCTCATACCCAGAGCATACAAAAGGATACGCCGTGGACTAATCACACCGCCACGGAAGGTGTCATGCCCTTGTGTCAAGAGGACATGCCTGTGGTACCCCCACAGGTGGTTAGCTCAAGTATACCCTAAGAATCAAACTACAAAATGTAAGCCAAAAGGGTTCAAATCGCAAGGCTTACATGACCATATTCAAATGAGATCGAATTATTAAATACAAACATTATTGACTATCACAATATATCATTGATCAAAATGACTCCCGAATGTGAACGAAAATATACGAACAATGGTACAAACGAATAAAGTCTCCAAAACATATAGACACGATTAACTAGTTCAAGGAGTACAAATACGAATTTTAATGTCAACGCCCAAACGAAATTGTCACAATAAATTGGACAACAAGGAATAATCCTAAGAAGCAATACCAAATTTCTAATCGAATAACAAAACGAACGAATTATATTTAAAAGAGTCTCGCTGAAAAAGTACGGAATCCGTACCTTAATATAGTATCAAAATAATTCGTCGAGTCCAACAATCACCCGCTAAACTCCCTCAATCCGATCTAATTATCAAAATAAAATATAATACACATAATTAAATTATGAAATCATACAAATTATATTTTTATAAATTCAATAATGTTAATATATTATATTCAATTTGTACTCAAAAGATATATTTTAATGATAATAACAATATTATAATATTATTTATCATTTTCCCTTTATTAAAGTTCTGTAAATTATATATATATATATATATATATATATATATATATATATATATATCAAATAAATCTGTAGTAACGAATATATATATATATATATATATATATATATATATATATATATATATATATATATAACGAATTTGTTGTGTATAAATATATATAAGATGAATTGTTGTTGTATTACTTAAATATAATACTAATTATACTACTTGCAGTATATATATATATATATATATATATATATATATATATATATATATATATATATATGGCTAGTACGAAAAGTTACCAGTATGAAAAGTTGCAGGTTTTTATGAGCCAACAAATTGTAGCAGATAATATACATATGCACCTATCTATTTATACTATCACATATTATAAAATTACTTGCCTTGAATTTACACCCACAACCCAATAAAAGAAGGACACTTGCTTTAGGTCTTCCCCTCCTGATTAATCTTCCTTACTGCCGCCTCCTTCTCCTTTCAGTTCTATACCCACTATTTATTTCATCAGACTTAATAAGGTACAGCTAGGTTTTGATGATTTAATTATTAATATATATATATATTTTTTTAATACTCTTAATTTAAATAGGAGTTAAAAATTACACATATTTTAGACCCAATTAATTAAAAGGCCCAATTCAATGTAATCATTTACTTATTATGGTCCAAATAAATTAACTATAGTTTGACCCAAATATAAGAAAAGCCCAATTAATTATTTTAAAGCTCACATAAATATTTTATTATTTTATTGGGTATTACACTAAGAGTCTAAGTAATTCAACCAAAAACGATACTGTGACATATTGTTTAATTTGATTATTAAACACTACTTTTTACCTTGAATATGATTACTTAATTGCATAATTAATAAATCAAAGTTAGTTGATCACTCTCTCTCACTATCTCACATATACACCGTAAGTCTGTAACACTAAAAAATTCAAAAATTTATAAAATCAAGTTTGTACTTTTAATTACATAATTGATAGTTGATGTATGTAATATACAATAGTAACTGTACAATGATTATTACTCTATTACTGAAGTCTAGATACATTGATGACTTGATTTCTCTAATCTCTATATCGGTTTGACAATTTCAATAACTCGTGTAAATGTAAGCAGTTTTATTGCATCATTCTTTAATTTATAATGTCAAATTATCACTGCATGATGATTAATAACTTTATTTATGTGCTTTATGACATAGGTTATAATTTATTTAATTATTAGGGATGTAAATTATAACAATCCAACAATCATTGTTAAAATTTTTATGAAAATATTAAAATTATTTTAATTAAATTAGAATTTAGTGGTGAAAGAAGTACAAATTATTATTTATTAATTATTTAATAAAAATGTTTACTTATGATCAATTATTAAAAAAAATAAAAAGATGTTTCGGTAGTAAAAAAATTGTTACAAATTTAACAATTATTGATAAGACAATATTTAGAATTTAATATGAAATAACCAATTATTTATATTCATAATTTTAGAAACAATTTAAACATGTAAGAAATCGAACTACTCGAACTGAACTCGAACTTATCGAATCGAACTGAACTCGAACTGTTCGCGAACAAAGACGAATTGAACCAAACTTGAATCGAACCGGTTCGCAAACGGTTCGGTTCGTTTACAACCCTACTCCCATGTGTAATATTTTTTTATGAGTGATAATGTGACGCCCCCAAAATAGGTATACATCACCCACTCTGAGTTGCCAGATATCACATTATAAAAATCAAATACAAACTTCATTTATACAACTGTTGAACTGCCGTGTAGAGTACGACAACAGTTAACTGTGAGTTTTAATACAATATTGTCTCGTAGACCGTATCCAAACTCAAATTATTACAATGCCATATAAAATACAGCAGCAAATATTTTAAGACCCCAAAGAAGATTACTATCTTGTTTATTCTAATGAGGTGTACTTTTGACGCTTTCAAAGTCGGGCTTTCATCACCCTATTGTTGTTCGCTAAAATCAATTATTAAGTGACGTATAAAATACGACACACACATCTTAGGTCCTCAATACAATTATCGGTTGCATGTCATGTCGTTTTATAATGTATTGAGAAACTTCGACAGTCTCGGACCATCACACTATTTCCCTGTTATCCCCATTCGACCCAGCTACGTTCTCATTTCCTGAAGAGAACAGTGAAAGAAAGGGTGAACACAACTAGCCCAGTAAAGAATATCATGACTAAAGATAACTACATTATCAATAGTTTTCATCAATAATAAATCAGAGATTTAGAACATATATTAGATAATAAAACTTTTCAACCATAATTGCAGCGGAATTAACAATCCATTAGAAGAGTCAAGTAGAACATAATGTCTACTATCTCCTCTAAATTAAAAGTCCATCGTTGATATTTTATTCATGTAATACTCATCAACAGTTCTTTGTTATACTTAAGACAAATAGAACTTTCATCACGTGTCTTCACCTGAATCACCAAAGATGTTAGTTAAATTCACAATTCATATTTATAATAATGTGAATTAACAATTCCTTCTTGTCACAAAGGCTTAATAGAACGTTTACTCAATATCCTTACCCAAAGGCTAAAGATATTCAGATGTAATAACAATGATCATACCAATCAGTTGTCTACCTTTGCACTACGTGCCAAAGATGTTCAACTATAAAAGCCATCGCTGAGACTCAGCTAAATAAATAATTCCCATCATCGAATCATCCCTGCACTACGGCCAAGGATATTCATTAGTATCACCAGTGGTCATGATCATGTCATACACATGTCCATCTTTGCACTACGGGCCAAAGCTATCAATTAACAATTCATCTTTGCACGTAAGCCAAAGATATTCAACAACATATCATCGTTTCACTATGGGTCAAAGACATACAACTGTAAAACCAATAACCAACAGTATAATAAAGAATATATGAAACTGCAAATGGATTTTCACTACCATGCGATAATCCACTTAAACAGATTATTTCCACAATTTAATAATGAATGAATATAAAGGATCATTGACCATGCATGTGGTATTCACATAGACAGGTTATTCCAACAGAATAATAAAAAATAGAATAACAGAAGGATTCACCATGCATGCGATAGAAACCGCACAGACAGGTTATTCTCAACAGAATAATAAATACAGAATAATAAAGACGGAATCAGGTCCGGTGTAAAACACACAGACAGGATATTCCAACAGAATCGTAAATACGGAATAATAAGTAATGGAACCAGGTCAGGTGAAATTCACACCGACATGATATTCCGACAGAATAATAAATGCGGAATAATGAAAGAAGATCACCAAGTATTGGGTAAACCGCATATACAGGTCATTCCACCAAGTATAGGGTAAACCACACATACAGGTTATTCCAACAGAATAATAAAGAATGGAATAACATAAGGATTTCACCAGGTATAGGATATGCCGCGTATACAGGTTATGTATAGGGGATGCCACTTTTACAGGTTATTCCAACAGAATAATAAAGAATGGAATAACAGAAGTTCTCTTCATGAATAAGAAAGAATAACAGCCCTTACTATAACAATATCCCTTTACCTTTCAAATAAGAGTATTCCGACTAGTAGGGCGAGGATATACTCGAAGAAAACTTATACTATGATCAAAGCTTTCTTAAACTCTAAAGAAATACTCTCAAGATTATAGAAGAAGAATTCTCTCTATAGTTTCTCTCTCTAGAGTTTCAATGAATTCCTAAGAAATAATGAAAGAATGAGCTTCTATTTATAGAAAAATAGAATGAATAGTAACCAATCCATGAACGGTCCAGATTGATTTACTTTAATCGGACGGTCCAGATTTAAAGAAAAATCATTTAAATAAAATATAATATATTCTAATTATTGCCTAATAAAACAAATAACTTTATAAAAGTATTTTGTTTTATATAAAAAGATTTTACTATGCAAAATACTATGCAACACTATGCATAATAAAATACAATATATTCTATTTATAGAATAACTTTAATAAAGTATTCTGTTTTATATAAAAAGATTTTACTATACAAAATACTATGCATAATAGAATATAATATATTCTATTTATAGAATAACTTTAATAAAGTATTCTGTTTTATATAAAAAGATGTTTCTGTATTATTACATTAATAATACCAACAAAACTGAGTGACTTATCACTTAAGCATCAATAATTAATACCGTGTGCTACTATGCAACCACGCGTATTACTGTACTTTTACTACCAAGTAGTTCAACAGTTTTAACGGTAAAACCTCCGTCGTTATTTTTATAAAATATTTTGTTCGAGTGAATAGTAACTTATGAATAGTAACTCGTGAATAGTACTCCGACACGAAAAGTGTCCCAAATACCCGAGTGAACAATACTAGAGTGAATAGTAATTTGGGTAAATAGTAACCTGTGAATAGTAACTCGTGAATAGTAACTCGTGAATAGTACTCCGACACAAAAAGTGTCCCAATTACTCGAGTGAACAATACTAGAGTGAATAGTAATTTGGGTGAATAATAATCCATGAATAGTAACTCGTGAATAGTAACTCCGACACAAAAAGTGTCCCAAATACCCGAGTGAACAATACTAGAGTGAATAGTAATTTGGGTAAATAGTAACCCGTGAATAGTAACTCGTGAATAGTAACTTCGACACAAAAAACGTCCCAAATACTCGAGTGAACAATACTAGAGTGAATAGTAATTTGGGTGAATAGTAACCCGTGAATAGTAAGTCGTGAATAGTAACTCCATCATAAAAAGTGTCCCAAATACCCAAGTGAATAATACTAGAGTGAATAGTGACCAGGTATTTTATGACAACTTGTTTACTTTGAAAAAAATTTCAAATATGACCCTTAACTTTAAACTTTTATTAATTTAACTATTTATCAAAATAGAAAAATTGAATACTTTTATTTCATAAAATTCGGGGTCTCACAATCTCCCCTCCTTATGAAATTTCGCCCTCGAAATTTACGTACGTACCTGGTATTTGAAGAGATGAGAATACCTTGCTTTCTTTTCAGATTGTACCTTCCCGATAATTTCTTCGCTATCATGATTTTCCCATTTCTCATCTTCTGTATTCCAGATATCATTCTAGAATATAGCTTCAAAACAAAGGTTAATTGACATATCATAATTTGTCAACTTATCAAGTAAACAATTTTAGCTTAGGTAAGCCACACACTAGCGAAGTATATAACTCATCTCTCCCCTCCTAGTTCTAGACTCTTATCTCCGCCAGCGACCATATCCCTAAGCTCTGATACCAATTGTGACGCCCCCAAAATAGGTATACATCACCCACTCTGAGTCGCCAGATATCACATTATAAAAATCAAATACAAACTTCATTTATACAACTGTTGAACTGTCGTGTAGAGTACGACAACAGTTAACTGTGAGTTTTAATACAATATTGTCTCGTAGACCGTATCCAAACTCAAATTATTACAATGCCATATAAAATACAGCAGCAAATATTTCAAGACCCCAAAAAAGATTACTATCTTGTTTATTCTAATGAGGTGTACTTTTGACGCTTTCAAAGTCAAGCTTTCATCACCCTATTGTTGTTCGCTAAAATCAATTATTAAATGACGTATAAAATACGACACACATATCTTAGGTCCTCAATACAATTATCGGTTGCATGTCATGCCGTTTTATAATGTATTGAGAAACTTCGACAGTCTCGGACCATCACACTATTTCCCTATTATCCCCGTTCGACCCAGCTACGTTCTCATTTCCTGAAGAGAACAGTGAAAGAAAGGGTGAGCACAACTAGCCCAGTAAAGAATATCATGACTAAAGATAACTACATTATCAATAGTTTTCATCAATAATAAATCAGAAATTTAGAACATATATTAGATAATAAAACTTTTCAACCATAATTGCAGCGGAATTAACAATCTATTAGAAGAGTCAAGTAGAACATAATGTCTACTATCTCCTCTAAATTAAAAGTCCATCGTTGATATTTTATTCCTGTAATACTCATCAACAGTTCTTTGTTATACTTAAGACAAATAGAACTTTCATCACGTGTCTTCACCTGAATCACCAAAGATGTTAGTTAAATTCACAATTCATATTTATAATAATGTGAATTAACAATTCCTTCTTGTCACAAAGGCTTAATAGAACGTTTACTCAATATCCTTACCCAAAGGCTAAAGATATTCAGATGTAATAACAATGATCATACCAATCAGTTGTCTACCTTTGCACTACGTGCCAAAGATGTTCAACTATAAAAGCCATCGCTGAGACTCAGCTAAATAAATAATTCCCATCATCGAATCATCCCTGCACTATGGCCAAGGATATTCATTAGTATCACCAGTGGTCATGATCATGTCATACACATGTCCATCTTTGCACTACGGGCCAAAGCTATCAATTAACAATTCATCTTTGCACGTAAGCCAAAGATATTCAACAACATATCATCGTTTCACTATGGGTCAAAGACATACAACTGTAAAACCAATAACCAACAGTATAATAAAGAATATATGAAACTGCAAATGGATTTTCACTACCATGCGGTAATCCACTTAAACAGATTATTTCCACAATTTAATAAGGAATGAATATAAAGGATCATTCACCATGCATGTGGTATTCACATAGACAGGTTATTCCAACAGAATAATAAAAAATGGAATAACAGAAGGATTCACCATGCATGCGATAGAAACCGCACAGACGGGTTATTCTCAACAGAATAATAAATACAGAATAATAAAGACGGAATTAGGTCCGGTGTAAAACACACAGACAGGATATTCCAACAGAATCGTAAATACGGAATAATAAGTAATGGAACCAGGTCATGTGAAATTCACACCGACAGGATATTCCGACAGAATAATAAATGCGGAATAATGAAAGAAGATCACCAAGTATTGTGTAAACCGCATATACAGGTCATTCCACCAAGTATAGGGTAAACCACACATACAGGTTATTCCAACAGAATAATAAAGAATGGAATAACATAAGGATTTCACCAGGTATAGGGTATGCCGCGTATACAGGTTATGTATAGGGGATGCCACTTTTACAGGTTATTCCAACAGAATAATAAAGAATGGAATAACAGAAGTTCTCTTCATGAATAAGAAAGAATAACAGCCCTTACTATAACAATATCCCTTTACCTTTCAAATAAGAGTATTCCGACTAGTAGGGCGAAGATATACTCGAAGGAAACTTATACTACGATCAAAGCTTTCTTAAACTCTAAAAAAATACTCTCAAGATTATAGAAGAAGAATTCTCTCTATAGTTTCTCTCTCTAGAGTTTCAATGAATTCCTAAGAAATAATGAAAGAATGAGCTTCTATTTATAGAAAAATGGAATGAATAGTAACCAATCCATGAACGGTCCAGATTGATTTACTTTAATCGGACGGTCCAGATTTAAAGAAAAATCTTTTAAATAAAATATAATATATTCTAATTATTGCCTAATAAAACAAATAACTTTATTAAAGTATTTTGTTTTATATAAAAAGATTTTACTATGCAAAATACTATGCAACACTATGCATAATAAAATACAATATATTCTATTTATAGAATAACTTTAATAAAGTATTCTGTTTTATATAAAAAGATTTTACTATGCAAAATACTATGCATAATAGAATATAATATATTCTATTTATAGAATAACTTTAATAAAGTATTCTGTTTTATATAAAAAGATGTTTCTGTATTATTACATTAATAATACCAACAAAACTGAGTGACTTATCACTTAAGCATCAATAATTAATACCGTGTGCTACTATGCAACCACGCGTATTACTGTACTTTTACTACCAAGTAGTTCAACAGTTTTAACGATAAAACCTCTGTCGTTATTTTTATAAAATATTTTGTTCGGGTGAATAGTAACTTGTGAATAGTAACTCGTGAATAGTACTCCGACACGAAAAGTGTCCCAAAAACCCGGGTGAATAATACTAGAGTGAATAGTAATTTGGGTGAATAGTAACCTGTTAATAGTAACTCGTGAATAGTAACTCGTGAATAGTACTCCGACACAAAAAGTTTCCCAATTATTCGAGTGAATAATACTAGAGTGAATAGTAATTTGGGTGAATAATAACCCATGAATAGTAACTCGTGAATAGTAATTTTGACACAAAAAGTGTCCCAAATACCCGAGTGAATAATACTAGAGTGAATAGTAATTTGGGTGAATAGTAACCCGTGAATAGTAACTCGTGAATAGTAACTCCGACACAAAAAACGTCCTAAATACTCGAGTGAACAATACTAGAGTGAATAGTAATTTGGGTGAATAGTAACCCGTGAATAGTAAATCGTGAATAGTAACTCTGACATAAAAAGTGTCCCAAATACCCGAGTGAATAATACTAGAGTGAATAGTGACCAGGTATTTTATGACAACTTGTTTACTTTGAAAAAAATTTCAAATATGACCCTTAACTTTAAACTTTTATTAATTTAACTATTTATCAAAATAGAAAAATTGAATATCATTTCAAATTTTTTCAGAATTTTTGAAGGTCAGAAAAATTACGAAACTGAAAAACATAGCAACCCTTAAAAAGCTTTACTATCCCTTACCTCAAAAGAGCAGTACTTCTGACTGGAATGCAAAGCCGAAGGAAACTTGCACTGAATAGCAACTCTTAAAGTATCTAAATACTCACAAAATATGCTTCATATTATAGAGAGAGAAAGAGAGAAAGCTTATGTTTCTGGTGTGATTTTCAATTCTAACTTAGCCCTCTATTTATAGGAAAATTTTAGTAGGCTTGACCTGCAACCTGATGGCTTTACCTGCTACTATTCCCACCCACCACATTTGAAATATAATTCAGCACATTTCTTCACCAACCACAAGTGGGGCCCACCAATTCTAGAATTTTTCACCAAAATGATTAACTCCGAAAATTCAACAATTTCTGAACCAGTCATCTCGTAAAATTCATAACAAATCATACGTTCATTTTTAACGGTTCAAAATTTGTGGGCATATACTCAACTTATATATGTATAACATATCCAAAAATTACCACGATCCAACGGTCGGATTAAAAATTATAACCCCCGCAAAATATCTCAAAAACCCTGATTTTTAATACCTCCATTCCGACAAAAATACGGATAAAAACCTCAACATTAACTCTTTCATTTTTAACCACAAAAATATATCCCTCATTTATATCCACATAAAATAAATATTTCCTTATCATATGAATCAATAATTAATTATTCACAAATAATATTACAAAATCACATTTATGACAACTAGGCCGTTCCCAGGAAAGAGGGGGCTTTCCAATAAGAATTTCTCCTTACTGGCGCGCAATTAAATGACCAAACCTCTCCTTAGACAGAACTTTCTAGACATTGTCAATAATGCTATCTAATAATATTATTTAAATAATATGAATTATTGATCTGATAATGGAAAATACTGTGCAGAGACAATTATTGAACAACAATAATATAAAATTTCAACGTAGCAATTATTGAATCAATAAAATAAAATATTGAACAGTAATTACTGTAACAATTATTGAGTAGTGCCTTCTTACGTAAGAATCAATAATTTCAAAAATACTATGCAATACCGTGTGCTACTGTGCAATAACGCGTATTACTGTATTTTAACCACCGGGTATTCCAACAGTGTTAACGGTAACAACTACGCCGTTATTTGTAAAAACTCAAATTTGTCGTTTTCTTCACCCGACAGTTATTCGTTATGGGGCCCACAAATAGCTGCGCCGTCGTACGAATATTCCTCGACAGAAAGAATATTCCACGACCAAACGAATATTTCCCGACAACAATGATTATTTTATAACCACTTGCTTATTTTGAAAAAAATTCATATTTCACCCATAACTTTAAACTTTTATCAATTTAACTATTTACTGAATAGTAATTATAAGAAAAATTAAATACTTTTATTTCATAAAATTCGGGGTCTTACAGATAATTTTAAAAAGATTATAATTAATTCTCCTAATTTATATAAAATAACAAATAATTAAAAAAAATAAAATCATCTAAAAGAGATATAATAAACGACTGAGGGAGTACATCACAGAGACAGAGTATAAGCATCGAAGCAAATTGTGTTGCATGACAACACTCAATTTATGTATGTTTGCATGTTATATTTAGTTTTTTGCAAGAGTTTTCAATGTATTTAGATAGATTTACTTTGCTTTCCCCTTGTATCCATAACTTTTGAATTTGAGGAACTTTTTAAAAATAAAATTTAAATAATAATAGAGACATAAACTATTCTATAAATATTTTATAAATTGATAATGTGGCATACTCCACCTCAGCATATTGTATGGGGCCGAAAACTATATTGAATCAATTTGTTAATCAATATGTTGAGGTGGAGTATGCTACATCAACAGTTTATAAAATATTTATAAAATAATTTGTGTCTGTAACATCACTCATAAAATTTTACATTAATTTTACTCCCTCCTTCCGGAACGGGCCCACCTATCACTTTTCCCTCCTTTCCTTGTCTCTCTCTTTCTCACTCTATTAATGAGATGTGTCCTCTTTATATTTATTTTAAAAAGATTGTCATTATAATCAATTTACCCTTTGCAAAATTTATGATAATTTTTTTCATAAATAAAATAAATTAAATTTAATAATGGTAACATAATACTCCCTCCACCCAAATTTTCTTTTTGAATTGTCTAAATCTATTTGTCTTCTTTCATATATATTTAATGCTATTTTAATATTATTTTTCAAAATTATCCTCATTTAACTTTAAAAAAATCATTGAAAATATCACGATATACATTGAAAATCGTAACAATAGTAATGTATGTCGTGTTATTTTTAATGATTTAATTTTGCAAAATGTAAATTGATTATAAGTTGCCTACGTGACAATCTTTTAAAACTTTTTTGAAAAAATGGTAGGTGGACCTGTTTGGAAAAGAAGTACTAATAAAATTGGAAATTGGTTAGCATAAAGTTAACTTTAGTCTATTGACTAATACTCGACACGCAGGTCGGGAGGTAACCTCTCTATCTGTATATTAATACTGTATTGATCAAATAATTACCGGCATCGAATCCGTAAAATTGCGTATATATTTATCCATAAAATTGGTAGGTGCACATGTTTTATTCCTTCTTGTGCATATAAATATGCACAAAAACACTATCTTTTTTCTCTTTAGGCCAACAAAGAACCGAAAGGGACCTTACCTTCACGAGCAAAAAGGTACAACTTTTTGGATGATTTTTTATTATGTTCCAAGTAGAAAAATAAATAAGATTATTGAAATAAAAATGTTTTTATTGATTCCATTGGAGTGTTCTTATTCTAAATGACAATTGGCATGGTTTGTAAAGCATCTTTAGATGTTAGCCGGATGATTATTGGCCAAACTGAATTCTAAAATTTGTTTGTTTGTTTGTTTTTAATGTTATTTTTTTGGAATCTGTTTGCATAGATGGGCCACTCTCAAAATTACTGATCTATCCAAGTTTTCAATTCTAATAGTATTTTTTAAATAATTTATAATATTTATTATTATATTAAATAAAATAAAATTAATTTATATCAAATATAAATTAAAAATATCTCAAATTATCTTTCAAAATGTCAATAATAATCTTATATATTAAAATGGAAAGTATATTACAGTGGCCCACATACCTAGCATGTGTGTCAATATCTACTTCTTCACAAACTTTTACAATAAAATAAGTAAGTGTTGAAATTTAAAATAACGTTTACGAAAATTCAGCAGTCTCTAACAAAAAAAAATGATCAACACTTCTTATTTTCGGGTTTCATTTTGTTATACTATTAATTTCATTTTACATTTTATATAACTACACTATTGAACTTCATTTTTTAAGGAAATAGTGGATATCTTTATAAGGTAATAATTCACGCACACACAAAAAAAAACATAACTCATCTTATAGTCTTGAACAATATTATACAAGACAAACCCCATTGTCTGTCTCAGCGATTTGAGAGAGAACTTGGCTCCAATCATAAATTCGGATGTCTTGAGTTCGACTTCCACTTGAAATAAGCATAGCGGCCACAGACCGCAGGCATAAGCTTTGTTATTGAAAGTCTTATTCGAAGAGGAGAGACATAGTCTGGTCGTAAGGTCGGAAAATTTCGCTTTATAAAAAAAAATTATATAAGACAATTGATGAGTTCTAACTCAGTTGGTATACTAGGTCACTTGCAAGGTAAGAGGTCCCAAATTAGTCTATATATATATATATATATATATATATATATATATATATTATTATACAAGACATGGAATTATGATGTTGGGTAATTGGGTTTGAATTAACTTAACTTTTACAAATTTATGATAACTTAATTTTGAAAATTTTCTGAATCTGCAGCCTGCAGGTGAAAAAGTGACAAAGATGAGTCCTAGTCCTCCAGAATTTACTCAACCTATTGACCGGCTGATTGTGCTATAAGGTTGCCTCTGAAGGGGTCCATATATAATAGTGTGTTAACATTGCCCTTCCGACCAAAATATAGAAAGACAAAACCCTAATATTCTTGTCATAGTAGGTACTATTTTTCTTTTTATAGGTTGATGTCACTTAATTTGATTTATGTTTGGTTCAAATTTGATTCCCTGCTAGTACTGTCAAATATATATTAACTAGTGTCAGTCAATCTGTATACAGTTAGTTAGTTAGTTACCAAAACAGAACTAAATTAGCTGATCATGAAGGTCTTTCCTTTATAGTATATAAATATATATTCTCGATATTAGACCCGAATTATTTCATTCACGTATATTGATATTTATTCTCGATATAAATTTATGGTGTCTTATGCAGTAAGAGTCTTAAGGGATAATGTATGTGACAATTCTAATTAAATTAACAATGAGCCCTATCTTGCTATATATGTATAATATATGCAATATAACTTCATATTTCATATGTGAGGCCTTTATAAAACTCCCCCTCCCAATGTAAAGGTAATTTTCTTTGCACAAATATATCATAATTAATTGATTTTCACCTAGGTTTTTGGTTCCCTAAGTAGCAAAATAAAGACGTACAAGAAAGTGGCACTGGTAGATGAACATATGTAATTATATTATTGTCCCCTACATATAATTGTTGGTCCACACTTGAGGAGTTGTTACTTTTGTGTAACCTAACCATTTTGTCTTAAAAAAAAAAAAAAAAACACACACACACACAGTCATTTGTTATGATTCAAAGAGGGAAAGTAACTTTTTGCATGTGGAGGTTGACAAACTCACTTGCTCCTGAAGAGGGGTGGTTGATTTAGAAAGTTGTTTTTTCACTTTACAATAAATTAATGATATTTTTTTCAACAAAGTTGTCATAGGAAATTAACACATCAAATTTAGTAATATAAGCATTCCATTAATCCTACCCCCACATGGAATTCCATTTTAAATATGCACATAAAATAATAATTAAGATTCTTAATAATGACAAAGTAATATTTAGAAATTATGATGCCCACCATTATGTTTTTCACCTAATTTCGTGCACTACACATTTAACGTCATAAATATTATATTTAACAACACAGAAAATTTATCACAAATAATTGTGTTGATAGTATCATCACTAAAGGTATATTTGTGTCGCTACATGTATGCGGATGAAAGTGAGTGAAAGCTGAAATTTATGTTGTTAAAACAAATAGGAAAAAATATATGTACACAGCTGTGTAGTACACAGTCGGTTATGGCAACGATTTTTTGGGCTATAGCGACGGGTATCGCCCGTTGCCATAGCTATTATGGATACGGCGACGGGTGAACCGTCGCCATACACCAAAAAATTCGTCGCCATTGCTCGACTGTGTAATAGACAATTTTGTATATACATATAATCCAAATACATATATATTTAATGATATTTTTATTTTATTAATATTTTAAATTTTTAACGACACTTACTGTTCAAACATTATGGGTGACCATAATTAAAAAGATCCATCACTAATTCTATACCTCTGGCTTCATTTTTGAAAACCACTACTTTACTGAATCATTTGTAGTCTTTTCATGGGCTTTTCTGTAATCTTAGTAGACAATTAGTGGCATGTTTGGTCCCCAAATAAAGACAAATTATTACAAGATTCACTGTTAAAAGAAAAAAGGGAAACAGCGCTTATAGAAGGAATTGGATTTTTCTGTCCCCCACCTCATCTTCCTTGGGACCCAAATATACAGCTCAGTATTTTCCAAAGGACGTAAATACCCTTCATATTTCACTTTTTTTCTAAACCTCCATAATTTATTCCTTATTTTTGTATAAAATTAGTCACATGTTCCTAGAAAAATTTATGGAAATTGATATTTTCACACGAGTCTCTCTCACGTAGAGGTGACCTATTCACTATTCATATGAGAAGAATCATGTACAAATATTAATTTTTTATGTAAAAATATCAATTCCCAAAATTTATATATTAATCCATGCTTTCCATATATATTTTTGATATTTTTATATAATTTTCTCTTATACGAAAAGAAAGTGGGTCCACTTTTATATGATAGGAGACCATGTGAAAATATCAAAATAATAATACTACTATCACATAAAAAAATCACATAATGCTCACATACACACACATGCATACTATGGGCCTCTGCCTGTCATGTGGGGCCCGCAGTATGCATGTGTGTGTATGTGAATATTAGGTAGCCCTTTTTTATATGATAATAACATTATTTATATCAAAAACTCATATTAAAATAGTTCTCCCCTATATTTAAACTTTCTAGTTCACGCTCGTAAATATTTAATTTATTTTAATACGTTAATGATGAATTCAAATTGAGTGTACTAAACCAATTTGTAGTCCTAATCTATCAATATGAGCTAGTTCAAATATTACTTACGTTGTTGATGACAATTCTACATGTTATACAACACTCGCGAAAATATATTTAGAATCTTTGCGGTAGAATTTTCAACAAGTTCTAATATTTAAAAAATATATAACTTAATAATTTTAATTTCAATTTGAATGATTCATGGGGATAAATTGAAGTATTTAAAATCTAGTCTCTGTTAAAATTATTTAATTTGAAAAATATTTATAAAATCAAATTGGTATGAACGATACATTGGACTGAAGTTTTAAAATAAATTGACATATTGGGGTTTAAGATTTCTTAACTCACTATAGATTTTTATGCTTTGGAGGTATTAATAATGATCTAAGAAAAATAACTAAACGCAACCTTGAATAGGTCAAAAAATGTTTTAAAATCAGTAGGTTAAATTGTATATTAAGTTGGAGCGAATATGTTTAACTGGTGAATAGGGTTTCGTATCGGATATCGTTGGCGTTTGAGATTAAGATTTTGTAGAGTGTGCAACAAGTGGATTTAGCTATTAGATACGGATTTCGTACTCCTTCATTCATACTTTTTTTTTGTTTCAATTATCCGTTTTGCTCCTAAACATGATCAAATTTTCAATTTATAAATCTAGCCAGCCCAATGACGCGTAGGATTGATCGGTCTTGTTCTAAAATTCATATAAATTTCATATGGCAAAAAGCACTTTTTGGCCACTGTGGTTATAGTGATTTAACGAATTAGCCACTGTATTTTTAAAATATTCAATTAGCCCACTGAACTTTTTAAAAATGTTCAATAAGCCCATTCCGTCCAATTTCTTGGACGGACGTTAACAAATTGCACACGTGGCATTGAAAAAAAAAACAAAAATTTTTTATTTTCTGATATGGCAGCATAAAAAATAAAATAAAATAACACTATTGATTATGTGGCATGTACAATACATGTTGACTTTATATTTAATTGTATAAGACCAAATTTTTTTTTGAATTTTTTAGACAAAAAAGAAATAATGCAAATTTGTAATAGTTAATTTTTGAAATATTAAAAAGGTTATTTAAAATAAAACATACATATTATAAATATTATAATATTAATTTTTATTAATATTATAAATATTTAAAAATTTTATAAGTATTTTAAAATATAAAAGTATTTTTATTTTTATTGTGACGCCCCCAAAATAGGTATACAACACCCATTCTGAGTCGCCAAATACATGGTACAGAAAGCAAACTACAACTTCAATAATACAAATGTCGTGCAAAATACGACAACACATACTGTGAGTTTAAATACAAATATTGTCTTCTAGACAATATCCAGACTCAAATAAATCCTCATTATAATTATTCAAACACTATTTTACAGAAATAGTGAGGACTGCTAAAACATCTTTTTAGAACCATCACTCCATACTCCGACTAGATCCTGCTATGTTCTCACCTCCTGAGAAGAAAAATGGAACAAAAAGGAAAAGGGTGAGCTCAACTAGCCCAGTAAAGAATATTATGACTAAGATAATATACAACAAATTATCGTTAGTCTTCAACAGGGAAAAATCTGATAAAATATAATCGACAACAAGTTTTAGATCAACAACTGCAGCGGAAACAGCAAACCATTAGAAGAGTCAAGTAGAGAAAGAATTCTACTATCTTCTAAGATTTAAAAGTCCATCATCAATATTTTATCCCTGTAACATCAATTAATAATCATCTTTATCCAAATATTCATCTTTGCACTACAGGCCAAAGATATTCATTTGTATCACCTGTCAGTCATGTTCATCTCAACACCTGTTCATCTTTGCACTTCAGGCCAAAGATATTCATCAAGTAATCATACATCTTTGCACTACAGGCCAAAGATATTCATTAATATCATCATTTAGGACTGAGGATGATGAAAAATATCTTAAAGAGAACGAATCCAATGAGACAGAAGGACAAATAGTAGGGATTCGTATAACAGTTTATCCAAGATCAATAATACTTCATAATAATCAATTGTGAAGCAGAATTCAAAAATAAAGATCAAAACATGGATACAATCAAAGATAGTAACCATAATAGACATCTTGGACAAAAAGGGAAAATTTTATTTTTCGGTGAATAGTGCCGTATTCGTGAATAGTGCCGTATACGTGAATAGTGCCGTATACGTGAATAGTAACCCCGACACAAAAAGTTCTAAATTTGATAAAAACTCATATCAATATTTCAGCATAATGATATTGAAGAAAATAATATCATTTAAGAAGAAAATAATATCCCTTACCTCAAGATATCAGTACTTCTGGTCGGAATACCGGTATAAGGCTGAAAGAAACTTGCTCTGATGAATAGAAACTCTCAAAGTATCTAAATACTCACAAAATACACTCAATAATCTAGAGAGAGAAAGAGAGAAAACTTGTTTCTGGTGTGATTTTTAATTCTAACTTAGCCCTCTATTTATAGGAAAATTTTGGTAGGTTTGACCTGCAACCTGATGGCTTTACCTGCTACTATTCCCACCCACCACATTTGAAATATAATTCAGCACATTTCTTCACCAACCACAAGTGGGGCCCACCAATTCTAGAATTTTCCACCAAAATGATAAACTCCGAAAATTCAACAATTTCTGAACCAGTCATCTTGTAAAATTCGTAATAAATCATACGTTCATTTTTAACGGTTCAAAATTTGTGGACATATACTCAACTTATATATGTATAACATATCCAAAAATTACCACGATCCAACGGTCGGATTAAAAATTATAACCCCCGCAAACTATCTCAAAAACCCTGATTTTTAATACCTCCATTCCGACAAAAATACTGACAAAAACCTCAACATTAACTCCTTCATTTTTAACCACAAAAATATATCCCTCATTTATATCCACATAAAATAAATATTTCCTTATCATATGAATCAATAATTAATTATTCACAAATAATATTACAGAATCACATTTATGACAACCAGGCCGTTCCCAGGAAAGAGGGGGCTTTCCAATAAGGATTTCTCCTTACTGGCGCGCAATTAGATGACCAAACCTCTCCTTAGACAGAACTTTCTAGACATTGCCAATAATGTTATCTAATAATATTATTCAAATAATATGAATTATTGATCTGATAAATGAAAATACTGTGCAGCAACAATTATTGAAACAACAATAATATAAAATATCAACGCAGCAATTATTGAATCAATAAAATAAAATATTGAATAATAACTACTGTAACAATTATTGAGTAGTGCCTTCTTACGTAAGAATCAATAATTGGTGCAATACCGTGTGCTACTGTATTTTAACCACCGGGTATTCCAACAGTATTAACGGTAACAACTACGCCGTTATTTATAAACAACTTATACTTGTCGTTTTCTTCATCCAATCGCTTTCCGTTATGGGGCCCACACAAGGCTGCGTCGTCGTACGAATATTCCCCGACAGCAAGAATATTCCACGACCAACCGAATATTCACCGACCAAAAATAAATATTTTATAACCACTTGCTTATTTTGCAAAATTTGCACATTTCACCCATAACCAAAGTATTATATCAAATTAACCCCTTATTATTCACAATAATATTTAGAGAAAATTTGATTTTATTCATTAATAAGTTGGGGTCTTACAACCTCCCCTCCTTATGAAATTTCGTCCTCGAAATTGACGTACGTACCTGATGTTTCAAAAAGGTGAGGATACCTCGCTTTCATTTCTGATTCCAACTCCCAGGTCATTTCTTCAATAGCATGGTTTCTCCACAAAACCTTAACTTGTGGTATAACCTTCGTGCGTAGGACATGCTCTTTCCTATCCAAGATCTTAACAGGTACCTCCTCGTACGTTAAATCTTCAGCTATCTCGTCTGGTTCTAACTCAATAATGTGGTTCGGGTCTTTAACATATTTACGAAGCATAGATATGTGAAAAACATTATGAACACGAGACATGCTTGGAGGTAATGCGAGTCTATATGCCACATTTCCTATTCGCTCAAGAATCTCAAATGGACCAACAAATCTTGGATTGAGCTTTCCTCTCTTCCCAAATCTTGTAACTCCCTTCCATGGTGCAACACGTAACAATACATGATCCCCAATATTAAATTCCACGTCCTTCCGATGAAGATCCGCATAACTCTTTTGTCGATCCTGTGCCGTTTGTATACGTTGTCGAATCGTTTGGATCTTCTCTGTAGTAATGCGTACCAATTCTGGTCCCAACAATGTTGCTTCACCCACCTCGTCCCAGCATACTGGAGAACGACATTTTCTTCCATACAACGCCTCAAATGGAGCCACACCTATGCTCGCCTGATAACTGTTGTTGTAGGAGAATTCCACCAATGGTAGGTACTTATCCCAACTCCCTTTGAGATCTAAGACACAAAGTCTTAATAGATCTTCAAGAGTTTGAATAGTCCTCTCTGATTGTCCGTCCGTTTGAGGATGGTATGCTGAACTGAATCGTAAATCCGTGCCCATAGCTTTCTGCAAGCTAACCCAAAATCGTGAAGTGAATCTTGGGTCACGATCCGAAACTATGGATACTGGCATGCCATGCAATCTCACAATCTCGTTCACGTACATACTAGCAAGACGTTCAAGGGAATAAGTCTCACGTATCGGCAAGAAATGAGCGGACTTGGTTAATCTATCAACAATAACCCAAATCGCATCTATGCCTTGAGAAACCTTGGGAAGACCTGTAACAAAATCCATAGTAATGTGTTCCCACTTCCATTTCGGAATCTCAAGTGGTTGCAATGGACCCTTTGGTACTTGATGCTCCGCTTTTACACGTTGACAAGTTAAACATCTCGAGATAAACTCCGCGATCTCTCTTTTCATATTGCTCCACCAAAATGTATGTCGAAGATCGTGATACATTTTGGTACTCCCAGGATGGATTGCAAACGGTGTGTTGTGTGCCTCCATCATTATTCTATGCTTCAAGTCAAAATCGTTAGGAACACAAAGTCTGGAGTTGACTCGAAGTATTCCTTCTTCATCGATTCTTGCTTCTGGAATAGCACCTTCTTGCACTTTCTTCTTCATACGCATCAGCTCTATATCCGTAGCTTGAGCAGCTTTAACTTTATCGATTAAAGTCGGTTCTACTCGTATATTTGATATCATCATGTGGGTACTTGGAGCCTTCATCTCTATCTCCATCCTTTGCAAGTCATACAAAATGGGCCTTTGTGTTAAAAACATTGCACTCGTACCCGCATATGATCTTCTACTCAATGCGTCAGCTACTACGTTTGCTTTTCCAGGATGGTATTGGATGGTATGATCGTAATCTTTCAACAGCTCAAGCCAACGTCGCTGCCGCATGTTGAGTTCCTTTTGGGTGAAGAAATATTTGAGGCTTTTATGATCTGTATAGATCTCCACTTTCTCCCCATAAAGGTAGTGTCTCCAGATCTTCAACGCAAAAACGACTGCTGCCAACTCCAAATCATGAGTAGGATAATTCCTCTCATATTCTTTGAGTTGTCGTGAGGCATAGGCTATGACTTTCCCATGTTGCATGAGAACACATCCTAACCCTTTGCCTGAAGCATCGCTGTAGATAACAAATCCATCCGAACCAGATGGTATTGTCAGAACAGGTGCCGAAATGAGTCTCCTCTTGAGTTCTTGGAAACTCTTCTCGCATTCCTCACTCCATACGAATTTTGTATCTTTCCGAGTCAGCTGAGTTAACGGAGTAGCGATTCGAGAAAATCCTTCCACAAATCTCCGATAATAACCAGCTAAGCCCAGAAAGCTACGTACTTCGGTTACCGACTTCGGTTGCTCCCAACTTTGTATGGCTTCAATCTTCGCCGGGTCGACAGATACTCCATGTTTTGACACCACGTGCCCAAGGAATGCTACTTCCTCAAGCCAGAACTCGCATTTCTTCAGTTTGGCATATAGCTTGTTTTCACGAAGCCTTTGCAGTACCAGCTTCAAATGGCGCTCATGATCTTCACGGCTTTTGGAATAGATGAGGATGTCATCAATAAAGACAACAACGAACTGATCCAAATATTCTTTGAATACACGGTTCATCATATCCATGAAGGCAGCAGGAGCATTAGTCAATCCAAAAGACATTACTAAGAATTCATAATGCCCGTACCGAGTTCTGAAGGCAGTCTTTGGAATATCCTCAGTTTTAATCTTCAGCTGATGATATCCAGAACGAAGATCGATCTTTGAAAAGAATTGTGCTCCTTGCAACTGGTCAAACAGGTCATCAATGCGAGGTAGCGGATACCTATTCTTGATGGTGACATGGTTCAATTCTCGATAGTCAATACAAAGTCGCATACTCCCGTCTTTCTTCTTTACGAATAAAACAGGAGCACCCCAAGGAGACGTACTAGGACGAATAAAACCGATGTCCAACAACTCCTGTAGTTGGACTTTTAACTCCTGAAGTTCAATAGGAGCCATTCGATATGGGGTTTTAGAAATGGGCTTTGTACCGGGTTCAAGGTCAATAAAGAATTCAATTTCTCGTTCCGGGGGTAGACCGGGAAGTTCTTCAGGAAATACATCGGAAAATTCTCTAACAATAGAAATATTATTCAAATCTGACTTGTCTTTGTTCAAATCCATAACATGGGCTAAGAAAGCTTGACATCCGTTTTTCAATAAACGAATAGCTTTGTGGCTTGATATGACAGTGACTGATTTTAGTGGTTTAGTAGTTTGAATTCGTATGACAGGTTGGTTAGGAATATGAAAACTAACAACCTTACGAAAACAATCAATTTTAGCATGATGAGTGGTTAACCAATCAATTCCTAAAATCACATCAAAAGCAAGTATCTTTAAAGAGATAAGATCAACAGGTAATGTGATAGTGCCAACTTGGATCATGCAAGATTTATAAACTGTAGATGTAACGAAGGTTTCACCCAACGGAGTTTCAACAGATAAGTTAAAGTCCAATTTCTCCGGAGTCAAGTTTAAACGTTGAGCACAAGCAGGAGAGATAAAAGAATGGGTAGAACCGGTATCTAGTAAAGTATAAACTTCGCAAGAATTCAAGATTAGCTTACCCGTGATCACCTCGTTCGGGTTTCTCGCGTTTTGGCCATTAACGACAAACGCCCTTCCAGGAACCGCTGATTTCGACTTATCCGGGATAACTTTTGGAGTCACCATCCCCGCTGAACTTGGTTTTGCTACAGAACACTCTCGAGCTATATGACCTTCCTTTCCACAGTTATAACATACCTTGGATTGTTGTGGGCAGTTTGGGCTGATATGTCCCTCTTTCCCACATTTGTAACATACGACCGGTGGTCGTTCTCCTCCCCTAGAAACAGTTGATGTTTGTGCTGACGTCTTCACGTTATCATTGTTGTACCTTCTCTTCTTGAAATCTCCTCCCGACTCGCTCCTTCTATTATCACGACCACGATTACCACCAGAGTGGTTACCGCTTTTGTCCGAATGTTTTCCTCCCTGCTGGTTTTCATTGCTTCGATGACTGCCGCCACCGGTATGACCCTGGTTGTGGTCCCTCGGTTGCACATACTCATTATCTCGCTCTAATAATTGAGCCCTGTTTACAACATCTGAATATAAAGAAAATTTATGAGAGATAAGATATTGCCGAATCTCGGGTTTTAGACCTCTCAGAAACATCCTTGTCATTCGTTCCTCATTTTCGACCAAATGAGGTGCAAACCTGGATAACTCTGCAAACTTCGCCTCGTACTGGGACACCGTCATGTTGTTTTGTTCCAGTCTAATAAACTCAACCTCCTTCATATGACGAATACTTTCAGGAAAGTACTTGTCATTGAACAGTTTTTGAAATGTTTCCCAGGACATGTTGAGTGCGTCAGGCTGGGTACGCTTCACAGACTCCCACCAGTAGTCTGCCTCACCGCGGAACATAAATGTGGCGAATGGAACCTTCTGTTCCTCCGTGCATCCCAAGACATCAAATATCTTGGTAATTTGCTTGACCCACGTTTCCGCCATGATCGGATCCGGCTTTCCCTTAAATTCTGGTGGTCCCAATTCTTTGAACTGCTTAGCTGTGACAAACCGCGCGTTGTTATCATTTCCACCCGTATTCTGCACACGAGTCTCCCTCGTCTGATTTTGCATGAACTGCAAAAAGCTCCTAAACATTCCATCATTCATCGTTTGCTCGGTAACGTTGTTTACAGGAGGAATATTGCCTTCCTGTTGCACGTTCCCCTGGGTAGTGATCAAAGGTGTCTCCACGGTCTGATTTACTCCATTATTAACGTTCTCAGCTGCCATTCTTAAATACTGCCATAAAACAAGGGTTAATAGTCATGTCATATATTATCCCTATACTCTGACCGACCAAATAAACACCAAATAAACTTAGTCAGGTCATACTAGCGAAGGAATTCCCCGTCTCTCCCCTCCTAGTTCTTGTCTCACATCTCAGCCAGGGATCATATCCCTAAGCTCTGATACCAACTGTGACGCCCCCAAAATAGGTATACAACACCCATTCTGAGTCGCCAAATACATGGTACAGAAAGCAAACTACAACTTCAATAATACAAATGTCGTGCAAAATACGACAACACATACTGTGAGTTTAAATACAAATATTGTCTTCTAGACAATATCCACACTCAAATAAATCCTCATTACAATTATTCAAACACTATTTTACAGAAATAGTGAGGACTGCTAAAACATCTTTTTAGAACCATCACTCCATACCCCGACTAGATCCTGCTATGTTCTCACCTCCTGAGAAGAAAAATGGAACAAAAAGGAAAAGGGTGAGCTCAACTAGCCCAGTAAAGAATATTATGACTAAGATAATATACAACAAATTATCGTTAGTCTTCAACAGGGAAAAATCTGATAAAATATAATCGACAACAAGTTTTAGATCAACAACTGCAGCGGAAACAGCAAACCATTAGAAGAGTCAAGTAGAGAAAGAATTCTACTATCTTCTAAGATTTAAAAGTCCATCATCAATATTTTATCCCTGTAACATCAATTAATAATCATCTTTATCCAAATATTCATCTTTGCACTACAGGCCAAAGATATTCATTTGTATCACCTGTCAGTCATGTTCATCTCAACACCTGTTCATCTTTGCACTACAGGCCAAAGATATTCATCAAGTAATCATACATCTTTGCACTACAGGCCAAAGATATTCATTAATATCATCATTTAGGACTGAGGATGATGAAAAATATCTTAAAGAGAACGAATCCAATGAGACAGAAGGACAAATAGTAGGGATTCGTATAACAGTTTATCCAAGATCAATAATACTTCATAATAATCAATTGTGAAGCAGAATTCAAAAATAAAGATCAAAACATGGATACAATCAAAGATAGTAACCATAATAGACATCTTGGACAAAAAGGGAAAATTTTATTTTTCGGTGAATAGTGCCGTATTCGTGAATAGTGCCGTATACGTGAATAGTGCCGTATACGTGAATAGTAACCCCGACACAAAAAGTTCTAAATTTGATAAAAACTTATATCAATATTTCAGCATAATGATATTGAAGAAAATAATATCATTTAAGAAGAAAATAATATCCCTTACCTCAAGATATCAGTACTTCTGGTCGGAATACCGGTATAAGGCTGAAAGAAACTTGCTCTGATGAATAGAAACTCTCAAAGTATCTAAATACTCACAAAATACACTCAATAATCTAGAGAGAGAAAGAGAGAAAACTTGTTTCTGGTGTGATTTTTAATTCTAACTTAGCCCTTTATTTATAGGAAAATTTTGGTAGGTTTGACCTGCAACCTGATGGCTTTACCTGCTACTATTCCCACCCACCACATTTGAAATATAATTCAGCACATTTCTTCACCAACCACAAGTGGGGCCCACCAATTCTAGAATTTTCCACCAAAATGATAAACTCCGAAAATTCAACAATTTCTGAACCAGTCATCTTGTAAAATTCGTAATAAATCATACGTTCATTTTTAACGGTTCAAAATTTGTGGACATATACTCAACTTATATATGTATAACATATCCAAAAATTACCACGATCCAACGGTCAGATTAAAAATTATAACCCCCGCAAACTATCTCAAAAACCCTGATTTTTAATACCTCCATTCCGACAAAAATACTGACAAAAACCTCAACATTAACTCCTTCATTTTTAACCACAAAAATATATCCCTCATTTATATCCACATAAAATAAATATTTCCTTATCATATGAATCAATAATTAATTATTCACAAATAATATTACAGAATCACATTTATGACAACCAGGCCGTTCACAGGAAAGAGGGGGCTTTCCAATAAGGATTTCTCCTTACTGGCGCGCAATTAGATGACCAAACCTCTCCTTAGACAGAACTTTCTAGACATTGCCAATAATGTTATCTAATAATATTATTCAAATAATATGAATTATTGATCTGATAAATGAAAATACTGTACAGCAACAATTATTGAAACAACAATAATATAAAATATCAACGCAGCAATTATTGAATCAATAAAATAAAATATTGAATAATAACTACTGTAACAATTATTGAGTAGTGCCTTCTTACGTAAGAATCAATAATTTGTGCAATACCGTGTGCTACTGTATTTTAACCACCGGGTATTCCAACAGTATTAACGGTAACAACTACGCCGTTATTTATAAACAACTTATACTTGTCGTTTTCTTCATCCAATCGCTTTCCGTTATGGGGCCCACACAAGGCTGCGTCGTCGTACGAATATTCCCCGACAGCAAGAATATTCCACGACCAACCGAATATTCACCGACCAAAAATAAATATTTTATAACCACTTGCTTATTTTGCAAAATTTGCACATTTCACCCATAACCAAAGTATTATATCAAATTAACCCCTTATTATTCACAATAATATTTAGAGAAAATTTGATTTTATTCATTAATAAGTTGGGGTCTTACATTTATTTTTAAAATAAGACATACATATTACATATATTAAATTATTAAATTATTAATATTATACATATTATAAATATTTAGGTAAAGAAAAAGAAAGAAAATAAAATATAGAAATATTTTTATTTTATAAGTATTTTAAAACATAAAAGTATTTTTATTTTTATTTTTAAAATAAGACATACATATTATATTTATATGTAAACTCATTTTCATTCAGATCTGAGTGATTCTTGATTTGTTGAAAAGCTCTTCCAACCATCGAAAACTTTCTTGCAATATTAGTTCCATTCTTGATATTCACGCATGGTTTATTTCAATTTTAATAAAACAGGACAAATTTTGTTCATAATTATTATGTTGTTTTTCATGTATAATTAGCATATCAGACTTGGGGTCATTTATTGCGATGTTATATCTTGTTCTTGTATAATATCATACATATTTGAACAATTCTTTGTTAAAGGGAGTCTGAGACTTTTGCTATATTCATATGTGCACATAAGGGTGTAAACGAATCGAATCGATTCGAGTATTGAGTTGCTCAGATTTAGTTCACAAAATTTATAGAGCATAAAATAAGATTTGATTGAGACTCATTTAGCTACCGAGTCGAGCACGAATCCGAATCGAGCCCGAGCAGTTTGGACTTTTTTAACGAATATGATCCGAGTATCAATAGTAAATTATAATTTGAGGAGGTTCGAGTAATTTATCAAACTTTAAAATGTGCTCATATTTGACTCATTTATATTTCGAGTCGAGCTCGAATCGAACTTTTAATTGATCGAGTACGAATCGAGTCCGAACTGTTTGCTCATTTTACAGCCTTATGTGCACATAAGCTTGTTGAAGCCATTAAGGTGGTTAGACGGGGAACATTATTAACATATTTGAGTTCAGTTAATTCTTCGAGATTAAATTTGTAATCTTATCATTCTATGTTATACATTTGATTCTTTTTTGAAACTATCTTATTGTGGACAACGTTGTGGTTTTACGTTCCCATTATTTTCTTAATTTCCGACATAACGTTGATATATATATATAATTGGTTAAAAAATTTATTCGTTTATCCAATCAACTCATTTGATTGTATTATGTATATTGTGGTATATTTGTCTATTTCTATATTCGTATTAGACATTTGGTTCATACTGTGTATTTTTTCCAGACATGTTTGTATGAGTGATTTAGTGTTGTGTGAGGAAAGTTTACTTTTGACCATCTAGATTAATTTGATTTTAAGTTTTGACTAATTTTAATTATTATGTAAATTTATAGAATTTTTATTTAATTCGACATGTATGAATTATTAGCTATTAAATATTTTAAAAATTATTAATATTTTGTTTATTTATTTGAAATTTGTTGTACTCTTTCTGTGACATTACTTTCCTATTCAGAAAGCCGGTTGTTATATTCAGAAATTATAACATATGTTTAATTTTGAAAACCATGAGTGTCACAAATTAATTATTATAAAACAAAAATACACCATGATTCGAATTTACCAAGTAGTTACACTCTTGATTATATTTAATTTCATATATTTTTATTGTATTTGTTATATACTGATATTTTTATATAAAAAATTAATATTTTTACATTATTTTTTTAAATAAATAGTGAGTGGGTCTCATATATATGTGAGAGATATTATGTAAAAATATCATTTTAACGTGCTCGAATAATTAATCAAAAATTACGACAATTTCATCGAAAATCCAAATCCAAAAACTCATGGGTATTTTAGTAATCCTGCACAAGATTTTGTCACTCCTCCACGGAGTGATAACTACTTCACTCTTGCCCCCTCCCCACTCTTCTTTCTCTTTCCTCTCTTCACATGCCCCTCTCAGGACATTGTTCCACTCAGAACCCATACAAAAAAAAGAAAGAAAAAGAAACTCATTCGATTTAACTCATTCTTTCTCTCTCTCCCCTTCATTTTCTCTGGTTCTCAAGATTCCTTCTCTGGATATGATATCACCCCAATCTATGCAAATCAAATGGTCCAAATCCAACCATCAGATATACCCACAACTTCAAATTCCTTGTTTTGTTTTTCCTCCAATTGAATATATAATTCTCCTGTCTATATATTTACCTATGTAAATTCTTGATTCTCTTTTTGTGGGTTTATTGCTGTGCTCTGTTTTTTATTCTCCTCTGTTTATGGCTGCTATTACGAGTACTCGGCCAGCAGAAATTTTTCATGGGAATAATAATAATGAAGTTAGTAGGCATGAGATTCAAGCTGCCATAGCCAAAGCTGTGGAGCTCAGGGCTCTTCATGCTGCTCTGCTGCAGGGGAACAGCCCTGCCAACCTCAAATTCCCCTCTGCTTCCCCTGTTTCACACCATCTTTCTCAACTCTCTGCCCAGGATTACCCTGTTTTCACACCAGTAAGTTTATTTAATATTTTTTTGTAATTGTTAATTATTTTGAGTTACATTCATAATTAAAATTTTCTGGGGTTTGGATTTTAGTTGGAAATATGAGTTCTGATTCTAGGAGATTTGATGGGTTTTTACCTTTTACCCTTTTGGTCTGATAAAACTTGAAATTCTAATTCTTATGTGTTCATCATTTTTTCTTTTGTGTTTAGGGGCAAAATTTTCTAGGCTTGTTTGACTTTTGGTGATGAATGAATGATTAATAATAAAACAGATTCTTTACTCTAAGTATACTCAATCTTTGTTGCCAGATATTGCTTACAAAGGAAGGTTTTTATTTAAGCTCAAATAAGTAAAAAGTACTTTTATTCAGTCAATTGTGATTATTTCCCCTTGCTATAATCCCCTCTATATGTTTGGAATTTGGAAAACGTGAGGAAAAAGAAATGAAAATGAAAATGAAAAGAAAATAACACAAAAAAATTATTCTATCAATTGTGATAATATAAGCAGTTGATAATGTCACAGTAATATTTTACTTTTACTAGAGCAAAGATGGGTTCAATGTCATTTTTTCGACACTTGTTACCTTGAAAGTATAATTATTGCCTTGGAATTATCAATAACATAATTATAATCCTCTATAATCTTTGAGTACCTTCTCTTTAAGTTACAATTACCATTCACTTGGTCTTTATATTTTATTTTCTGTTTTTCCTTGCTGGTTCTTTTCCTAGGAAAATTAACAATTGAAATATTTCCCATGTCTTGGTTAAATTTATTTATCCAGAAAGCCAATTTTCTCCATATGTGGTGGTGTTTTATATGGTCCCGATTCCAAACAGTTCAAAATGGGAAGTTTGTAAAAATAGGCTGCATTTTATATAGCAGTATAATACTAGTAGAACAAAGTTCATCCGAAATGCAACTCTCTGCCCTTTTTGAATTGCCTGGAATCAAGATTCGTTTTATATATTATGATCAAAATAATTGAATTCTTCAATTTGGAAAAGTTTATTGACATGACATCCTAAACTTCTGACAGACTTATGAAGATGAACCATTACCGGGATATCAACAGATTCAACTGGAGAATCGAAATTTTCCAGAAAGTTGGGATGAATATGTTCTTGGAGGAGGAACTGGGGACACAACCATCCAATCTGACTACAAAACGGAGAGCGCATATTCAAGAAAGGGTATTATACCCTTTGAGTTCATGAACTCGGAACCTCACATCTGTTTAGCTGATGATAAAAAGTCCGTGACAAGTTCTTCAGCAACTGATTTCTGCAAGTCAAGAAGAAATAGTCTCGGTGACTGTAGATCGATATCGTCTTGCAACAAATGCAAGCCTGCGATTATAAGTAGTGAATCCGGAACTGATAGTAAAAATGGCATGAATTCTAGCATTTTCATGCCATTGACAGATTCACACACTTCTCTTCATTCGCAGCCAAAAAACCGGGGCCTGAGTTTTTCGTGGTTGTTTCCTCGGTTAAAGAAGAAACACAAGAACGACAATTCGCCAAGCAGAACAGAATCCGAGGAAGTTTCACAAATCTATAAGGATTTGGGGATTTTGTCCATCGAGACGTTAAAGAAAGAGCTGATGGAAGCGAATGAGAGTAGAGATGCTGCCTTAATCGAGGTTTCTGAAATGAGATCATCGTTTGGGGAGCTAAAACAGAAGTTGCAGCATTTGGAGACTTATTGCGAAGATCTGAAAAAGACCTTGAGACAAGCAATGCTAGGAAAGGATTCTCAAGTTCTTGAAAAACTCGGAAATCTCCCTATAAAAGAGATTTCAATTGATGGGCATGGAGAAAATTATATGCCCGTTAGCGAGGAAGTAATGGTGGAGGGATTCTTGCAAATAGTATCAGAAGCAAGATTATCTGTCAAACAGTTCTGCAAAACTCTTGTAGGGCAAATTGAGGAAACTGACAATACTCTAATGGATAACTTGAACATGTTGCTTCAACCATATAAACTATCCCTAAACTCGAAATACTCAAAGGCAGTATCATACCATTTGGAGGCAATTATCAACCAGTCACTCTGCCAAGACTTTGAGAATTGTGTGTTTCAAAAAAACGGCTCGCCTAAGCTTTTAGACGCCAAGCAGAATTGCCAAGCGCAGTTCTCATCGTTTGTGGCATTGAGGAATTTGAGTTGGAATGAAGTTCTGCGAAAAGGGACAAAGTACTATAGCGAAGAATTCAGCAAGTTTTGTGATCAGAAAATGAGTTGCATTATTACAAATCTGAATTGGACTAGGCCATGGCCTGAACAGCTGCTGCAATCATTTTTTGTTGCTGCTAAATGCATTTGGCTGCTCCATTTGCTTGCGTTTTCGTTCAATCCGCCTTTGGGGATTCTACGAGTCGATGAGAATCGAAGCTTTGATCCACATTACATGGAGGATATATTCATGGATAGGCAAAGATCACAAGGTCCTAGCCAGGTTAAGATTATGGTAATGCCAGGATTTTATGTGCAGGATAGAGTACTTAGGTGCAAAGTTCTTTGCAGGTATAAATCTTTAGCCTGAAAATTTTTAGCTCAAAGATTGCCTCACTTCTTTGTTTGCTTTAATTTAATTTAATTTGGGGTAGTGTAAATTGTAACTTTGTGTTCTGTTAATTATTTTAATGGGTTATTTTTATAGCACTGCTATGGTGCTTGGGTTTTTGGCACCCAGAATGTCCGGATATGCCTAGTACAAGTTATGGTGTCTGGGTTTTTGGTGTGTCGTACAGAATAAGTACAACACAGTAAAGCACATCTGGGCATTTCGACTGCCAAATATCTAGGCATCATAGATTTATTTTCCTAATTGACATAGGGCTGAAAATAAATGAAAATAAATAAACATATTTCTCTATGTTTTACTTAACACGGAAACTGATATTTTAACAACAAAAGTGTCGTTATGGACGTATAACGACGGTGAAAATCATCACTATAAGATCTATAGCGATGATTTTATTGTTGAAATATTATTTTCTATTATAGAAATATCAGTTTCTTTTAACATTTATTGGTTATTGAAGATGTGAAGATGGAACTCAAGGTTTTCTATGGAATGAAACATGGGTATTTATTTAAATTAGTTGACTGATATATATATATATATATATATATATATATATATATATATATATATATATATATATATATCGATGCTCGATACATTAATTATGAATAGTTTTCTAAAGAGAGGTCGTTAAAACTAGCGGAGATATAATTAAAATGGTCGAGTTATTTTCAAGCGCAGTGTCCTAACAATTTCATTTTTAACGAGATTATGTCATGTTAGCGCGTTACTTGACACACACAATACGCTTATTTGGTTACATTGAGTAACATTCTTTATAATCTTTTTTGGCAAAACTATGATTTTCACAACTAAACTTGGCACGTTTTACTTAATACATTACTGAACTTTTAATTTTTTGGATTACATCATTAAACTAATTAAAATTTTTTAATTGGGTCATTCCGTCCAAAATAGTTGACAGACGTTAAAGTGGCGCTGACGTGGCGCTGATGTGGCAAAAAAAATCAAAAACAGATTTTGAAAAAAATAATTAACATTTTAAAGTTTTAAAAATAACAAAAACATAATAAAATACAATAAAAAATTTTAAAAAAAATAAAAAAACAGATTTTTTTTAAAAATATATTTTTTTTGAAAACAGATTTTTTTTAAAAAAAATAGAATTCTACAAAAAATATATTTTTTTTAAAAACAGTTGTTTCAAAAAATCATTTTTTAAAAAAAACAGATTTTTAAAAAAAAATAGAATTCTAAAAAAAAAATACTTTTTAAAAAAAACATATTTTTTTTAAAACAGCTCTTTTATAAAAAACAGATTTTTATAAAAAGAGAATTTTTAAAAAAATGGAACTTTTTAAAAAAACATATTTTTCAAAAAAGTAGAACTTTTTTTAAAAATTTGATTTTAAAACAGTTTTTAAAAAAAATTCTATAAAAAAATAAGTTTTTTAAAAAAAAATAGATTTTTTTAAAAAACATATTTTTTAAAAAACAGAATTTTTTGAAAAAACAGATTTTTAAAAAAAATAGAATTCTAAAAAAAATATACTTTTTTAAAAAAACATATATTTCTTTAAAAAAATAGAATTTTTTTAAAAACAGATTTTTAAAAAAATAGAATTTGTAAAAAACGGTAGAAATTTTTTTAAACAGATTTTTAAAAAACGGTAGAAAATTTTTTAAAATTTTTTTTATAAAAATAGAATTTATAAGATTTTTAAAAAACAGTAGAAATTTTTTTAAACAAATTTTTTAAAAAAGCTGTTTTTAAAAAAATTCTATTTTTTTAAAAAAATATGTTTTTTTAAAAAAGTATATTTTTTTTAGAATTCTAGTTTTTTTAAAAATCAATTTTTTTAAAAATTTGTTTTTTTTAAAAATCCCGTTTTTTACAAATTCTACTTTTTTAAAAATCTGTTTTTTTTAAAAAAAACTGTTTGAAAAAAAATCTATTTTTTTAAAAAATATATATGTTTTTTAAAAAAATATTTTTTTTAAGAATTCTGTTTTTTTTAAAAAGCTGTTTTTTAAAAAAATCTGTTTTTTTAAAAAAAGTAATTTTTTATAGAATTCTATTTTTTTAAAAAAATCTGTTTTTTAAAAAAATATATTTTTTATAGAATTCAATTTTTTTTTAAAAAAATCTGTTTTCAAAAAAAAATATATTTTTAAAAAAAATCTGTTTTTAAAAAAAGCTGTTTTTTTAAAAAAAATATTTTGATTTTTTTGTTGAATTTTATTATGTTTTTGTTATTTTTAAAACTTTAAAATGTTTAAAAAAAATTTAAAATCTTGTTTTGATTTTTTTTTGCCACATAAGCAATTTTTTTTATTTTTTTGCCACATCAGCGCCATGTCAGCGTCACTTTAACGTCTGTCAACTATTTTGGACGGAATGACCCAATTAAAAAATTTTAATTAGTTTAATGATCTAATCCAAAAAATTAAAAATTCAGTAGTGTATTAAGTAAAACGTGCCAAGTTTAATGGTTAAAATCATAGTTTTGCCAATCTTTTTTTACATATTAAAGTTTCTAATAGAATGTTTTAGATACTCATGTAATTAATATACTTTATAGATATTTTAAGGCTTAGATATAAATTACTATCTTAAACTATTACTCTTTTTTCACTTCGATAATTCACCTTTCAATTTTTTCAATTAGATGAATAAATTATTATTTTTTTTCATTTTCATCCAATTTTACTTGACACGTCAAAAATTGATGATGTAGTTGTAGCATGAACATGTGGTGCTTATGTGTTAAAAAAAATATTTTTTAAATTAGCGTAAATCATTTTATTGAATTGAAAGGGTAAAAAGGTAATAACATTGCATATTAACTTTAATTAAAATAAATAAAAAATCAACCCACTGACTTCTCAGATCTAGTAGATCTCAACCAAACCCTGCCTCTTTGCATACTCAAATCCAAAAAAAGAAGAAAATCAAGACAAATACATTTTTGGCATCTCAAATCGACGACCCAAGTGGAGTTAGGCTAGCTCAAAAACTTAACGTGCCTCGACTTATCGTTCAACCAGCTCACCGGTTCATTCTTTAATGTTATTAATTTACAATTTTACCCCTCGTGTATTTCAAATGCATACAAAGGAAATCTAGTTTTTAATACACTTAGGCACTATTTGTCTATGTCATCATATCACGTCATCAATTTTTGACATGTAAAGTAAAATTAGACGAAAGTGAAAAAAATTAATAGTTTAATCATCTAATTGACAAAATTAAAAGGTGAATCATCGAATTGGAAAAAAGATAATAGTTCAAGATAGTAATTTATATTTAAGCCATATTTTAAATAATTTAGAGGATGATTATAGATAGTGATGTTGGTTTATACCTTTTGTGTTTTTAATAATGACAATATATTTGGATTTGTGTAATGATTTTATTTGATTTATCTTGACTAATATATATGTTTGTGCATGAAGATAATATACTTTGCTGGAAATATTAGATTTTGCATTGACTGATTTTTTTTAGCAGGGTTGTTTCTTTTGTGCTGGTCTAAAATGATATATGTGGTTTTCTTTATTAACCCAAAAGTGTATTTATAGTCCATGTGGATTTTCCTAATGGATCCAAGTCTTTTATATGTGCATGGAAATTTCTAGCCGTCTATAAATTTTTATTCGTTCTTGGAAGTCATTCTTTAAATATAGCATGTGAAGAATTCCTTTATAATATACAATTTTTTTCATTTAGATTCAGATTCAGCTCATTCTAATTTAGATTTAGATTCATATTCATTAAGTTTTTATCAAACACCTCCTAATTATAGGATTTAGTTTTTATTCCTAATTTGCCCTTATCTGGTAAAAGTTGAATTCTAATATATTTTAACTATGTTTAAAAGTCTATTCATATTCTCTTTCTTATTGAATTCACATGTACTGTGCATAGACATGTATAAACAAAAAAAAATAGAAATAACACTATATATATATACACAAAAGATAGAATCGAGAAGTTCATATTATTGAGGACATAAAATAAGCAATGGATGTAGATTGTTCACAACAAAACTTGGAATTAAAAAATAATAATAAATACTAGTCCTAAAATTTACACACAAATTTAAGTGAGAGTGATGTTTTTCATTCACTAATTAATACTTTCATTGCTTCTTTTTTCTTTCCTTAATTGACTCGTGCGATTCTAAGTATCACAAGAAAGGAAAGAAGGAAGGAGGAGGGTAATTATTTGACAAGATCTTAATAAATATATATATATATATATATATATATATATATATATATATATATATTATTTAGACATGATAGAAGAAAATTAAAAAGAAACAAGTTAATCAAAATAATGATAGAGTTTAGTTGGTGTAAAAGATTTTAGGATTTATAACTAACTAGTTTTATTCAAAAGTCTATAGACTTTTTAGTAATATGATATGATAATAGAAATTCTGAAAAATAATTATTTTTTTTCTGGTGGGAGAAAGCCTTAGATCCTAATTTTTATGTGTAAATAATTTTTCTCACTTATTTCTTAACAATTTTCTAATTATTATTAATATTATAAATTAAATAAATAAAAGTTGTCTTCAATTGAGTAACGCTACTTGTGACATCCCTAAAATAGGTCTACACAACATATTCTGAGTCGCCAAATACATGGTATAGAATCTAAATATAAACTTCCTATTTACAATAATTAACTGTCGTGTAAAATACGACAAAATATAAGTTGTGAGTTTCAATACAAATATTATCTCGTAGACAATATCCAAACTCAAATGAAATCCTCATTATAATTATCGTCACATTATTTTATAGAGTAGTGATGACTGCTATAGTAACCATCTTGGACTATCACTCTATTCCCCGACTAGTCTTGAAGAGAACAATGAAAGAAAAGGGTGAACTCAACTAGCCCAATAAAGAATATTATGATTAAGATAATGTAGAAAAAATTATCATTAGTCATCAACAGAAAAAAATCTGATAGAATACAATAGACAACAAGTTTTAGATCAACAACTGTAGCGAAAATAACAATCCATTAGAAGAGTCAAGTAGAGTATGATGTCTACTATCTTCTATGATTTAAAAGTCCATTATCAATATTTTATCCATGTTGCGACGCCCCCAAAATAGGTATACATCACCCATTCTGAGTCGCCAAATATATGGTACAGAAACAAATACAACTTCATTACTATAATTGTCGTGCAAAATACGACAACACATAAACTGTGAGTTTAAATACAACTATTGTCTTCTAGACAATATCCACACTCAAATAAGTCCTCATTATAATTATTGAAAAACTATTTTACAAAATAGTGAGGACTACTAACACAACTGACTGGAAACATCACTCCATACCCCGACTAGTTCTCGCTATATTCTCGCCTCCTGAGAAAAATAGAACAAAAAAGAAAAGGGTGAGCTCAACTAGCCTAGTAAAGAATATTATGACTAAGATAATATACAACAAATTATCATTAGTCTTCAACAGGAAAAAATCGGATAAAATGTAATAGACAACAAATTTTAGATCAACAACTGCAGCGGAAACATCAATCCATTAAAAGAGTCAAGTAGAGAATGAATTCTACTATCTTCTAAGATTTAAAAGTCCATCATCAATATTTTATCCCTGTAACATCAATCAATATATATCTTGAATCAAATATTCATCTTTGCACTACAAGCCAAAGATATTCATTTGTATCACCAGTTGGTCATGTTCATCTAAACACCTATTCATCTTTGCACTACAGGCCAAAGATATTCATCAGTTAATCATTCATCTTTGCACTACAGGCCAAAGATATTCAGTAATATCATCATTTAGGACTGAGGATGATAAAAAATATCTTAATGAAAACGAATCCAGTGAGACAAAAGAACAAATATTAAGGATTCGTACTATAGTTTATCCAAGTTTAAAAATACTCCATAATAATCAATTGTGGCGTAGAATTCAAAAATAAAGATCAAAACATGGATACAATCAAAGATAGTAATCACAATAGTCAACTTGGATAAAGAAAAGAAAATCTTATTTTTTATGTAAATAGTGTCGTATACGCGAATAGTGCCGTATACATGAATAATAATCCCGACTAAAAAAGGTAAAGATTCCACAATAAAATCTATACAAATATTTCGGTATAATGATATTGAAAGAATAACATCATTATGAAGAAAATAACATCCATTACCTCAAAATAACAGTACTTCTGATCGGGATATCGGATGTAAAGCTGAAGGAAACTTGCACTGAATAGCAATTCTCAAAACATCTAAATACTCACAAAATACGCTCGATAATATAGAGAGAGAAAAAAAAAACTTGTTTCTGGTGTGATTTTCAATTCTAACTAAGTACCCTATTTATAGAAAAATGCTAGAACGCCAAAGGAGACTAAATAATAAAATATTAATATTTGATTATACCAATTCTACGCATGCCAATGACCAAGTCCAGCACTCCACCATTGAACAAAAAATTTTCAACACATTTTTTCCACTAAAAACAAAAGTGGGTCCCACCCATAATTTAATAAAAATATTTAATTTTTGAAACATCAATAATTTATAATAAATAGTTTTTTTATCAGAAAAATACGAATTTTATGTCCATTCCATAGGAAATTAAATTCTATACAACTTTGTAGCTTTAAGTTTTTCTAAATTCCAAATGAAAAATGCCCGAAATCCACATACAGACGATTTTTAATACCTCTATTCCGACAAAATACTTATAAAACTCCCCAGCATTTATTCCTTCATTTATACCCACAAAAATAAATATATCCATCATTTATATCCACATAAAATAAATATTTTCTTATCATATAAATCAATAATTAATTATTCACAAATAATATTATAGAATCACAATTATGACAACCAGGTCGTTCTGAGGAAAGAGGGGGCTTTCCGATAAGGATTTTTCCTTATTGGCACGTAATTAGGTGACCAAACCTCTCCTTAGACAAAACTTTCTTAGACATTGCCAATAATGCTATCGAATAATATTATTCAAATAATATGAATTATTGATTTGATAATGAGAAATACTGTGCAGTGACAGTTATTGAAACAACAATAATATAAAATATCAACGTAACAATTATTGAATCAATAAAATAACATATTGAACAGTAATTACTGTAACAATTATTGAGTAGTGCCTTCTTACGTAACAATCAATAATTCAAAAATGCTGTGCAATACCGTGTGCTACTGTGCAACCACGCGTATTACTGTATTTTAACCACCTGGTATTTCAACAATGTTAACGGTAATTACTACGTCGTTATTCGTAAAAACTCAAACTTGTCGTTTTCTTTATCCGACCGTTTTTCATTATGGGGCTTACAAATGACTGCGTCATCGCACGAATATTCCCCGACAACAAGAATATTTCACGACCAAACGAATATTTCTCGACAACAATGAATATTTTATAACCACTTACTTATTTTGCAAAATTAATTTGCACATATCACCTATAACCAAAATATTATATTAAATTAACACCTTATTAATTTAAAATAATGAATAGAGGAAATTCAATTTTATTTATAAAAGGTTGGGGTCTTACACCTGTAACATCAATCAATAATTGTCTCAAACCAACGAATTATCTATGCACTACGGGCCAAAGATAATCGTTTGTATCACTATTGTTCATGATTATGCTAAACACCTATCCATATTTATACTACGGGCTAAAGAGGGCTTTCACCACAAATTTTTATCTGTAACATTAAAGATCATGATTATACCAATACATAATTCTTGGTCATAATCATACCAATCAACAGTCCATCTTTGTATTACGGGCCAAAAATAATTTTCAACATAATATAAGCATGATGATAATGACAATGATATAAAGAATCAATCAAGTGAGATCACGGATAAATATTTTTTTACATATGTATATATATATATATATATATATATATATATATATATACACACACACACACATGCATATTGACTGCTTCTGTAAGACCCCAACTTTTATAAATAAAGATGAATTTTTTATAAATATCATTTTTGAATATTATGGAGTTAATTTGATATAATGTTATAGTTGTGGGTAATATTTATAAATTTTGTAAAATACGCAAGTTGTTATATAATATTCGATTGGTCGGAGAATATTCGTTTTAACAGGGAATATTCGTATAACGGCACAATCATTGGTGGACCCCACAACAGAATTATTGTCGGATTGAGAAAACGACAAAAATATTTTATTAAAAATAACGGCGGAAGTTTTACCATTGATACTGTTGAACTACTCGGTAATAAAATTACAGTAATATATGTGGTTGCATAGTAGCACACGGTATTGATTATTAATGCTTATGTGAGAAGTCACTCAGTTTGATTCAATTATTGTCAGTTAATAATATGAATTATTTAGCGATAATGAAGTTTTGTTTTATTCGTATTATTAACGTAATAAAACATAAACATCTTTTTATATAAAACAGAATACTTTATTAAAATTATTCTATAAATAGAAGATATTATATTTTATTTAAAAGATTTTTCTTTAAACACTACAAGAAAAAGGCCTAACAGCGACCAATACTATCAGCGACCGCACCATCGGTCGCTGATATTATTAACAGCGACCGCCATTTGTGACCAATATTTAATATGGTCGCTATATTTTAACAGCGACCGCACGCTGTCGCTAGTCAGTCGCTAGTACAAATTTGCCTCCCAAATTTTGGCTGGAAATGTTGGCGCCAATGTTTTATGCGACCCATTAATATCTGCGACCTCATGCGGTCGCAGATAAGTCCATGTCATTAAAATCAGTGACCGCATATGGTCGCAGATAGCGGTCGCTGATCAAACTTAATATTAACAGATTCAGTCACTCGCTCGACACAGCAGAGGCGGAGAAAAAGAAGAGGGAGCTCAGACAGAGAGAAGAGGGAGAAAGGGGGGAGAAGAGAAGAAGAGGAAGAGAGACTCCGGCCACCGCCACCGGGACACCGGTCCACCGCCACCAGGAGGTACCACCGCCGCACAACGCCGGTAACCCCTTAATCCCTAAATCTCTAAATTAGACCCCTTAATCCCTTAATACCTTAAACAGAATGCTAATCTTGTGATTATTATACTTTAATCAATTTGTTTTGAGTTGAATATTGCAATAAGGTAGTACTATTAGAGTAAACATTGTCATTAGAGGAACTCAATGTTAAATGAGTTGTGTGAGGGCATATATGTTGTTTATATATTTTTTCAGTTATTTTTTCAAAAATATTTGACGAGTCACCAACTCATCAACACAAATTACCAGCAACTTAATGAGGACCATAATATATTTAATTGATGAGTAATATTGTAGTACTAATTTATAATTGATTGATACATAATACTTCCTCCATTTCGAAATATAAAACAATGATAATTATTTTTTTGAAGTCAATACATGAATTTTCTTCATTTTTAGTTAAAAAAAATGATAAATATTGTAAAATATTTAAAATTATACTCATTGTAAAATTTATAATTGGAAAATAATATATATGACGATATTTATTTATGTTTTAGATCTAAGTTGCATATCTTTTAATATTTACAGGGTTACTAATTGATCATGTGTTATTACTTTTTTGAATGTTTCATGCTATAATCTCAGTTTCTATCTAGTTTTCAACTGATATTGGATGGAGATTTTGTTTCTTTTGGATACAGTACTAGTACTGATTCCTGGTTTATGTCTTGGGTGCCTAGAAATGGCCTTATATACATGCCGTCGTGCATGTGGCTAGTCTATATTACAGGGGAGACTCTGGCCAAATTTTTTTATTGGTCAGGTAGTTGCAAACATTTATACTATTAACGAGCCTATTGGTGATCCAGTAGAGCCTATTAAGGGGATGTTGGAGCTGATGGGCTGGGCTTGGGTCCGCGAGTCCACACGAGGCCACGCCAAGCTTAGCCAAGCCTTACGGGGTCAAGCCAAGCTTGGTTGTTAATTAGGATGCTGTTAAGCCAAAATAGACAGTGCTAGGGAACTGCTAGTGCAACAGAGAAGGTAACTAGACACACTTGGTCAATAAATAGATTGTTTTGGCTATAACAGAAAAACAAGGGTATTTAACACTTATGTATACAAGAATAAAGCTACAAAATGTTATAAAAGCTATAAATTGCTTAACCAAGTTGTGACTATCCCAAAACATAAAAGATTATAGAAAGGGACTGTGAGGGGTATAATCTTAAAACATGTTAGGCGCCTTAGCACACTAGTTGATATGAATGAATCTCCAAGATACTCAAAAGTTGTATAAATGAGTTAGCAAACTTTGATACAAGTATACTACACTCCTAGTCCAGTTAGGAAAAGGGATAGACCGCCTACATATTGGCAAGTTGTAATTCATACTCCCGCGCGTAGTCGTGTCCAAGTAATAGACGGGAATTTCTACCAAGAGGAAATGCTTCAGAGACCTCCTATAATAAATATAGAGGACAACAATGATGTAATCTAGTTAGAGGGTGGAGATGAACCTGATGAATTGGATCCCGAGACAGTTATTGTGCAAGATGACAGTGATATTGAGGAAGAGTTATTGACTGACACTGACACAGAATCTGAAGAAGATGGTTATGAATCTCCGATACTTGTACAAAATAATTCTGACTCATCAGACAACGATTTTCATTAAAATGTATGTTTAGTTTTAATTGTACAAAATGTATGTTTATGTTCATGTTCATGTTTAGTTCATAATTATGTACCTTTCATTTATGTTCTCTATATAGGAATGTTCTCTATATCCTTAACTATATCATTTGTAGTTGTTGTAGTTAACTATTTTGCAGTCATGTTTATGTACCTTTCACTTATGGTAATCGTAGTTAACTATTTCATACAATTAATTGTCATTCATAATTTCATACTAACATCCTAATTTTTTTTATTTATAGATGTCTTCTGAACCTGTTGCACGAAAGCGCGGGTTGGGTCGGGGCCCTAATCATGTGCCGAAGGCCCCGGCTAATCCGGATGATCGCATTCTTATACAGATCCGTCCTCCTCCAGAAAGCACGTAAGTTAAACATCGTGTATATATAAGGGTTTAATATTTCCATTGTTATAAATATATTTTAATGTAAATTATTGTATATTGTAGTGATTTTCAAGATAGTAAAATTGTGAAGTGCATTTCACAATTATGCTTACAGAACTGGCCTACGCCAGTGATTACATGGGCGAGCACACCTCTCGCCCATAAGGATGCAGTTTGGACTGAATTTCAGGTATATTTATTTAATCACTCTGATAGATAATACATAGTTAATCAACTAATAGTTTAGTAATGTTGGATTATGGTAATATAATAGTTTTAATATTATTATTGTTGTTTTATTTGCAGAAGCGGTATAGATGGGACGACGCACATCCATCAATTATTCAGGCACTGTTCTGGCAGAAGTGCGTCGTCCGGACTAAAGATAATCTAAACAAAGAACGACAGAAAGCTCTGCACAATGCTGAGATTGACCATCCAGGACAGGGTGAGCAGTATATGCATGAGCATTGCCCCTGGTGGTGCGCACATCCCATATGGGTGCAGATGTGTGAGCAGTGGAGAGCTGAGAGCTGGGTCAAGAGACGTAAGACTATCGCCTCGAACAGATCCTCATGTGTATCTGAAGGCGAAAAGGCAAAAGGCACGTACAAGGGCGGCAGTATATCTCAGCTGCAACATATTGCTGCTAGGGTACGTATGTATAACAAGCTTATTGGCTTAGTTATTTGTCTTTATGTTTACAGTCATGTTTTGTAGCTAAAATATCATATGTTTACATTTTAATATGAGAACATGAACTGTAGGAGTCTGAGTCTCAAGGTCAACCTATCAATTGGTTGGATGTGTATGTGGCCACCCGTGATGGTCTGCCTGATGCTGTTCAGATAGCGGTAATAAGTTAACTTTAAACATATTATAGTCATGTTTTTTAGCATTTCGTATTTATTTTTAACTAATTATTTGTTGACCTTCTGACAGGACACTTATAAGGGCTTAATGAACGAGCGCTATCCTGAAGGCACCCCGCGTCCGGCGATTGATCAAGAATTATGGGAGAGGGCGTCCGTCGTGAAGAAAAATTATGTTAAAGGCCAAGGACAAAGACGACGCCCGACCATCAGTGGCACAGGCAGCTCTGCTACCCAGTCTACACAGTCATCAGGTCATCTAGCCTATCATACTCCTGCTGACTGTGTGAGAGCGATCTGTCAAAATCGTGATCTTCTTCTTATACTGGGCGGGCATCTGCATTCTCTGAATCCTGATGACTTGGCGAAGGCAGTGGCGGAAGCAGCAGCATCATAGCATCAGGGTGGCGACCAGGTACTTTTAATGTTTTATTACGTACATTCTCTATTATTTAGCTTTCCCCAAGTCATAGCAGTATCAACACATGTAACATATATGTTTTATTCTTTTGTTAATTACAGGGTACTAATTTGAATGATCCATGAAGAGCTAGACCAGTCATGCATGTTAGATTTGTAAAGCCTTGTTAGACTTGTTTTTTAGATTTTTAAAGCCTTGTAATCTTTTAAACTACTTATCTTTGGACTGTATTGGTTTACGATTCTATTATGTGGATGTTTACGATTGTATTGTGTTGTGTTGATTTAGATTCATTCTTTGGACTGTATGTATGGATGGATGTTTATCATATAGTAGTTATCATGGATGGATGGATGCTTATATATACTGCTGTGTGTTGGGATAAAAAGCAGGTACAAAGCAGGTTATTTTTGGGAAATCAATAAAACAGGAAAAATATTTAAAAAAAAAAAACAAAGTCAGCGACCGCACGCGGTCGCTAATACAGTATTAGCGACCGAGTAAGGTGTTTCTACTTCAGCGACCGCCTGCGATCGCTATTACCGGTCGCTAACACGTGTGCCACATCACGTCTGACACATGACTCAACATGAGTCAGAATAGCGACAGCTGAGGTCGCTGATTGCGGTCGCTAAAAATGCGGTCGCTATTCTTGGTCGCTGATGTCATTTTAGCGACAAGATTTTCTGCGACTACGATTAGCGACTGCATCCGGTCGCTGATACCCATCTGCGACTATATGCGGTCGCAGATGTGCGGTCGCTGATAAGCCTTTTTGTTGTAGTAAAATATGGACCGTCAGATTAAAGTAATCAATCTGGACCGTTCATGGATTAGTTACTATGCATTCTATTTTTCTATAAATAGCAACTCATTCCTTCATTATTTCTTATGAATTCACTGAACTCTAGAGAGAGAAACTATAGAGAGAGAGAGAGAGAGAGAAGAAAAGTATTTTGCTACTTAACTACTTCCTTATTTCAGTTATTCTTTAAAACGGTAAGGGGTGTTATTCTTTCTTATTCATGAAGAGAACTGTTGTTATTCCATTTCTTATTATTCTGTTGGAATAATCTGTATACGCGGTCTACCCTATATTTGGTGACATTATTATATTATTCTGTTTGAACATCCTGTCTGTGTGTTTAACACCGGACATGGTTCCGTCTTTATTATTATTCTGTTGGAACATCCTGTCTGTGTGTTTTATACCAGACCTGGTTCCGTCTTTATTATTATTCTGTTGGAACATCCTGTCTGTGCGTTTATGCCGGACCTGGTTCCGTCTTTATTATTATTCTGTTGGAACATCCTGTCTGTGTGTTTTACGCCGGATCTGGTTTCATTGTTTATTATTCTGTTGGAATAACCTGTCTGTGCGGTCTATCGCATGCATGGTGATTTCTTTTGTTATCCCATTATTTATTATACTCAGTTGGTTAAGTTTTGACTTCTATACTCCATGAAATTTGTAAAATATCCTTGATAATTACGTTTCATCCAGTATCTTTTCATGAAAATATTCTTCTAAGCATTCTTGAATTTTACTCCACAAAGCAGTATCATGTTGACAATTTAGACGTTGTTAATTTTTGGATAAATTAATTTTTGAACTTGTTTTATTGAATTCTTATATCATTGTCATCATCCTCATGTTTATAAAATGTTGAAAGTCATATGTGGCCTGTAGTGCATAGATGGACTTGGTATGATTATGATCAGGGATAATTCGGTATAATCATGACCGTAATGTTACAAATGATGTGGTAAAAGTCCTCATTGGCCCGTAGTGCATTGATGGACATTTGTTGGCATGATCATGACCATTAATGAATACACGAATATCCTTGGCCGTAGTGCAGGGCTGATTCGATGATGTGAATTATTTTATTAAGCTGAGTCCCAGCGATAACAGTGTTGAAAAACCTTTTAAATCATAGAAGATAGTAGATTTTATTTTCTACTTGACTCTTTTAATGGATTGCTTGTTCCACTGCAGTTAAACTTGATGTTCGTTATATTTTATCAGTTTAACACTGTTGAAGGCTAATGATAATTTATTCTGCATTATCTTAGTCATAATATTTTTTACTGGCTAGTTGAGCTCACACTTTCTTTCACTGTTCTCTTCAGGAAATGAGAATATAGCTGGGAGGAGTCGGGGAACGGAGTGATGGACCAGATGATAGTATTAGTAGTCCTCACTATTCTGTTAAATAGTGTGACAATAATTGTAATGAGGACTCCTTTTGAGTTTGTATAGTCTCTAGTAGACAATAATTGTATTCAAACTCACAGTTATGTTTTGTCGTATTGTACACGACAGTTGTATTAGTAAGTTGTATTTGTATTCTGTACCATGTATCTGACGACCCAAGATGGGTGATGTATACCTAATTTTGGGGGTGTCACAATTGGTATCAAAGCTTAGGGATATGATCCCTGGCTAAGATGTGAGAATAGAACTAGGAGGGGAGAAACGAGGAATTCTTTCGCTAGTATGACCTACCTAAGTTTATTTGCATGGTATTTAATTGGTCGGTCAGAATATAAAGATAATATATGACATATCAATTATCTTTTATTTTGTGGCAGTATCTGAAAATGGCATCCGAGAATGTTGAGAATAACAATGGAGCACAGGCGACTGTTGATTTACCACATATCAATAATCGGGATAATGTACATCAGGAAGGCGACAATCCTCATGCAAACAACAATACTGACCAAATGATGAATGATGAAATATTCAGAAGCTTTATGCAGTTCATGCAACAGCAGGCGAGAGCGGTTCCTGTTCAAAATGTAGGTGGAAACACTGAAAACTCTCGGACGGTCATCACTAAACAGTTCAAGGAGCTGGGACCATCGGAGTTTAAGGGAGAGTCAAAACCATTTATAGCGGAAACATGGATAAAGCAGATCACCAAGATATTTGATGTCTTGGGATGCTCCGAGGAGCAAAAGATTCCTTTTGTCGCCTTTATGTTGCGAGGAGAGGCAGATTACTGGTGGGAATCGATTAAGCGTACTCAACCTGCCGCACTGAAGATGTCTTGGGAGAAGTTCCAAGAGCTGTTCAATGACAAATACTTTTTCGAAAGTGTTCGACACATGAAGGAGGTGGAGTTCATCAAATTGGAGCAGAATAATATGACCGTGTCGCAGTATGAGGCTAAATTTGCTGAGTTGTCCCGGTTTGCGTCCCACTTGGTGGATAATGAAGAGCGAATGACGCGAATATTTTTGCGAGGTTTGAAACCTGAGATATGTCAACATCTTATTTCTCATAAACTGTGTTTGTATTCAGATGTTGTGAATAGGGCTCAGTTAGTGGAGCGCGATAACGAGTCAACGCAACCAAAAGAGAGCAGTTGGCAAAATGATAATACCAGGGAGAGCAGTCATCGAAGCGGTGACAACAAGCGTGGTGGGAATCAACAGGCCAAAAATGGTAACCACTTCGGTGGTAATCAGGGCCAAAACAATAAGAATGGTCATTTCAAGAAGAGGAGATTCAACAATAATGGAAAGACGTCAGCACCAGCACCCGTTGTTAAGGAAGGAGAACGGCCACCTATCATATGTTTCAAATGCGGAGGGGAGGGGCACATCAGTCCAAACTGCGTGATGCCGTCTAAAGCATGTTATAATTGTGGAAGAGAAGGTCATTTAGCTCAATTTTGTCCTTTACCAAAAACAAGTTCAGCCAGGATGGAGGCACCAAAGGCCGTCCCAGAAAAGTCAAAACCGGTAGTGCAAGGGAGAGCGTTTGTTGTGACCTCCCAGAAAGCAAATAACCCGAATGAGGTCATCACGGGTAAGCTTATCATAAACTCTAACGAAGTCTATACTTTATTTGATACCGGTTCTACCCATTCTTTTATTTCTCCTACTTGCACTTATCGATTAAATTTGACTCCGGAGAAATTAGACTTTGACTTATCTGTTGAAACTCTATTGGGAGAAACCTTCATTACATCCACGGTTTATAAGTCTTGTTTGGTTCAAGTTGGTACCCACACATTACTTGTCGATCTGATTTCATTAAAAATACTTGCATTTGACGTGATTCTAGGGATTGATTGGTTAACTACTCATCAAGTAAAAATTGATTGTTTTCGTAAGGTTGTTAGCTTTCATATTCCTAATCGACCTATTATGCGAATTCAAGCAACCAAACCATTAAAATCAATCGTTGTCATCTCAAGCCAAAAAGCTATTCATTTATTGAAAAACGGATGTCAAGCTTTCTTAGCTCATGTCACGGATCTAAACAAAAATACGTCAGTTTTGAATGATATTTCTATTGTTAATAAATTCCCTGACGAATTCCTTGAAGAACTTCATGGCCTACCCCCAGAGCGTGAAATTGAATTTTGTATCGACCTTGAACCTGGTACAAAACCCATTTTCAAAGCCCCATATCGAATGACTCCTATTGAACTTCAGGAGTTAAAGATCCAACTGCAGGAATTGTTAGACATTGGCTTTATTCGTTCTAGTACTTCTCCTTGGGGTGCTCCTGTTCTATTCGTGAAGAAGAAAGATGGAAGTATGCGACTTTGTATTGATTATCGGGAGTTGAATCACGTCACCATCAAAAATAGGTACCCATTTCCACATATTGATGACCTGTTTGACCAGTTGCAAGGAGCACAATTCTTTTCAAAGATCGATATTCGTTCTGGATATCATCAGCTGAAGGTTAGAACTGAGGATATTTTAAAGACGGCTTTCAGAACTCGGTACGGGCATTATGAATTCCTAGTCATGTCCTTTGGATTGACTAATGCTCCTGCTGCCTTCATGGATATGATGAACCGGGTATTCAAGGAATATTTGGATCACTTTGTGGTCGTCTTTATTGATGACATCCTTATTTATTCCAAAAGTCGTGAAGATCATGAGCAACACTTGAGGCTGGTACTCCAAAAGCTTCGTGAATACAAGCTTTATACCAAGTTGAAGAAATGTGAGTTCTGGCTGGAGGAGGTAGCATTCCTTGGGCACGTAGTATCAAGTCGTGGAATATCTATTGACCCGGCAAAGATTGAAGCTATTCAAAGCTAGGAGCAACCTAAATCAGTAACCGAAGTACGTAGCTTTCTCGGTTTAGCTGGTTATTATCGGAGATTCGTGGAAGGATTTTCTCGAATCGCTACTCCACTAACTCAGCTGACTCGGAAAGATACAAAGTTCGGTTAGAGCGAAGAATGTGATAAGAGTTTTCAAGAACTCAAGAGGAGACTCATTTCAGCACCTGTTCTAACAATACCATCTGGCTCGGAGGAATTTGTCATCTACAGTGATGCTTCGAGCAAAGGGCTGGGATGCGTTCTCATGCAACATGGAAAAGTCATAACCTATGCATCAAGACAACTCAAGGAATGTGAGAGGAATTATCCTACTCATGATCTAGAGTTGGCAGCTGTTGTCTTTGCACTTAAAATTTGGAGGCATTACTTGTATGGGGGGCAGGGGAGATCTTTACGGATCAAAAAAGCCTCAAATATTTTTTTACTCAAAAGGAACTCAACATGCGACAACGACGTTGGCTTGAACTGTTGACAGATTAGGATCATACCATTCAATACCATCCTGGAAAAACGAACGTGATAGCTGACGCATTAAGTAGAAGATCATATGCAAGTACGAGTGCGATATTGTCAACACAAATGCCCATTTTGTGTGACTTGCAAAGGATGGAGATAGAGTTAAAGACTCCAGGGACCCATGTGATGATGGCGAATATACGAGTAGAACTAACTTTAATCGATAAAGTTAAAGCTGCTCAAGCTACAGACCTAGAGCTGATGCGTATAAGGAAGAAAGTGCAAGAAGGTGCTATGCCGGAAGCAAGAATCGATGAAGAAGGAATACTTCGAGTCAATTCCAGACTTTATGTTCCTAACGACCCTGATTTAAAGTATGAAATCATGATGGAGGCGCACAACACACCGTTTGCAATCTATCCTGGGAGTACCAAAATGTATCATGATCTTCGTCATACATTTTGGTGGAGCAATATGAAGCGAGAGATAGCGTTGTTTATCTCAAGGTGTCTAACTTGTCAACGAGTCAAGGCGGAGCATCAAGTACCAAAAGGTCCATTGCAACCACTTGAAATTCTAAAATGTAAGTAGGAGCACATTACCATGGATTTCGTTACCGGTCTTCCTAAGGTTTCTTAAGGTATTGATGCGATTTGGGTCATTGTTGATAGATTGACCAAGTCTGTTTATTTTTTATCGATACGAGAAACTTATACACTTGAACGTCTAGCTCGTATATACATAAACGAGATTATAAGACTGCATGGTATGCCAGTATCCATAGTTTCTGACCGAGACCCAAGATTCACTTCACGATTTTGGGTTAGCTTACAAAAAGCTATGGGCATGGATTTACGATTTAGTTCGGCATATCATCCTCAGATGGACGGACAATCAGAGAGGACTATTCAAACTCTGAAAGATTTATTATGACTCTGTGACCTTGACTGCAAGGGAAGTTGGGACAAGTTCTTATCATTGGTGGAGTTTTCCTACAACAACAGTTATCAAGCAAATATTGGCATGGCTCCATTCGAAGCGCTGTATGGAAGAAAGTGTCGTTCTCCAGTATGCTGGGATGAGGTGGGTGAAGCAACGTTGTTGGGACCGGAGTTGGTACGTATGACTACAGGAAAGATTCAAACGATCCGACAACGTATAAAAACCTCACAAGATCGACAAAAGAGTTATGCTGATCTTCATCGAAAGGACGTGGAATTTGATATAGGAGATCATGTGTTCTTACGTGTTGCTCCATGGAAAGGAGTTACGAGATTTGGAAAGAGGGGAAAGCTCAATCCTCGATTCATCGGTCCATTTTTAATCCTCGATCGAGTAGGAACTGTGGCTTATAGACTCGCTTTACCGCCAAGTATGTCTCGTGTTCATAACGTTTTTCACATATCCATGTTACGTAAATATGTGGAAGACCCGAACCACATTATTGAGTTAGAACCGGACAAAATAGCGGAGGATTTGACGTATGAAGAAGTTCTTGTTCAAATCTTAGATAAGAAGGAACATATTCTACGCTCCAAGGTTATACCTCAAGTAAAAGTTTAAATCACGATGTTGAGGAAATGACTTGGGAGTTAAAATCTGAAATGAAGTCAAGGTATCCTTACCTCTTCGACATACCAGGTACGTACCCTAATTTCGAGGGCGAAATTTCATAAGAAGGGGAGGTTGTAAGACCCCAACTTTTATAAATAAAGATGAATTTTCTATAAATATCATTTTTGAATATTATGGAGTTAATTTGATATAATGTTATAGTTGTGGGTAATATTTATAAATTTTACAAAGTACCCAAGTTGTTATATAATATTCGATTGGTCGGGGAATATTCGTTTTAACAGGAAATATTCGTATAACGACACAATCATTGGTGGACCCCACAACGGAATTATTGTCGGATTGAGAAAATGACAAAAATATTTTATTAAAAATAACGGCGGAAGTTTTACCATTGATACTGTTGAACTACTCGGTAGTAAAAGTACAGTAATACGTGTGGTTGCATAGTAGCACACGGTATTGATTATTATACTTATGTGAGAAGTCACTCAATTTGATTCAATTATTGTCAGTTAATAATATGAATTATTTAGCGATAATGAAGTTTTGTTTTATTCGTATTATTAACGTAATAAAACAGAAACATCTTTTTATATAAAACAGAATACTTTATTAAAGTTATTCTATAATTAAAATATATTATATTTTATTTAAAAGATTTTTCTTTAAATATGGACCGTCAGATTAAAGTAATCAATCTGGACCGTTCATGGATTAGTTACTATGCATTCCATTTTTCTATAAATAGCAGCTCATTCCTTCATTATTTTTTACGAATTCACTGAACTCTAGAGAGAGAAACTATAGAGTGAAACTATAGAGAGAGAGAAGAAAAGCATTCTGCTACTTAACTACTTCCTTATTTCAGTTCTTCTTTAAAACGGTAAGGGGTGTTATTCTTTCTTATTCATGAAGAGAACTGTTGTTATTCCATTTCTTATTATTCTGTTGGAATAACCTGTATACGCGGTCTACCCTATACTTGGTGACATTCTTCTATTATTCTGTTGGAACATCCTGTCTGTGTGTTTTACACCGGACCTAGTTCCGTCTTTATTATTATTCTGTTGGAACATTCTGTCTGTGTGTTTTACACCAGACCTGGTTCCGTCTTTATTATTATTCTGTTGGAATATCATGTCTGTGCGTTTATGCCGGACCTGGTTCCGTCTTTATTATTATTCTGTTGGAACATCCTGTCTGTATGTTTTACGCCGGATCTGGTTTCATTGTTTATTATTCTGTTGGAATAACCTGTCTGTGCGGTCTATCGCATGCATGGTGATTTTTTTGTTATCCCATTATTTATTATACTCAGTTGGTTAAGTTTTGACTTCTATACTCCATGAAATTTGTGGAATATCCTTAATAATTGCGTTTCATCCAGTATCTTTTCATGAAAATATTCTTCTAAGCATTCTTAAATTTTACTCCACAAAGCAGTATCATGTTGACAATTTGGACGTTGTTAATTCTTGGATAAATTAATTCTTGAACTTGTTTTATTGAATTCTTATATCATTGTCATCATTCTCATGTTTATAAAATGTTGAAAGTCATCTGTGGCCTGTAGTGCATAGATGGACTTGGTATGATTATTACTAGGGATTATTCGGTATAATCATGACCGTAATGTTATAAATGATGTGGTAAAAGTCCTCATTGGCCCGTAGTGCATTGATGGACAGTTGTTGGTATGATTATGACCATTAATGAATACACGAATATCCTTGGCCGTAGTGCAGGGGTGATTCGATGATGTGAATTATTTTATTAAGCTGAGTCCCAGCGATAACAGTGTTGAAAAACCTTTTAAATCATAGAAGATAGTAGATTTTATTTTCTACTTAACTCTTTTAATGGATTGCTTGTTCCACTGCAGTTAAACTTGATATTCGTTATATTTTATCAGTTTAACACTGTTGAAGGCTAATGATAATTTATTCTGCATTATCTTAGTTATAATATTTCTTATTGGACTAGTTGAGCTCACCCTTTCTTTCACTGTTCTCTTCAGGAAATGAGAATATAGCTGGGACGAGTCGGGGAACGAAGTGATGGACCAGATGATAGTATTAGTAGTCCTCACTATTCTGTTAAATAGTGTGACAATAATTGTAATGAGGACTCCTTTTGAGTTTGTATAGTCTCTAGTAGACAATAATTGTATTCAAACTCACAGTTATATTTTGTCGTATTGTGCACGATAGTTGTATTAGTAAGTTGTATTTGTATTCTGTACCATGTATCTGACGACCCAAGATGGGTGATGTATACCTAATTTTGGGGGCGTCACAGTTTCAACCTGATTGCATAAATATAATACAAATACGTAAATCAAATGACAAAATAAATTATAAAATTAAACAATCCTACAACTTGTTCAACAACAATAAAATTAAGTTTGTTAGCCAAAATCATAAATTCACGAATCTTACAAAAGTAAAAGTAAACCACTAATTAGTATGTTGATCTTATAAAACCATCAATGGCCACAAAAGTGCCTAACGTATGTGAATACCCACAAACATACAAGTCTTAGGGGCTGTTTGATAAAACTAAATAAGATAATTTTGAATGTTTCAGTAATATGAATGAGTTTAATGAAACTGAATACTGAATGAAAAAAATTGTTTGATAATTGATATGTTTAAAACATCTGAATAACGGTCTTTTACTATTTTACCCCTCTAAATTATGTTGAACAAGTATATAATTTTGACTTAATGTACTAAAAAAATACAATATATGTTCATTGTACAACAAATAAAAATAAATAATTCAAACAAATTATCAAATAAAGTATTGAATAATTCAAACAATTTTAACCTAAGTTTCATATAAAATAGAAAATGTAATGAGTTAAACAAATGTGTCAACATAATAATAAAAGTACTAAAATTACATTAATTTCAATGAGACGTTTTATAGTTCACGAGCATGTAGATTGTTCATATATTGTTGTACGCCTTGAAGTCCCCATTGGACTGCATTTTGCTCTCCTTTGTGATTCTCTTCATATTGTTCATCATCTCTATCAATTGTGGTACCATTGAGTTGTCCAAAAACTAGAAAATATCACTGTGAACAGTGGCGAAGCCACATTAGAGAGTGTGGGGTCAATTGACCCCACTAGAAAAAAAATTATTTTATAATATATGATAAATTTAGAAAAAATTGAAGTGTAATGAATAAATTGACCCCCATTGAAATTTTATAATTTTTTTGATATCCGGGGTCCAATTTAATGTTTTATAATTTTCTCAATTTCATATTACTTTTACTCCTTGATGTATTCATCTTCCTCTAATATTTTTAAAATAAATAATAATCTAATTTATATTATTTTTATAACATAAGAAATTTAAATATTTATTAACAAATTTGTGATTAGAAAAACGTATTAGGGGTCAATAAGAGGTGCGTGTGTGTGTGTGTATGTGTGTGTGTATATATATAATGTTATTACTTGTTATATTAACAATATTGTAACTAAAAACTTTGATTTGTTGGGTCTTCAATTTTTAGGAATATTTTGATGATAACAATAATTAGTAAATATGATAATTAAAAAGGTAAAATATTTGACAAGTAGTATGATATAATTAAGACCAAATAAAGCTCAACCAGCTAATGAACAGAAGACAATGAACTAGCAAGAGTTCAATTTCATTGTCGATTGCTAGATTCAGTAATAAGCAATCCAATATACTATGTGTGTAGAAGATAACGTGGCAATTGAGACCGAATGACCTTATTTTTCACATGTCTAAAGTTACACAACCAAAAGCACTAATGTATTTATTGGTATCACTTGAATATTGACCGGAGTAACGTACTCCCTCCGTTTCATGATAAAAAAATTTATTATTATTTTGGATAGTCTTATATTAAATTTTTATTTTTTTTAATAACCAAATTTTTATATATATTTTTCTATTATACCCGTAACATTAAATATCTCATACTTTTCTTATTCTAATTCTCTCTCTATATTTAATGACATTATTATGGGTAATTTTATCATTCCATTCATCATCTTAATATGCGTAAAAAGTCCACCAGGACTTTTATCTTGGGACGGAGGGAGTACTAAGAAACTGATATTTCTACATAAAAAATTAATATTTTCACACTATTCCCTCTCATATGAATAGTGAATGGATCTCACCTCTATGTTAGAGAAATTTATGTGAAAATATCATTTTAACACCTGAAAATGCCAATTTAATTCCTAAAAAGTAATAACAAGGGAACAAAGGCAGTAATAAGAAGTCAACTATAATTATTATTTTTTCCCACATAACTTTCCAACTGCCAGTATTGCTGCTCTTCAATTAGAACCCGACTTTGTCCCATATTTTTTTGATTGGGAGGGGGGGGGGGGGGTTGGTGTAACAGTATTACATGGGATTACAAACATTTTGCCTATGCAAAAGACGAAAGATACAAGCTGTGACGAGGCTCAAGTCTCGGAGAAATATACAAGGCTTTAAGCCAACTCTTATTAAGGTGTGCTCAAAGCATGCTCAAATGACTTGACCAAATTGGAGAAACTAGGATATACTCACTTTATATCTAGCATTGAACAAGTTTCTTTCACTAAAAATACAAAATGGAAACATAACTTCAATTTATTTCTTTTTTTTGAGAAGTTACACTATTACAACGTAGTAATCTAGGAGTACATTGCAATCCTAGGGGAGCTGGAAAAGGGGCCAAAACATACCTTTCAATCTTCGCTTGATAAATTTCATTTGAATTCTTGGTGGTTAAAGGAGAGGTCTTTAGCACTAGGCTAAAAACCTTTGGTCTTCAATTTATTTCTAAAAAACACCCAAATTATTCCCTTGGTAAAAATACATTAAATCCTAATTACTAGCAACTATTCATCCTCCCCTCTTACCTTGTCTTTGCCAAAAAATGCAGCAACACTAAGAAACTCCTCCATAGCTTTAACAGAAGATCCCTTGTACCCCTCCTCATCTCTACCACCATTTTCAATCATTTTCTTCAACTGATCAGCTTTTTCTCTCATCTCCTTCCCTTTCCCATTCTCTCTCATCACAATCCCAATCTTTTCCACAATATCTTCACTCCTAACCTCAAATTTAGTCCCTCTTGCCACCTCCACACAAACCCCAACCTCCTCCTCCAAATACTTCACATTGTAAAACTGCTCCGCCCCCATCGGCCACCCGATCAGAGGTACGCCGCGGCTAAGCGATTCAAGCACCGAGTTCCACCCGCAATGACTCAGAAATGCCGCTACAGCTCTATGCGACAAAATCTCCACTTGAGGTGCCCATTTAACAATAATTAATCCCTTGTTTTGGTCTTCAACTCGCTTTATAAATCCCTCCGGCAGCCATTCTTCTGTGTCGAACCCCAAGTTTATGTCAAATTCTAGAGGCGGCCTAACGACCCATATGAAATTTATCTCAATCGAATCCAAAGCTTTTGCTAATTGCATCATTTGTGAGGCAGATATTGTATTTTGTGACCCAAAAGAAATGTAAAGTACAAAATTTTGGGGTTTTGAATCCAGCCAATTTATACATGATTCTGAAGAAATCCCATATTTTTTACCAGATCTAGCTCGGGTATCTACTGATAAATGTATTGGACCAATTGGCCAAACCGGTAAACTTAATTTTCTTGGAAAATAATCTAAACCAGTCTTATCAATTTCTTCAACTGTGTTAAACAAAATCCCATCTGAATCCACCCATGAAGAAAGCATAAATTGTAGAGTTTTAGACCAAGAATCAGTACCGTCCGCCGGTAAAACATTTGTCGCTAACTGAGACCTGTGAATCCGGCCGGCTTCGGGGAAATCCTGCAAGGTGAACTCGACGGAGTCCGTATAATTATGGGGTAGATTCATCCAAACAGAGTAGTAACAAGCCAATCCAAAACCACCGCAACCGCTAAAAATTGTATGAAAAATACCAAATTCATGAGCAACCTCCGCCGTCCAGCCAAAAAATATATCGGCAATGACGGAAAGCGGCGGAGCACCGCCGCGGACAAGGTCCGAGATGAGATTTCGGAAGGCGGGTTTGAGAGAAACAGAGGCTTGGAGGAGGGTTAAATTGAGGCTAAAGGGGATGCTATCGTTGTTTTCTGTTTCCGGCGGGAGGCTGCAGTTGGAGCTGTTGAAGGGGATTTCTAAAAGGCGAAAGGAAGAGTTTAAAGGGGGTGATTGTTTGAGATTTTTGATGTTTAGAGGGGTGTTTATAAATGTTATGTGGTATCCTTTTCTTTCAATTTGGAGTGCTAAGGCTAAGAAGGGGATTATGTGACCTTGTGCCATGTATGGGAATATCACTATGTTCTTTACCTTTTGTTCTTCCATTTTTTACTCAAGTAAGTGATGGAGTGGAGGAAGAAGGGGAAGACTAGAGGAGGAAGATGGTGTGGGGTGTATGCTTTAAAATTTAAATATGAATTGGAATTTGGACAAGATGGATGACCCTTTTTGTCTCTAGAACCATATTTTGCAATAAAACACAATTACGTCCGTCTCATTACTTCTTTTCTTATGCTTACTCCTCGCCATCACGTCCAACTCATTTGTGTAATTCTGTAATATAGCACACTTAGAGGGGGTGAATAGGTGTAAAAAATTAGAAGTGATTTATAGTGGCCAATTTTTTAAGTTTACTATAACAGGCTATAATCGGATAGTCTAACCCTGTCCGTATTAGTTATATTCTTAGACTGTTATAAACGGACAACTAATACCTGTCCGTATTAGTATAAAATTACTCCAACTAAAACTAAACTCGGCAGAATATAAAGCTTAAAAACAGAAACACGAAAAATAAATCACACCGAGATTTTTTACGTGGTTCAGCCCCTATCCTCTAGTCTAGTAGCCTAATTCACGTCCAATCCCAACTAGGATTGGAGACTCACTTTATTAAAATAATACTCAGCAATTACAAAGTAAATAACTCCATGTTTACAACGATGATCGATTGGACACCTCTGCCCCCTTTGCACCTCTGTAACACCTTTCACCTCTGAGACTTTGATAGCTTCGTTGTACAGACTGAATATTACTAAAATAAAAACCTCAAGCCAACCTAGACTTGTACTATGGTTACAATAGATATAAATAAGGAATACAAGAATGCTGTCTAAAAGAGTGATATGATAATTTGTGTGTATCTCAGATAGTATCCTTGAATTTTCTGTTCTGCAGTCTTGTATCTTTCATGAAGCCGAGTAAACCATATAAATACAGAAGAGAGCAACGGCTATGACTGCAAGTAACGTTCCAATTCATCCAGCAACGTACGACTATTACTTTGAAATAGAAGATAAACAATTAGTAATAACAACTTCTTTAGATAAGGGAATATTGCTATGAAGTAGTCAATTAGAATCCAAAGACTATTTTGAAAGAGTCAAGTGTTGGCATGTATCCTTAAAACAATTACTGTTCCAACTTGAATAAGAGTCCTTAAATATACCAATTCTTAAAAACATCTCCAATACACGCCAATTGGTATAACATATATATATATATATATATATATATATATATATATATATATATATATATATATATATATAAAATACTCCAATTCATAACCTGCAGTATCCTTTTTATCCATGCAATACATGCAATAACCCCTGCAAACTAATATATATTTATATAATTAATATGCACAAAAATATTTGATTTAACATGACCCAATTAGATTATAAACCAATATAAAATCAATTTAGCCCATATAAACATTGTCATCATTAAAACCTTAGAGTATATATATTACTAACATTCTCCCCCTTTTTGATGATGACAATATATATATATATATATATATATATATATATATATACACTCCCCCTAAATATATGGCTCCCCCTTAATTTAGGCTTAAAATCTTTTAACATGGCATGGCATGTATATCAAATATCACATATTAGTTGCATGTATATGACCCAAAGTATGCCAGTAAAGAAGAAACCAACATATTCAAATATCCAGATTCCAAAATATTCAAAACATATCCAAATTAGTAAAATATTCTGCCAAATATCCAAAACATATCCAAATTCAAATTAGTAACATATCCAAATCTCTCCCCCTTTGACATCATCAAAAAGGAGAAATTAATTATCTTCTTTATCAGTTTCAAACACCCCATCTTCAATCTTCTTAGACAAATCCTTGAATTGCACATTTAAAGATTCAACCTTTTCAGTTAATGTGAGTACTCTATCAGATAAAGAATTGAGTGAAGCTGAAAAAGTATGCATGAGTTCAAGCACTGTGTCAAACTTGGAATTCATTTCAGTAATGAGTTGAGAAAGTTCTGAATTTGGAGAAATAGGAGGAATTGGAATAGAATGAGTAGTAGGAGAATGAGAAGGACAAACAGTAGGAGCAGTAGGATCAGGAATATCCTCTTCAATGGCCCAAGATAAAATATTGTCAGTCCCAATTTTGAGTTTTGAATTTTTAAACACCAAGTCATCAATGACTTCAGTTAAGTGAAACACTTCTTCATTCTCAAAGGATATATCAAAATGACTAAATATCTTTGTTAAAAAACCTCCATATGGAAAACATTTTGATTTTGTTTTAACACAACTTTCCATATGATTTATCATTAAAAGAGCACAGTTAAATTGTGTTTATGACAAAATGAGGGATGACAAAATTAAATCTTGATACGTCATCTCAGACCTACCACCAGTTCTAGGAATAAGATTGGCACGAATTAGCTTATGTATCACACTATTTAATGGTGTGGTCTCAAGAACTGTAGGAAGAGAAACAAACTCAGAAGTGGGACAATCTTTAACTATCCTCAACTGTTGCAGAACATATAAGTTTTCAAATTTCAGTGGCCCTTTGAGAGTGAATGGGGATGGGCCAGTGCAAGGGATGTCAAACAAAACACCTAGTAAAGCAGAGTCTATTAACAGAGTTTTGTTTTGCACAAAAGTTTGAATTTGATTATGGGCAACAGACAAATTCCCATAAAATTGTTTAATTAATTTGGGATAAGCAGATGTTGGGGGAAATAGCAAACTAGATAGACCAATGTGATTAAAAAGTTCAGTAACCCCAATTTTATGAAAAAGAACAGGGTCAACGGGTTTGCCATACACAATGGGTTTATTCACCATTATTTTCTGAAATTGATTTACAAATTTGTTGGATCAAAAAACAATAGTCGAAGCATGAGTACTAGAAATAGAGTTTGAAATGGGTATACTCACAGCAACTCGGTTTCTACCCTTAGATGAGTCCCCTGTTTTCTTCATCTTCTTTCCCAAATCAGAGCCTATCTTACAGAGGTTTCGGTCTAGGCAACATTTATCTCGCAGTCCCTTTGATGAAGAAGTTTCGTTTTGAAGATCCAATTCTGGAGAGCCCAAAACTGTCGCCTGAGAGCATTGTAGCGGCTGACGTCCGGTATTAAAGATAAACCCACTGTAAGACCCCAACTTTTATAAATAAAGATGAATTTTCTATAAATATCATTTTTGAATATTGTGGACTTAATTTGATATAATGTTATAGTTGTGGGTAATATTTATAAATTTTGCAAAGTACACAAGTTGTTATATAATATTCGATTGGTCGGGAAATATTCGTTTTAACAGGGAATATTCGTACAAAGGCACAATCATTGGTGGACCCCACAACGAAATTATTGTCGGATTGAGAAAACGATAAAAATATTTTATTAAAAATAACGGCGGAAGTTTTACCATTGATACTGTTAAACTACTCGGTAGTAAAAGTACAGTAATACGTGCGGTTGCATAGTAGCACACGGTATTGATTATTAATGTTTATGTGAGAAGTCACTCAGTTTGATTCAATTATTTTCAGTTAATAATATGAATTATTTAGTGATAATGAAGTTTTGTTATATTCGTATTATTAACGTAATAAAACAGAAACATCTTTTTTATATAAAACATAATATTTTATTAAAGTTATTCTATAAATAGAATATATTATATTTTATTTAAAAGATTTTTCTTTAAATATGGACCGTCAGATTAAAGTAATCAATCTGGACCGTTCATTGATTTGTTACTATGCATTCTATTTTTCTATAAATAGCAGCTCATTCCTTCATTATTTCTTACGAATTCACTGAACTCTAGAGAGAGAAACTATAGAAAGAGAGAAGAAAAGTATTCTGCTACTTAACTACTTCCTTATTTTAGTTCTTCTTTAAAACGGTAATGGGTGTTATTCTTTCTTATTCATGAAGAGAACTGTTGTTATTCCATTTCTTATTATTCTGTTGGAATAACCTGTATACGCGGTCTACCCTATACTTGGTGATATTCTTCTATTATTCTGTTGGAACATCTTGTCTGTGTGTTTTACACCGGTCCTGGTTTCGTTTTTATTATTATTCTATTGGAACATCCTGTCTGTGTGTTTTACACCAGACCTGGTTCCGTCTTTATTATTATTCTGTTGGAACATCCTGTCTGTGCGTTTACGCCGGACCTGGTTCCTTCTTTATTATTATTCTGTTGGAACATCCTTTCTGTGTGTTTTACACCGGACCTGGTTCCGTTTTTATTATTATTCTGTTGGAATATCCTGTCTGTGCGTTTTACGCCGGACCTGGTTTCATTATTTATTATTCTGTTGGAATGACCTGTATGTGCGGTCTATCGCATGCATGGTGATTTTTTTTGTTATTCCATTCTTTATTTTACTCAGTTGGTTAAGTTTTGACTTTTATACTCCATAAAATTTGTGGAATATCCTTGATAATTGCGGTTCATCCAGTATCTTTTCATGAAAATATTCTTCTAAGTATTCTTGAATTTTACTCCACAAAGCAGTATCATGTTGACAATTTGGACGTTGTTAATTCTTAGATAAATTAATTCTTGAATTATTTTATTGAATTTTTATATCATTGTCATCATCCTCATGTTTATAAAATGTTGAAAGTTATCTGTGGCCTGTAGTGCATAGATGGACTTGGTATGATTATGACCAGGGATTATTCGGCATAATCATGACCGTAATGTTACAAATAATGTGGTAAAAGTCCTCATTGGCCCGTAGTGCATTGATGGACAGTTGTTGGCATGATCATGACCATTAATGAATACACGAATATCCTTGGCCGTAGTGCAGGGGTGATTCGATGATGTGGATTATTTTATTAAGCTGAGTCCCAACGATAACAGTGTTGAAAAACCTTTTAAATCATAAAAGATAGTAGAGTTTATTTTCTACTTGACTCTTTTAATGGATTGCTTGTTCCGCTGCAGTTAAACTTGATGTCTATTATATTTTATCAGTTTAACATTGTTGAAGGCTAATGATAATTTATTCTGCATTATCTTAGTCGTAATATTTCTTACTGGGCTAGTTGAGCTCACCCTTTCTTTTACTGTTCTCTTCAGGAAATGAGAACGTAGCTGGGGCAAGTCGGGGAACGGAGTGATGGTCCGAATGATAGTATTAGTTAGTAGTCCTCACTATTCTATGTAATAGTGTGTTAATAAATGTAATGAGGACTCCTTTTGAGTATGGATACTCTCTAGTAGATAATATTTGTATTCAAACTCACAGTTTATGTTTTGTCATATTGTACACGACAGTTGTATTATTAAGTTGTATTTGAATTCTGTACCATGTATCTGACGACCCAAGATGGGTGATGTATACCTAATTTTGGGGGCGTCACACCCACCCCTTGTTTTGGCCATTTTTATGGAGATTAATGAGAAAGCTTGAAGGAGATAGGGAGAAGAATAAACCTAGGTTGGTGAGAGAAGAAAAAGAATGTAATAGGAGAGACAGAGAAAAAATACGTGAAAGATCAAGAGAAGATGAAGAGTTTTTGTTAAAAAAAATCACTGGTAGTACAGATAGTAAAGAAGAAAAAAAATAACGAAAAAATAAAAATAAAATAGAAAACAGAGTACTAAAAGGATTGAGACACTGATCAGTTTAGAATTTGGTCCAAGAAGAGTGGGAAATGGAGAGTTTATTTAAAAAAAATAGAAATAGGTAAGTACCGAAAAAAAAGTATTCCCGCTCAAAATAAATACCAATCATACCCCTGAAAATATCAATTTTATCCTTACGTAAATAAGATCAGAATGATAATTTCACATAAATCAAAAAAAGTAATCATAATATAATTTTTATAGCATATAATAAACGGAAATAACTATATATATATATATATATATATATATATTATTTTTTATTCTAACCACATACAGACATTTCAAGTTCTCTTCTCAAAGTGCAAAAACGTTCTTTACCTAAAGGTTTTGTAAAAATATCTGCCAATTGATGTTCAGTAAGGACAAATACTAATTTAATTAATCATTTAGCAACATTATCTCTTAAAAAATGATGTCTCACTTCAATATGCTTAGTACGAGAATGAAGCACATGATTTTTTGAAATATCAATTGCACTAGTATTGTCACACATAATAAGCACAATTTCACATATCACATTAAAATCATGAAGAGTTTGAATCATCTATAAAATTTGTGAACAACAACTACCTGCCGCCAAATATTCACCTTCCGTAGTAGACAAGGCAACTGATGTTTGCTTTTTGTTGTGCCAAGCCACAAGGCTTTGTCCTAAAAATTCACAAGCACCACTTGTGCTTTTTCTATCAACTTGACACCCTGCATAATCTGCATCTGAATATCCAATTAATTCAAAGCTAGGAGATACAGGATAGAATAAGCCAAAATTAATTGTACTAGATAAATATTTAAATTTTGTTTTTACCGCTTTAAGATGAGATTCTTTCGGTTGAGCTTGAAATCTAGCACAAAGGCATACACTATACATAATATCCGGTCTTGATGCAGTTAAATAAAGTAAACAACCAATCATAACTCGATACATTGTCACTTCAACATCTTTACATGTAGCATCTGCAGTAAGCTTGATGGTAGTACTCATTGGTGTTGACTTTGGTTTAGTATTTTCAAAATCAAATCTCTTTAATAACTCCTTTACATACTTGGATTGGTGAATGTGAATCCCTTCAATGGATTGTTTGATTTGAAGCCCCAAGAAATAGTTTAATTCGCCCATAAGGCTCATGTCAAACTCATTGTGCATACATTGGGAAAACCACTCACACAAAGAGTTAGTAGTAGCTCCAAAAATTATGTCATCCACATAAATTTGAACAATTAATAAATCTTTATTTTTGGTTTTAATAAAAAGAGTCGAGTCAATCTTACCGCGATTAAAACCACTTTCTAATAAAAATTTGCTTAGTTTTTCATACCAAGCTCTTGGAGCTTGTTTTAATCCATACAAAGCCTTTTTCAATTTAAACACATGATGTGGATATTTTTCATGTTCGAAACTGGGAGGTTGCTTAACATATACTTCTTCATTTAAGTAACCATTTAAAAAAGCACTTTTCACATCCATTTGATATAATTTAAATTGTCTAAAACATGCATAGGCTAATAAAATTCTTATAGCTTCCAACCTTGCAACAGGGGCAAAGGTTTCTTCATAGTCTATACCTTCCTGTTGATTATAGCCTTGAGCTACCAATCTGGCTTTGTTTCTTGTTATAACACCATTTTCATCTAATTTATTTTTGAAAATCCATTTTGTACCAATAATAGATGCATTTTTAGGAGGCTTAACAAGATCCCATACCTGACATCGTTCAAATTGGTTTAACTCTTCCTGCATGGCGATTGTCCAATTTTCATCTTGAATTGCTTCCTTGGCATTTTTTGGTTCAACTTAAGAAAGAAATGCTGAAAATGCACAATAATTCCTTGCTTTCCTTCTTGTGTTCATCCAAGTGTCTGGATCTCCAATAATCAAGTTTGGAGGATGATTTCTCACAGTTCGAGTTGATTTAGGAAGCTTTGCAGTGGTCATTTGTTCGTTGGATTCAAACTGTGGTATGTCACATTCTGCATCAGTGTGTTCGTCTGAGTTTTCTTCTAAATCGGACGGGTCTGGCTGTCTGTTTTTCGGTGTCTGCATGTCTGAGTTTTCTATTGAAGCGGACGGGTCAGGCTGTCTGATTTCAGCTGATTTTCCTTCTGATTCGGACGGCTTAGGCTGTCTGATTTCAGCTGATTTTCCTTCTGATTCGGACGGCTTAGGCTGTCCGAATTTAGCAGTTTGGCTTCCACGACTCACATTGTTTTTTCCTGTAGAATCCTCATCTTTCGACATATCATAGTTAAATTCATCAAATATTACATGCACTGACTCTTCAACCTTTGACTTGTCAAGATTATAAACCCTATATGCCTTACTATGTACTGAATAACCAAGAAAAATAGCTTCAGTTGATTTTGCATCAAATTTTCCAAGATTACCATTAGTATTTAAAACAAAACATTAAGCACCAAACACTTTAAAATAATTAATATTAGGAATCCTTTTGTTTAGTAACTCATATGGTGTTTTCAATAAAATGGGTCTAATTAATACTCTATTTAGAATGTAACATGCAGTACTTACAGCCTCTGCCCAAAATTTTTTAGGCAGTTTACTTTCTTGAAGTAACGTTCTTGCAGTTTCTTGAAGAGTACGATTTTTGCGTTCCACTACACCATTTTGTTGTGGTGTTCTTGGTGCAGAAAATTCATGTGTAACACCTTTCTCACTGCAATATGGTATACAGTCTTTTCCAAATTCACCACCATGGTCACTCCGAATACCAATTAGCTTGAGGCTGTGTTTTGTTTCAACATTCTTTATAAGCTTTTCAAATTCTGCAAAAGCTTGGTCTTTAGTTTTCAAAAATAAAACCCATGTAAATCTTGAAAAATCATCAACAATGACTAAAGCATAATGATTATTTCCTAAGCTAGCATATCTCTCGGGTCCAAACAAATCAAGGTGCAATAATTAAAGAGGTAAAAAAGTTGATACCTGATTTTTGCTGATAAAGGAATTTCTTGATTGCTTACCTAACTGACATGCATTACAAATTCCTGTCTTTTCATATTTTAGCTTTGGCAATCCTTTGACAAGGTTCTTGGTAGCTAAATTGTTCATCAATTTCATATGCACATGTCCTAACCTTCTATGCCACAGAATAGTTTGATCTTGAATAGCAGTTAGGCAAATATCTTCATTTTGATTTTCAAAATTAATTGTATGAATATTACCTTCCCTTTGAGCAATTAAAGGAACATTGTGAGAAGCATGAATAATAGCACATTTATCTTTTTCAAAAATTACTTTATGTCCACTATCCATTAGTTGACTTACACTAATTAAATTATATTTTAATCCTTCAACACAATGAACATTATCAATGAAAACCTTACCATTTCCAATTTTACCTTTACCGACGATTTGGCATGTGGTGTCGTCTCCAAAGGTAACAGTTCCTCCCTTCTTAGTAGTCAGTGAGATGAATTTAGTACTATCACCCGTCATGTGTCTAGAACATCCACTATCTAGCACCCATTTATGTCATGGTACTTTAGCTTTTAAACACACCTACAAAACAGAGAAGTAGCTCATCGTTTTGGTACCCAAATCTGTTTGGGTCCGGTATTGTTAGTAGCAATTAAATCTCTTTTCTTTACCCACACTTGTTTTATTTTAATTTTATTACAGTTTGTATCAAAATGTCCTTTTAAACCACAATTTTTGTAAGTAACAAAAGGTGAGCAATAAAGAGGCTTGTTCCTTGGTTTATTATTTATTACTTTAATTTTATTAGTAGTGCTTGTAATGTTCTTAACAAGATTGTACCCAATTCCTTGTTTATCTAGACTTGACCTTTGAGCACCTAACATTATATTTAAATTTTCTTCCCCTTGAACAAATTTTGCAAGATCCTTTTTCAATGAAATTATTTCTTCCTCATTATTATTTTGCATGTTTAATATTTTTCCATCATTAAAAGCATCAATACAAGTATCTCTCATTTTCAAACTTTCTTTTAAAACATCATTTTCCTTTTTAAGATCATTAAATTCTTCATTTAATTTGTTTGCACGATTATATAGAATTTTATTATAGTTATCAAGATAATTAATTTTAGCATTTAACTTAGATACTTCACTTGATGTGCAATCTTTAACTATTTCTTGTTTTTCTTCAATTAATGTTTCTACCTCTTTCATTAAATCATTTATCCAATTTTTTAAATGAGCGTTTTTCTCTTTAATACGAATACTTTCATTCTTTAAAACTAGATAATCAGAAATAGTAATATCACCAAGTTCAGAGTTTACCTTGGATGATTCTTGATTGCATAATACAGTGAAACACAGTTGAGTAGTTTCATCTTCTTGCTCTTCATGATAGGACTCATCATCGCTCCATGTCATTAATGCCTTTCCTTTTGAATTGCTTGCTTTGTTCTTCCTTTTTAATTGGAAACAGTCTCTCTTGAAATGTCCCGGCCTTCCACATTCAAAACAGGTATCTTCTTGTGACTTTTGCTGTGCGTCTTTCTTGTTGTTGAATGACTTGCATTGAAATTTGGATTTATTCTTCTTTCTAATCAGCTCTCTCAATTTTCGGGACATCATAGCTATTTCTTCATCGGAATCTTCATAATCACCTTCTATGTAGCTTTCAACTTGAAGAGCTAAGGTCTTCCTTTTAGGTCCTTCATCTTCTTCATCATACCTCTTTAGTTGATTTTCGAATTCTTCAAGTTCTCCAAATAGAGTTAGAGTTTCCATCGTGCCGATTGTAGTTGAGTCTTGAAGAGTTGTAACTTTTGGTGCGAACCGTTTGGGCATGACTCTAAGTATCTTTCTATTTATCTCCCTTTGATCAATTTTCCGGCCGAGCATACTTAGAGAGTTCATAAGAGTGAGGAATCTAGCTTGAGCTTCTTTGATAGATTCATTCTTCTCTAACCTGAAAAGCTCATAATCTTGCATTAGCATACTTAATTTGGCTTCTTTTACCTTAGTAGTTCCCTCATGGCTCATGATGATTGTATCCCATATTTCTTTAGCAGTGGTGCATGCAGAAACTTTGTCAATTTCAGCTTGAATCATCCCACTTAATAGTGTGTTCATGGCTTTGGAGTCGTAGGATACCATGTATGATTCATTTGAATCCATTTCCATGAGAGTCTTAGGATTTCCATCATCATTTCTTGGAATGATAGGGCCATTTTGAACAACCCACCATTCCCATGGGTCTCGTTTGAGATAGATCATCATTCTAAACTTCCAAAAGTTAAAGTTTTCACTTCCGAGCAACAAAGGTGGCCGGCTTGTGGATTGACCTTCTTGAAAACTGAGGTGTGCCATAGGATCTTTCCCTATAACCTGCAAAGATCAATATTAGTAGAGCCTAGCTCTGATACCAAATGTAATTCTGTAATATAGCACACCTAGAGGGGGGGTGAATAGGTGTAAAAACTTAGAAATGATCTACAGTGGCCAATTTTTGAAGTTTACTATAACAGGCTATAATCGGACAGTCTAACCCTGTCCGTATTAGTTGTATTCTTAGACTGTTATAAACGGACAGCTAATTCCTGTCCGTATTAGTATAAAATTACTCCAACTAAAACCAAACTCGGCATAATATAAAGCTTAAAAACAGAAACACGAAAAATAAATCACACCGAGATTTTTTACGTGGTTCAGCCCCTATCCTCTAGTCTAGTAGCCTAATCCACGTCTAATCCCAACTAGGATTGGAGACTCACTTTATTAAAATAATACTCAGCAATTACAAAGTAAATAACTCCCTGTTTACAACGACGATCGATTGGACACCTCTGCGCCCTTTGCACCTCTGCAACGCCTCTCACCTCTGAGACTTTGATAGCTTCGTTGTACAGACTGAATATTACTAAAATAAAAATCCCAAGCCAACCTAGACTTGTACTATGGTTACAATAGATATAAATAAGGAATACAAGAACACTGTCTAAAAGAGTGATATGATAATTTGTGTGTATCTCAGATAGTATCCTTGAATTTTCTGTTCTGCAGTCTTGTATCTTTCATGAAGCCGAGTAAACCATATAAATACAGAAGAGAGCAACGGCTATGACTGCAAGTAACGTTCCAATTCATCCAGCAACGTACGGCTATTACTTTGAAATAGGAGATAAACAATTAGCAATAACAGCTTCTTTAGATAAGGGAATATTGCTATGAAGTAGTCAATTAGAATCCAAAGACTATTTTGAAAGAGTCCAAGTGTTGGCATGTATCCTTAAAACAAATGTTGTTCCAACTTGAATAAGAGTCCTTAAATATACCAATTCCTAAAAACATCTCCAATACACGCCAATTGGTATAACATATATATATATTAAAATACTCCAATTCATAACCTGCAGTATCCTTTTGTGAGCTAGCATATAAAGTGTTTTATCCATACAATACATGCAATAACCCATGCAAACTAATATATATTTATATAATTAATATGCACAAAAATATTTGATTTAACATGACTCAATTAGATTATAAACCAATATAAAATCAATTTAGCCCATATAAACATTGTCATCATTAAAACCTTAGAGTATATATATTACTAACAATTTGTGTTACTTTCAGAAATCGAATTGAGTTGTCCGGAGCTTGGCTCCATTAACTCCAACTTCAACTTGAATGAAAACGAGTTAGGCTAAAAAAATGGAAAACATTATTTCCGTATATAATTTTGATATTTTCACGTGATATTCTCTCACAAGAGAGAGTATGATGAGTCTCATTTTTATATGAGAAGAGTACATATGAAAATAGGAAGAATGTTCAAAAATGCCCCCGACTTTTACCGCGATATTTACCGAGCACCTTATACTTTTTTTTGTCCAAAAGTACCCTTAACGTTACAATTTTTGGGTCACCCGTGCCCCTGCCGTTAACAGAAAATAAACGGGATTAAAATTTCGCTGACGTGACTGGCACATGGAAACTTAAAGGGATAAGGTTCAAAAATGCCCTTACATATGTAAATATGTTATTTAATCAAAACAAAAAAAAATACTAAAATTCAAAATAAATAAAAAAACATAACATATTTACATCATTTAATCAAAATACTAAAATTCAAATTATTTTGTTAACTAATCAAAACAACTAATTAAATAAAATAAGTTGTATAACATATTTACATCATTTAATCAAAATACTAAAATTCAAAACATAACATATTTACATCAAATACTAATTAAAAAAAATAAAATACGTTATGTTTAGTATTTTTTTAATTAGTATTTTTTTTAATTTGATTTCTTTTAGTATTTTAGTATTTTTTTAATTAGTATTTTATTTTTTTTAATTAGTATTTGATGTAAATATGTTATGTTTTGAATTTTAGTATTTTGATTAAATGATGTAAATATGTTATACAACTTATTTTATTTAATTAGTTGTTTTGATTAGTTAACAAAATAATTTGAATTTTAGTATTTTGATTAAATGATGTAAATATGTTATGTTTTTTTTTATTTTGAATTTTAGTATTTTTTGTTTTGATAACATATTTACATATGTCGGGGCATTTTTTAACCTTCTCCCTTTAAGCCTCCATGTCTCAGTTACGTCAGCGAAATTTTAACCACGTTTGTCTTCTGTTAACGGCAGGAGCACGGGTGACCTAAAAGTGTAACGTTAAGGGTACTTTTGGACAAAAAAAAAAGTATAGGGTGCTCGGTAGACATCGCGGTAAAAGTCAGGGACATTTTTGAACCTTCTCCCTATGAAAATATCATTTTCCAAACAATTTAGTGTTTAGCTAGACTCATATAAGCCTGACACATTTTATATTTAATTATTTTTTTTATTTTTATAATAAAAAGTTAAATGAATCGGGGTTAAGCTCATCTAGACTCTAAAATCTTAAGTTAAACATGCGGAATTCGTATACCAAATATCAGACTCTTTTAAAACCTATCTTAACTCGATTTGTTTAACTTTTAAAGCTCGAGCTCGATAATTCAAAACTCAACTCAGTTTGACTTGTCTATAAAACAAAATGATTAGAGGACGTTTGTTACAGATCATCTTAAATACCCATTAATGTGAGCGGTCATCTTTATATAGTGTTTGTTATACCAATAAGCTTACATTCCCGGTAATCAAATACTTGGTAAAATGTCAAGATTCTCAACAATTAGATGACCAAAAAATGTGATAATCTGATATTATTATATAATGGCCATCTTGAAATTTTATTTTAGACAAAAATATCTTTATACTTATTAATGGGACATAAATATCCTATTAGTCACATAATTTACATTTATTTTTTGATTTTTGTTTGTTTGTTTGTTAGCATGTTTAGTTTAATTACAATAACTCATTGTTCATACAAAGTATGCGATTTTGTTTGTTATTTATTATTATAAGTTTAATTTATTATTAACGATATACTTGAAAATTTTGTGCTAAATAATTAAATAAATCATAGATTATTATTTTATAAACATATTAAAGTTTTAATACGGTTTACTAAGTTAATTCGATAGTACTTTGATAATTGTTTATTATATTTGACAATTATCATACGAGTGAATCATACCACTAAAATTAGCACAATATCATTTTAGTAAAAGATTAATATTTGAAAAAGTATAACACTAATCTTGAATTAATACCAAACACTTACAATAACAATTACCAATAACCACATATCTTCTTCCAAACAAAAATGACACAATATAACCATTTTTTATTATTAATAATCAAATACCTAATAATATGTGTTTAAGTGAATTTCTATCATAACCGGTAACAAACATTCACTTAAAGTATTGAACATGTTTCTTTCACTCAAAATGATACATGAAAACAAAATTAAAATTTTCCGAAATTATTTATTTCTAAAAACACCCAAATTATTTCACTTATTAAAAATACATTAAACCTAATTACTAGTAACTATTCAAGTATTCATTCTGCATTTCTGCCCTCTTACCTTCTTCTCTTTGCCAAAAAATGCAGCAACATTAAGAAACTCTTCCATAGCTCTAACAGAAGATCCCTTGTACCCCTCCTCATCTCTACCACCATTTTCAATCATTTTCTTCACCTCACAAGCTTTCTCTCTTATCTCCTTTCCTTTCCCATTCTCTCCCATCACAATCCCAATCTTTTTCACAATATCTTCATTCCTAACCTCAAAATTAGTCCCTCTAGCCACCTCCATACAAACCCCAACTTCCTCCTCCAAATACTTCACATTGTAAAACTGCTCCGCCCCCATCGGCCACCCAATTAGCGGCACGCCGGCGCTAATCGATTCAAGCACCGAGTTCCACCCGCAATGACTCAGAAACGCCGCTACAGCTTTATGCAACAAAATCTCCACCTGGGGTGCCCATTTAACAATAATTAATCCCCTGTTTTGCTCTTCAATTCGCTTCAAAAATCCCTCCGGCAACCATTCTACAGCGTCGAACTCCAAGTTCATGTCAAATCCTAGAGGCGGCCTAACGACCCAGATAAAATTTATATCAATTGAATCTAAAGCTTTTGCTAATTGCATCATTTGTGAAGCAGAGATTGTATGTTGAGAACCAAATGATATATAGAGTACAGAATTTTGGGGTTTTGAATCTAACCAATTTATACACGATTCTGAAGAAATCCCACATACTTTATTAGATCTAGCTCGGCTATCTACTGATAAAAGTATAGGTCCGATTGGCCAAACTGGTAAACTTAATTTTCTTCTAAAATAATATAAGCCAATTTTATCAATTTCTTCAATTGTATTAAACAAGATCCCATCTGAATCTACCCATGAAGAAAGCAATAATTGAATAATTTTAGACGAAGGATCAGTACCATCCGCCGCTAAAACATTTGCCGATAACTGAGTCCTGTGAATCAGGCCGGCTTCAGGGAAATCCGGCAAGGTGAACTCGACGGAGTCCGTATAATTATGAGGTAGATTCATCCAAACAGAGTAATAACAAGCCATTCCGAACCCACCAGTACTGCTAAAAATTGTATGAAATATACCAAATTCATGAGCAACCTCCGCCGTCCAGCCGAAAAATATATCCGCGATTACGGCGAGCGGCGGAGCGCCGCCGCGGACGAGGTCGGAGATGAGATTTCGGAAAGCGGGTTTGAGAGAAACAGAGGCTTCAAGGAGGGTTAAAGTGAGGCTAAAGGGGATGCTATCGGTGTTTTCAGTTTCCGGCGGAAGGCGGTGGTCGGAGCTGTTGAAGGGGATTTCTAAAAGGCGAATGGAAGAGTTTAAAGGGAGTGATTGTTTGAGATTTTTGATGTTTAGAGGGGTATTTACAAATGTTATCTGGTAACCCTTTTTTTCAATCTGGAGAGCTAAAGATAAGAAGGGAATTATATGACCTTGTGCCATGTATGGAAATATCACTATCATCTTTTCTTTTCTCTCTTCCATTTTTTGTAGTTTTTGCTCAACAAAGTGATGGAGTGGGGGAATAAGAAGAAGAAGGGGGGAGGACCAGAGGCAGAGGCAAAAGAGGGTTTGGTGTGATCGGACAAAACTAGAATTATTGTGTACATGGATGGCCCCTTTTTGTTTCTAGTAGCATCTTTTCCTTGAAAAGCATAACTTTATTACATCTTTTTGGGATCCGGGTCCTTTGTGAGAATTTGTCCGAGAAGATTTTGTGAGGGTTTTATTATAGGATTGACAACACATCATAAGTAGATCTAATGGTTTGCAATTTTTTTTTTAGTCTGTATCAAAATGATATCGTTTTGATAAGATTTTTTTTTTATAAATTGATAAAAAATTAGAAGTCATCGAATGACGTTTATTTTTACATATAATTATTTTAAATTTCTTGATTATTCTGTATATAATTTTTTTTTATTTAATAATTTAGCTTGTTATTACTATTAAGATAACTACAAATTTGGCTAAAAAAATGAATAAATATATCGGTTATAATTATCGTTAATATTTTCAACGTGTTTTTAGTTATTTTTCGTTTATTATTATTTTTATTTCTTTATTTATATTATTATTTATTATTATTATTATTATTTATATTTATCTTTTTCAAAAAAAGAGTTTACTCTTACCATTGAAAAACTTATTATTATTTATTCTAACCATTGGGCCGGCTGGGTCAACCAAGAAAATATTTTAGACATATCAATTATTATTATTTACATATTCTTTTATATCTTTTTTTATTATTAATAATCGTTTTACTTTACCTCTCATAATCCACTGCTCAACAGAGACAATCACCATCACAACTCAAATAATATTTTAAATGTACTCTTTTTACTTTACTTCGTTTGTTTGGTAAAAGTAAACTGCGTTTGGTGGCTTCTAATTTTCTGTCAACTTGTAAAAAAAATTCATATTAAAACGACGTCGTTTTGATACACAGACTAAAAAAGAGTTGTGAGCCATTAGATCTCATTTTTAATGTGTTGTCAATTTCACAACAAAATCCTCACAAGATCCTCACAGAGAAATTCTCATAGAGGATCCGGATCCAGATCCATCCTTTTGCATCTATCCATCGGTTTATTCATTTCCAATACAATTTTGTTAAAAAAATATATAAAATCAATATTAATTTTTAGAGCTACAAATGATTTGTGTTATTGGCTAGACTTGGCTCAACTAACAACAACTCGAGTTCAACTCTAACTTATTAACAAAGTTAAGTTTAAACGATGTTGTGACAACCCCAAAATAGGTATACATCACCCAACCTATTCTGAGTCGCCAAATACATGGTACAGAAAACAACTATAATTTTATTACAACAATTGTCGTGCAAAATACAACAACACATATGCTGTGAGTTTGGATACAAATATATACCAACTGTGACTCTTGACACTAACTTGGGATAGCACGTCACAGTGACACCTTACGTAAAGGTATAGTCAAAAACTGTTTTAGCAATTAAAATCTTTGGGAAGTGCTCAAAGAAACCTTCGTACGTGGGAGGCCATGCGTCTAGGTTATAAAAGATATCATATGACCACAGAATTATCCTTGGTTGACCCAATAGACCCCAAAGAAAAATGAGAAGATTACTATCATCTTTTTCCCAATGGTGAGTCTTCTCTTGACATATAAATATCTCTGTTGTCTCCAAGTAAAAATTATGTTTCAAATAAACTCCAAGATCATACAGGTAGTGCTCGTAGATATATTCAGCTAGTGGATGTGCACAACCATGTCTTATGAGAACACGAGGTTGTATGTCATTAGACATCTTGTATGATAGTGGCAAAACACCCTTCCAATATTGGGTTCGCCTCACCCTAGTTGATTCACCAAATATAACTACTAAATGATGACCATCGTTCTATTCCCCTGTAACCCCGCTCGACCCAGCTACACTCTTATTACCTGAAAGGAATTGTGAAGCAAAAGGGTGAGCACAACTAGCTCAGTAAAGAATATCATGACTAAAGATAATTAAATTATCAATAGCCTTCATCAATAATAAATCAGAGATTTCGAACATATGGTAGATGATAAAAATTTCAACCATAGTTGCAGCGGAACGAGCAATTCATTAGAAGAGTCAAATAGACTATAAAGTCTATTATCTTCTCCATGTTAAAAATCCACCAACAATGTTTTATCCTTGTAACAACAATCAACAATTCTGGTCCACAATCATATGAATAACTCGTAATCATAATTGTAGTTCTAAATTCCTCTTCTCATCCAGGACGAAGATAATTTTCATCACCTATCTTTACCTGAAACATCAAAGATCATGGTTACACCAAATCACATTTCCTGTTTATAATCATACTAATAACTTCATCTTTTCACTACGGCCAAAGATATTCGTCAACAGTTCATGTTTACACTACTGGCCAAAGATATTCAACAACATGTTATCTTTGCACTACGGGCCAAAGATATTCATCAACAATTCATCTTTACACTACATGCCAAAGATATTTCTCAACAGTTCATATTTGCACTACAGGCCAAATATATTCATCAACAATTCATATTTGCACTACAGACCAAATATATTCATATCTCAAAGAAATATATAATCATTTCAGAATTTATATAAACAATAATTATAACCATGTTGATCATTTCACCTTTGCACTTAAGCTAAAGATATTCAATTATAAATTCAATGGTCAAGATCATACCAATCAATGATTCAACTTTGCACTATTGGCCAAAGAAAACCCATAGTCATGATCATACCAAAAATTTACCCATCTTTACACTCAAGTCAAAGAGAAATATCATCATTAGAGTTATAAAAATGTTATATATGATAATAAAAATAATATAATCAACATATAGATTAAATCTCAAGAGTAAGATTCATAAATCAACGATAATTTGGTCAGAAAAATAAACTAATTTTGTCGTGAATAGTAACTCGTAAATAGTAACCGTGAACAGTACCCGTGAACAGTACTCGGTCATGAAAAGTTTCAAATTTGATAAAAAGTTCAAACCAATATTCCTATGAAATGATATTAGATGAAACGAAATTTCTAATAATTTCAGGAATTATAGAAGCAATACTTACCATAGTAAGTTCAAATTTAGGAATATAAAATGAAATAATATCCCTTCCATACTATGAAGTATGAAAGAAAATAATATTTCTTACGAGTATTGAAATAAAATAATATCCTTTACCTTGGTAGAAATTGGATTTGACTGGAATATCAAATATTATTATGAGAAAATCTTGCAGAAAAACTACGCTCAAAATATTCTTATACTCAAGAAAAATACTCACAATACTTTAGAATAAGAATTTCTGATTTATGAAGGTGTGCTTGAAGAAGGAGGGTTATCCCTCTATTTATAGTGCAGGACGGAGGAGGAAATCAATTGAAGCAGCCTAACTTTGCCAAACTTTTCTTTCTTTCGCCTGGCTTACTGCACATGCATGCCTAACTCTTCCTTTTTTTTCAATTGCTGGGGTCCCATACATGAAAAGAAAAACACAACTTTGTAGACTAAATTCCTCCACCAACCCATTTGAAACCATTCAAGCTTTGCAGACAAATCTTACAATTTGCAATAATGGAGGGCCCATACTAATTGAAAAACAATCATTTAGGCAATTTCTCCACCCACCATTCATAGAAAAAGAAACCAAGCTAGCATTGCAAAATCATTTTGATTACCTCCGTCCCTTAACAACATGTTTATATATATATAATAATAATATTATTAAACAATTATAATATATATTATAATAATATATAAAAATAAATATTTTATCGGAGAAAATAATTACCAACTTTCAACAAATAATTCATGCTAAATTCCTTCATCTATATCCACATAAAATAAATCCATCATTTATATCTACATAAAATAAATATTTCCTTATCATATAAATCAATAATTAATTATTCATAAATAATATTACAGAATCACAATTATGACAACCAGGCAGTTCCCAGGAAAGAGGGGGCTTTCCAATAAGGATTTCTCCTTACTGACGCGCAATTAGGTGACCAAACCTCTCCTTGACAGAACTTTCTAGACATTACCAATAATGCTATCTAATAATATTATTCAAATAATATGAATTATTGATTTGATAATGAGAAATACTCTGCAGTGACAATTATTGAAACAACAATAATATAAAATATCAACGCAACAATTATTGAATCAATAAAATAAAATATTGAACAGTAATTATTATAACAATTATTGAGTAGTGCCTTCTTACGTAAGAATCAATAATTCAAAAATACTGTACAATACCGTGTGCTACTGTGCAACAACGCGTATTACTGTATTTTAACCACCGGGTATTCCAACAGTGTTAACGGTAATAATTACGCCGTTTATTTATAAAAACTCAAATTTGTCATTTTTTTCATCCAACAGTTATTTTGTTATGGGACCCACAAATGGCTGCGCCGTCTTACGAATATTCCCCGACAGAAAGAATATTCCACGACCAAACGAATATTCCCCAACAACAATGAATAATTTATAACCACTTGCGTATTTTGAAAAAATTTCATATATCACCCTTAACTTTAACCTTTATCAATTTAACCATTTACTGAATAGTAATTATAAGAAAAATTGAATGCTTTTATTTCATAAAATTCGGGGTCTTACAATCTCCCCTCCTTATGAAATTTTGTCCCCGAAATTTACGTACCTGGTATTTCGAAAAGTTGAGAATACCTTGCTTTCATTTCAGATTCTATCTCCCAGGTCATCATGATTTCTCCTTTGCTCATCTTCCGTGGTAACTTCATTTGGGTTCCTCATTTGTTAGGAAGTCATGACAACCGTCATCCCTCGAACTACTCGGCTTTGACTTGTCTGGGGCAGCATTTGGCGTCATCACTACCGTTGGAATATACTTTTCTATAGGGCATATTCCTCCCTCAACTACCTCGTCGTACTCCTGATTCATGATCTGAATCATCAATCTTCGATCCCTATCGAATTCAGGTTGACCACTCTGTACAGGGTAATTCAAAACTCGATGTTGGGTTCTCCCAATTGCTTTCCAAAAAGAGAAATTCATATAATCTATTTTAGCCTTCTTAGATCGGACATCTCTTTCCACAATATCCACGTGTCGTGCGGCTTTTGCCCATGCATCACTTATTCTCACTCGTTCATTTTTTTCTTTTTTCAGCTCAGATTCTATCTTTATCATCTTATACTCTGCCAAAGAATGCTTCTGTTCAAGAATCACATATCGGGTAACACAAGCTTGAATTGTTGCATCCTTTTTCTCCACGACCGCCTGTCGTTCTTCAGCCTGCTCTTCTAACTCATGAATACGATTTTTAAATTCTACATTTTGATCATATAATACCTCTAATAAATTCTCCTCAGGTACCTCTTCTTCCTCTTCTTCCTCACTCTCAGCTGTTACCTCTGCGACTATCTCGAGTGCAACTATCAATCCTTCACTCACCACATGGATTTTCCTAATTCTTTCTTCGTCTGACATCACATTATCCTGGTTGGTGATTAGAGGTATCCCCACGGTCTCATTCACTCCATTGTTAATATTCTCAGCAGCCATTCTCAATTACTGCCATAAAACAAGGGTTAATTAAACAAATTAACATATCACATAATATCCCGATATTATGACTGACCAACAAATAAGCTTAGGTAGGACACACTAGCGAATGATTTACTCATCTCTCCCCTCCTAGTTATATTCCCCGATCTCAGCCAGAGACCATATCCCTAAGCTCTGATACCAAATGTGACAAATGTCCCATCAGTGGACAGCACCTCACATTGGTACCTATCAGTTTGCCACCACAGAACGGCGTCCCCTACGAAGAGTCTGGCTTCGGTGCATCCCTCATCAACAGGAAGTCACCAGTGAGAGGCTCGTGGCTCTTTACTTATAGCTCTGATACCAACTGTGACAACCCCAAAATAGGTATACATCACCCAACCTATTCTGAGTCGCCAAATACATGGTACAGAAAACAACAACAATTTTATTACAACAATTGTCGTGCAAAATACAAAAACACATATGCTATGAGTTTGGATACAAATATATACCAACTGTGACTCTTGACACCAACTTGGGATAGCACGTCACAGTGACACCTTCCATAAAGGTATAGTCAAAAACTGTTTTAGCAATTAAAATCTTTGGGAAGTGCTCAAAGAAACCTTCGTACGTGGGAGGTCATGCGTCTAGGTTATAAAAGATATCATATGACCACAGAATTATCCTTGGTTGACCCAATAGACCCCAAAGAAAAATGAGAAGATTACTATCATCTTTTTCCCAATGGTGAGTCTTCTCTTGACATATAAATATCTCTGTTGTCTCCAAGTAAAAATTATGTTTCAAATAAACTCCAAGATCATACAGGTAGTGCTCGTAGATATATTCAGCTAGTGGATGTGCACAACCATGTCTTATGAGAACACGAGGTTGTATGTCATTAGACATCTTGTATGATAGTGGCAAAACACCCTTCCAATATTGGGTTCGCCTCACCCTAGTTGATTCACCAAATATAACTACTAAATGATGACCATCGTTCTATTCCCCTGTAACCCCGCTCGACCCAGCTACACTCTTATTACCTGAAAGGAATTGTGAAGCAAAAGGGTGAGCACAACTATCTCAGTAAAGAATATCATGACTAAAGATAATTAAATTATCAATAGCCTTCATCAATAATAAATCAGAGATTTCAAACATATGGTAGATGATAAAAATTTCAACCATAGTTGCAGCAGAACGAGCAATCCATTAGAAAAGTCAAATAGACTATAAAGTCTATTATCTTCTCCATGTTAAAAATCTACCAACAATGTTTTATCCCTGTAACAACAATCAACAATTCTGGTCCACAATCATATGAATAACTCGTAATCATAATTGTAGTTCTAAATTCCTCTTCTCATCCAGGACGAAGATAATTTTCATCACCTATCTTTACCTGAAACATCAAAGATCATGGTTACACCAAATCACATTTCCTGTTCATAATCATACTAATAACTTCATCTTTTCACTACGGCCACAGATATTCGTCAACAGTTCATGTTTACACTACTGGCCAAAGATATTCAACAACATGTTATCTTTGCACTACGGGCCAACGATATTCATCAACAATTCATCTTTGCACTACAGGCCAAAGATATTTCTCAACAGTTCATATTTGCACTACAGACCAAATATATTCATCAACAGTTCATATTTGCACTACAGGCCAAATATATTCATATCTCAAAGAAATATATAATCATTTCAGAATTTATATAAACAATAATTATAACCATGTTAACCACATGTTTATATATATATAATAATAATATTATTAAAAAATTATAATATATATTATAATAATATATATAAAAGAATATTTTTTCGGAGAAAATAATTACCAACTTTCAACAAATAATTCATGCTAAATTCCTTCATCTTTATCCACATAAAATAAATCCATCATTTATATCTACATAAAATAAATATTTTCTTATCATATAAATCAATAATTAATTATTCATAAATAATATTACAGAATCACAATTATGACAACCAGACAGTTCCCAGGAAAGAGGGGGCTTTCCAATAAGGATTTCTCCTTACTGGCGCGCAATTAGGTGACCAAACCTCTTCTTGACAGAACTTTCTAGACATTGCCAATAATGCTATCTAATAATATTATTCAAATAATATGAATTATTGATTTGATAATGAGAAATACTCTGCAGTGACAATTATTGAAACAACAATAATATAAAATATCAACGCAGCAATTATTGAATCAATAAAATAAAATATTGAACAGTAATTACTATAACAATTATTGAGTAGTGCCTTCTTACGTAAGAATCAATAATTCAAAAATACTGTGCAATACCGTGTGCTACTGTGCAACGACGCATATTACTGTATTTTAACCACCGGGTATTCCAACAGTGTTAACGGTAATAATTACATCGTTTATTTTTAAAAACTCAAATTTGTCATTTTTTTCATCCGACAGTTATTCTGTTATGGGGCCCACAAATGACTGCGCCGTCGTACGAATATTCCTCGACAGAAAGAATATTCCACGACCAAACGAATATTCCCCGACAATAATGAATATTTTATAACCACTTGTGTATTTTGAAAAAATTTCATATATCACCCTTAACTTTAACGTTTATCAATTTAACCATTTACTGAATAGTAATTATAAGAAAAATTGAATACTTTTATTTCATAAAATTCGGGGTCTTACAGATGTAGTGTTACGAGTAGTGGTAAGGGGTGAGCATGGTGCAGTTTAAAATCTAAATTACACTCCTTCTTATCTTAAATAAATGGCGTTTTAGGGAGTTTAATTTTATTCTATATAAGTGTTGTTTTGAAATTTTATTGCAATATTGCACTATTTTTTTTTCTAATTTACCCCTCTATTTAATATGCTTAGTAAATGCAATTCTATGAACCATTTTACCACATATACAACCAAAATTCCAATAACCCATTAATTGTCTTCATCTTTGACCATTACCTTTTTTATTCATTATGGAGAGAGAAATAATTAATTAGGGATACAAAAGATATTTTATGTTATTTCTTAAAAATTGTGCTTAACTCTAAAATGTCATTTAATCTGGATAGAAGGGAGTATTTGAAATCGTTTAAATGCGATTTGATAAATTCAAAACCGCACATAAAATCGTTTGTGATTGGGGCAGTGCGGTTTTAAACTTGCAGTGCGATTTTTGTTTCAAAATCAATTGAAACAACAAAATTTTATTACAATCATACATTCAGAGACATCATGATCATGCATCTGAGTAGGTCAATCCATATTTTTATTTTTTTCTTTTCAAAGGAGGACAATATGTTGTCTACATAATAGGCTCCTATATAACACTTTTCTTCACCATTTATACAAAGAGTCAAAAACATTATAGGCTACTCTACCAACACTTATATTTTGTACAACTGTCAAAAAATGTCATCCACTTATCATACAAACCATAACAAAGACTAAAAGGGGGGAGGGTGTAATGTAATAGATAAGAATTTTTACTTTAAATATTTGGTATCACAATGTAGCTCAATTTTATTGATCAGGTAAGAGGTTATAATGTATCACAATGTAGCTCCATCTGCCCCTGTATACATACATACACACACATGGTGTAGTTTCGATTTTATGCGTGCTGTTTAGGCTAGTAACCAAATCAAAATCGTAAATTTAGTTTTTTAACCCACCTAAAACCGCCACATACATCGAAACTGTTAGTGCGGTTTTAATTGGTGCGGTTTGGTTCCTTGCTAAGACTTAGTAGTGTTGTTTGATTGCATCTTAATGCATCTTAACAGCTCACCTCTTAATGCATCTTAACAGTCCACATCTTTGTATTAAAATTGTAAGGGCCTAACTTTTTATGAATAAAGATTTCATTTTCTCTAAATATTATTTTAAATAGTAAGTTGTTGATTTGATATAATACTATAGTTATGGGTGATATGTGCAAATTTTTCAAAGCAAGCAAGTTGTCATAAAATATTCGTTTGGTCGGAGAATATTCTTTTTGTCGAGGAATATTCGTACGATGACGCAATCATTGGTGGACCCCACAACGGAATAACTGTCGGATATAGAAAGCGACAAAAATAACTTTTTCATAAAATAACGGCAAGATTTTTACCGTTAAACTGTTAAAATACCCGGTGATAAAAGTATAGTAATTAATACTCGTTGTTCCACAGTGGTACGCGATATTGTACAGTATCTCTGATTATTGATGCTTATGTAAGAAGTCACTGAGTTTTATTCAATAATTGTCACAGTAGTTGCTGCATAGTATCACATATTATCGATTCAATTATTGTCACAGTATCATCATCACAATATTTTATATTATTAAATCAATAATTGAGACGAAAACGTTATTCATATTATTATTTGTATTATTGACAATGTCTAGAAAGCTCTATCGATGAAAGGGGTTAGGTTATTTAATTATGCGCCAATAAAGAGAAATCATTATCAGAAAGCCCTCACTTTCTTGGGAATGATCTGGTTGTCAATATTGTGAGTTATAATATTAATGATGAATAACTTTTGAAAGATTAAAAATATGTCGATTGAAGATAAGTGATTTGTGGTAGATATTTATTCAATTTTTGATATAAATAGAGTGGTTTGTCATGAAGCATTTGTTATAAGTTTGGCTTATTACATAGACCCCCACTTACTCATTTTTCATAATTTTTGGTAGAAAGTTGTCTCAGTTTTATTTTAGTATTATTATAATAGTAATAAAACATAATTTTTTTTATATAAAATAGAAACTTTTTATAATATATATAAAGTTATTTGTTTTATTAGAATTTAATAAGAATATATTATAATATATATAAATTTTTTATTTTATTAGAATATTTTATTACACAGTGATGAATAGTAAAAATCAGATTTTCGCCCGTGAATTTGTCCGAAATTCGACTGTTCATTCGTGATTAAATAATGACATGTTATTCTCCTATAAATAGAATGCAAGATTTCCTCAAGAATATATCCACTATACCAGTCAGATTTAGTCTCTTATTAAGGTAAAGGATGCTATTTTCTTCATACTTATAAGGGTTGACATTTATTCTTTATTAATCTGTGGGAATAACATGTCTACACGGATTACCGCATGCCTAGTGAATAACCCTTCGTATTCATCCTTTATTACATTGTGAAAATGATCTATCTACGCAAATTACCGCATGATGGGTGAAAATCCATTTGTAGTTTCGTATATTCTTTCATACTCGTTTGAGATATCATTTCTTTTATACTCGTCAAGGGATATCATTTTTTTAATATTTTTCTCCATTTCTGGTACTAAATTATTGTTTGTTTCTATAACCTTATTATTAAATGGTGAAAATCCCTGAAATTAGTAGAATATCCTTGAGTTTTGCGTTTCATCTAGTATCGTTTCACTAAAATATTTGTCTGAACTTTTTTATTAAATTTTAATATTTTTATTCGGGGTACTATTTACTCGGGCTACTATTCACGGGGTATTATTCACAATAAAATTGGTTTCTTTTATGTATAAATTATTTTTGATACATGAATATCATTCTTGAATTTTACTCCACAATTAGTTATCATGTTGACAATTTGGATATTCTTGAACTCTGGATAAATTGAATTATAAATCGTTAATATTTATCCTTAATCCCACTTGATTCATTTTTTATATCATTTTCATCATTCTCGTGCTTATATTGTGCTGAAAGTCATCTTTGGCTCGTAGTGTAAAGATGGACTGTTAATTGGTATGATTATGACCATGAATTATGTATTAGTATAATCATGACCTTTAATATTACAGATAAAGGTTCGTGATGAAAGTCCTCTTTGGCCCGTAGTGCATAGATGGACAGGTGTTTGGCATGATCATGACCACTGGTGATATTAACGAATATCTTTGGCCCATAGTGCATAGATAATTTGTTGGTTTGAAATAATTATTGATTTTTGTAACAAGGATAAAATAATGATGATGGACTTTTAAATTATAGAAGATAGTAGACATCATACTCTACTTGACTCTTCTAATGGATTACTTTTTTCGCTGTAGTTGTTGATCTAAAACTTATTATCTATTGTATTCTATCAGATTTTTTCCTGTTGAGGATTTAAGATAATTTGTTCTACATTATCTTAGTCATAATATTTTTTACTGGGCTAGTTGAGCTCACCCTTTTTTTATTGTTCTATTCAGGAAATGAGAATATAACTGGGACTAGTCGGAGAATGGAGTAATGGTCCAAGATAGTTACTATAGTATTCCTCACTACTCTATAAAATAGTGTGACAATAATTATAATGAGAACTTCATTTGAGTTTGGATATTGTCTACGAGATAATATTTGTATTGAAACTCATAACTTATATTTTGTCGTATTTTACATGACAGTTAATTATTGTAAATAGGAAGTTTGAATTTGGATTTTGTATCATATATTTGGCGACTTAGAATTGGTTGTGTAGACCTATTTTTAGGACGTCACAAAAATATCATCTGAATAGTTAAGATACAAATATTAATCTAAATTATTCAGAGTGTTTCTTAATTCAAAGATGTGGGTTGTTAAGACACATTAAAGGTAGACTGTTAACATGCATTAAGATGCAATCAAACACCACCAACCTGGCTCGAGTAAGACCGACATGTTTTAAATTTAATTAATTATTTTTTAATTAGTTTTAGAATAAAAAGTTAAATGAGTCCGATTTAATCTTATCTAGGCTTGCTTAACCCGAATTCGTATTACTTTTTATATATAATAGAAATAATGAAAAGCATAACATTCACAAAAACATTAAATATAATTATACTAGTTATCTACATTGAAAAACATAAAAGGTTTTGATATTCTTCTTTAATCGAAGGACTTTGATCTGAGTGGTTTGACCCAACTCATGTTAACCATGTGGTTGAGGGTTCGAGTTGTGGGAGTGTGTGTTTAAATTATCAAAAAAACATATAAGGGAATATATGTTGGGATATTTTATATGAATCTTACATCGGATAAATAATCATATAAGGGAATATATGTTGAGATATTTTATATGAATTAGATAAATTTAAGAGTGTAAATGGTGGGTTAATAAGTATGATGGAGTCTCAAACAAATAGTTTAACCTTTTAATTTGTGAAATTAACTTTCAAAAAAATAATATTTATCTTATATTTTATTATTATTAATGAAATTTAATTTTTTAAACCAAAAATAAATTATGTCAAATTTTAATTTGAAAAAAATCTTTAATTAAATTTGGACTTTAAAAAGTCAAAGTAAATTATTTATATTTTGGAATACAATAACACACTTGACACATCCTAGATAATTATAATATTAATCGGGCTTAAATACGTTTCACTACCCTTAACTATCTGACATTTTTCACTTTCGTGATTTACCTATAAATTTTTTCAACTAGATGATTGAACTATTGATTTTTTTTAATTTGAGCCAATTGAGGGTGCCACGTCAAAAATTGTTGACGTGGCTATTTGGGTGGGGCTTGAGGCAGTTGATGTGTAAAAAAAAATATTTTTTTATTTTAAGATTAAACATTAGTTATATATTGAAGGATAAAATAAGCATAAAACTTTTATTAATACTATCAGATTAATTAAAAATCATCTAAAGCCCTCAAAACTATCGGAATCGATCGAGCAAAGCTCCCAAAATAGATTGATAAAAAGCCCCAGCTCCCTTTGAAGCGCAAATTGCTCGCGAAGGACTGAGAATTAACAATTTTTGCTTCATCGGTGTTGATATTGTCTTCGATGAAGTAAGTATTTGATTGTGCTCTTCTCTGTTGCTACCCCAAAAGTAAAAAGCCTACTCAGATCCCCCAAAAAAGTCGTAACATCATCGATCGACTGAAGAGATTTAACAAAAACAAGCGAGCTAGGGCTTCATTCATCTGCCCCCAAAAAATCCTTTACTAAAAATGGAATTTATTGGTATGGAAGATGAACTGGAGTTGGGCGAGCCTCTTGATTCGATGGGTGAGTGTCCAAGGTGTTATTGTGGGTATAGAGCTCGAATGAAGATATCTTGGACTAAGAGTAATCTAGGAAAAAGGTTCTTTGGGTGTCCACAATGGAGCAAGGTACTAGTTCTGTAGTTTTTGATTGACTGAGTTTTATTTTATTTTTTGAAAGCATTAGAATATTAATCCTCCACCATATATTAATACACTTGTAGCAAACTGTATTTAGAGAAATACACTTGTGTTGGAATTGTATTAATTTTTGATGTTTTGGAGTGGTTTTTATCAACCATCATACAGGACAATTTGGTAAGCAAACACTGCAACTTCTTTTGTTGGTATAACCAAGAGATTTGTAAAAGGTCTAAAGAAGTTTTACCCTAGTTGAAACTTATGATAACTGCTTTGAATTTGAAAATAGAAAGGAAGAAGTATGAAATTGAGAGAGGCACCGACATAATAATTGAATTGGAAAAAAGCAATGAAAAGCTTCAAATTGAATGTGCAAAGCAAAATGAAAAGGTTGGAAGACTGAGAGAGGTGATTGCATTATTGAGAAGGAAGGATAAAATGTCTACTTCTTCGATTAAAGTCATGTTATTATGCGTGATATTTGTATTCATGTTAGGACAACTGTATGTGAATGATTGTAATTTATAGTTTGAATTATGTTTAAAGGAACAAGTTTGCAAAGAATGGTCCAAGTTGGTTTTTGCGACGCCACCAAAATAGGTCCACACAACCCATTTTGAGTCGCCAAAAACAACAATACTGACGCGAACTTTCCTATTACAAGTATTGAACTGTCGTGTAAAATACGACGATACATATACTGTGAGTTTCAATACAAATATTGTAACATATATAATACGACAATATTCTTACTCAAATTATTACAATGCCATATAAAATACAGCAACAAATATTTCAAATCCTCTAAGGAACACGAGAAGATTTCTGTCCTCTTTATTCTAATGGGGTACTTTTTTTTTTACGTTTCTAAACCTTCATTAGTAATAAATCAAATATTAATAACATATGGTAGATGATAAAAGTTTTTAACCATAATTACAGTGGAATCAACAATCCATTATAAAAGTCATGTAGAATATAATGTCTACTATCTTCTCCAAATTAAAAATCTATCATCAATAATTTATTCATGTAACACCAATGCACAATTCTTTGTTGTACCCAAGATAAAGAGAACTTTCACCACCTGTCTTTACCTGAAACACCAAAGATCATGGTTATACCAATTCACAGTTCATGTTTCTAATTATGCCATTAAATTTATCTTTGCACTCCGGGCCAAATATGTAAGACCCCAACTTATTGATGAATAAAATCAAATTTTCTCTAAATATTATTGTGAATAATAAGGGGTTAATTTGATATAATACTTTGATTATGGGTGAAATGTGCAAATTTTACAAAATAAGCAAGTGGTTATAAAATATTCATTTTGTCGGGGAATATTCGTTTGGTCGTGGAATATTCTTGCTGTCGGGAAATATTCGTACGACGGCGCAGCCTTGTGTGGGCCCCATAACGGAAAGCGATTGGATGAAGAAAACGACAAGTATAAGTTATTTATAAATAACGGCGTAGTTGTTACCGTTAATACTGTCGGAATACCCGGTGGTTAAAATACAGTAGCACACGGTATTGCACCAATTATTGATTCTTACGTAAGAAGGCACTGCTCAATAATTGTTACAGTAGTTATTGTTCAATATTTTATTTTATTGATTCAATAATTGTTGCGTTGATATTTTATATTATTGTTGTTTCAATAATTGTTGTTGCACAGTATTTTCCATTATTAGATCAATAATTCATATTATTTGAATAATATTATTAGATAAAATTATTGGCAATGTCTAGAAAGTTCTGTCTAAGGAGAGGTTTGGTCATCTAATTGCGCGCCAGTAATGAGAAATTCTTATTGGAAAGCCCCCTCTTTCCTGGGAACGACCTGGTTGTCATAAATGTGATTCTGTAATATTATTTGTGAATAATTAATTATTGATTCATATGATAAGGAAATATTTATTTTATGTGGATATAAATGAGGAATATATTTTTGTGGTTAAAAATAAAGGAGTTAATGTTGAGGTTTTTATCAGTATTTTTGTCGGAATTGAGGTATTAAAAATCAGGGTTTTTGAGATATTTTGCGGGGGTTATACTTTGTAATCCGACCGTTGGATCGTGGTAATTTTTGGATATGTTATACATATATAAGTTGAGTATATGTCCACAAATTTTGAACCGTTGAAAATGAACGTATGATTTATTATGAATTTTACGAGATGACTGATTCAAAAATTATTGAATTTTCGGAGTTTATCATTTTGATAGAAAATTCTAGAATTGGTAGGCCCCACTCTTGGTTGGTGAAGAAATGTGCTGAGATTTTTATTCAAATGTGGTGGGTGGGAATAGTAGCAGGTAAAGCCATCAGGTTGCAGGTTAAGTCTGCTTCGGCGTGCTAACATTTTCCTATAAATAGAGGGCTAAGTTAGAATTAAAAATCACACCAGAAACAAGTTTTCTCTCTTTCTCTCTCTAGATTATTGAGTGTATGTTGTGAGTATTTAGATACTTTGAGAGTTTCTATTCATCAGAGCAAGTTTCTTTCAGTCTTATACCGGTATTCCGACCAGAAGTAATGATATTTTGAGGTAACGGATATTATTTTCTTCTTAATGATATTATTTTCTTCAATATCATTATGCTAAAATATTGATATGAACTTTTTTATCAAATTTGGAACTTTTTATGTCGGGGTTACTATTCACGTATACGTTACTATTCACGTATACGGCACTATTCACGAATACGGCACTATTCACCGAAAAAAATAAAATTTTCCCTTTTTGTCTAAGATGTCTATTATGGTTAGTATCTTTGATTGTATCCATGTTTTGATCTTTATTTTTGAATTCTGCTTCACAATTGATTATTATGAAGTATTATTGATCTTCGATAAACTGTTATACGAATTCCTACTATTTGTCCTTCTGTCTCACTGGATTCGTTCTCTTTAAGATATTTTTCATCATCCTCAGTCCTAAATGATGATATTACTGAATATCTTTGGCCTGTAGTGCAAAGATGTATGATTACTTGATGAATATCTTTGGCCTGTAGTGCAAAGATGAACAGGTGTTGAGATGAACATTACCGACTGGTGATACAAATGAATATCTTTGGCCTGTAGTGCAAAGATAAATATTTGGTTAAAGATGATTATTAATTGATGTTACAGGGATAAAATATTGATGATGGACTTTTAAATCTTAGAAGATAGTAGAATTCATTCTCTACTTGACTCTTCTAATGGTTTGCTGTTTCCGCTGCAGTTGTTGATCTAAAACTTGTTGTCGATTATATTCTATCAGATTTTTCCCTGTTGAAGACTAACGATAATTTGTTGTATATTATATTTGTCATAATATTCTTTACTGGGCTAGTTGAGCTCACCCTTTTTCTTTTTGTTCCATTTTTCTTCTCAGGAGGTAAGAACATAGCAGGATCTAGTCGGAGTATGGAGTGATGGTTCTAGAAAGATGTTTTAGCAGTCCTCACTATTTCTGTAAAATAGTGTTTGAATAATTATAATGAGGATTTATTTGAGTGTGGATATTGTCCAGAAGATAATATTTGTATTTAAACTCATAGTATGTGTTGTCGTATTTTGTACGACAATTGTATTATTGAAGTTGTAGTTTGCTTTCTGTACCATGTATTTGGCGATTCAAAATGGGTGTTGTATACCTATTTTGGGGACGTCACAGTTGGTATCAGAGCTTAGGGATATGATCCTTGGCTGAGATATGAGACAAGAACTAGGAGGGGAGAGACGGGGAATTCCTTTGCTAGTATGACCTGACTAAGTTTATTTGGTATTTATTTGGTCGGTCAGAGTATAGGGATAATATATGACATGACTATTAACCCTTGTTTTATGGCAGTATTTAAGAATGGCAACTGAGAACGTTAATCATGGAGTAAATCATACCGTGGAGACACCTTTGATCACCACCCAAGGGAACGTGCAACAGGAAGGCAATATTCCTCATGTAAACAACGTTACCGAGCAAACGATGAATGATGGAATGTTTAGGAGCTTTTTGCAGTTCATGCAAAATCAGACGAGGGAGACTCGTGTGCAGAATACGGGTGGAAATGATAACAACACGCAGTTTGTCACAGCTAAGCAGTTCAAAGAATTGGGACCACCAGAATTTAAGGGAAAGCCGGATCCGATCATGGCGGAAACGTGGGTCAAGCAAATTACCAAGATATTTGATGTCTTGGAATGCACGGAGGAACAGAAGGTTCCATTCGCCACCTTTATGTTCCGCGGTGAGGCAGACTACTGGTGGGAGTCTGTGAAGCGTACCCAGCCTGACGCACTCAACATGTCCTGGGAAACATTTCAAAAACTGTTCAATGACAAGTACTTTCCTGAAAGTATTCGTCATATGAAGGAGGTAGAGTTTATCAGACTGGAACAAAACAACATGACGGTCAGTACGAGGCGAAGTTTGCAGAGTTATCCAGGTTTGCACCTCATTTGGTCGAAAATGAGGAACGAATGACAAGGATGTTTCTGAGAGGTCTAAAACCCGAGATTTGGCAATATCTTATCTCACATAAATTTTCTTTATATTTAGATGTTGTAAACAGGGCTCAATTATTAGAGCGAGATAATGAGTATGTGCAATCGAGGGACCACAACCAGGGTCATACCGGTGGCGGCAGTCATCGAAGCAATGAAAACCAACAGGGAGGAAAATATTCGGACAAAAGCGGTAACCACTCTGGTGGTAATCGTGGTCATGATAATAGAAGGAGCGAGTCAGGAGGAGATTTCAAGAAGAGAAGGTACAACAATGATAACGTAAAGATGTCAGCACAAACATCAACTGTTTCTAGGGGAGGAGAACGACCACCGGTCGTATGTTACAAATGTGGGAAAGAGGGACATATCAGCCCAAACTGCCCACAACAATCCAAGGTATGTTATAACTGTGGAAAGGAGGGTCATATAGCTCGAGAGTGTTCTGTAGCAAAACCAAGTTCAGCGGGGATGGTGACTCCAAAAGCTGTCCCGGATAAGTCAAAATTAGCGGTTCCTGGAAGAGCGTTTGTCGTGACTGGCCAAAACGCGAGAAACTCGAACGAGGTGATCACGGGTAAGCTAATCTTGAATTCTTGCGAAGTTTATACTTTACTAGATACCGGTTCTACCCATTCTTTTATCTCTCCTGCTTGTGCTCAACGTTTAAACTTGACTCCGGAGAAATTGGACTTTAACTTATCTGTTGAAACTCCGTTGGGTGAAACCTTCGTTACATCTACAGTTTATAAATCTTGCATGATCCAAGTTGGCACTATCACATTACCTGTTGATCTTATCTCTTTAAAGATACTTGCTTTTGATGTGATTTTAGGAATTGATTGGTTAACCACTCATCATGCTAAAATTGATTGTTTTCGTAAGGTTGTTAGTTTTCATATTCCTAACCAACCTGTCATACGAATTCAAACTACTAAACCACTAAAATCAGTCACTGTCATATCAAGCCACAAAGCTATTCGTTTATTGAAAAACGGATGTCAAGCTTTCTTAGCCCATGTTATGGATTTGAACAAAGACAAGTCAGATTTGAATAATATTTCTATTGTTAGAGAATTTCCCGATATATTTCCTGAAGAACTTCCTGGTCTACCCCCAGAACATGAAGTTGAATTCTTTATTGACCTTGAACCCGGTACAAAGCCCATTTCTAAAACTCCATATCGAATGGCTCCTATTGAACTTCAGGAGTTAAAAGTCCAACTACAGGAGTTGTTGGACATCGGTTTTATTCGTCCTAGTACGTCTCCTTGGGGTGCTCCTGTTTTATTCGTAAAGAAGAAAGACGGGAGTATGCGACTTTGTATTGACTATCGAGAATTGAACCATGTCACCATCAAGAATAGGTATCCGCTACCTCGCATTGATGACCTGTTCGACCAGTTACAAGGAGCACAATTCTTTTCAAAGATCGACCTTCGTTCTGGATATCATCAGCTGAAGATTAAAACTGAGGATATTCCAAAGACTGCCTTCAGAACTCGGTACGGGCATTATGAATTCTTAGTCATGTCTTTTGGATTGACTAATGCTCTTGTTGCCTTCATGGATATGATGAACCGTGTATTCAAAGAATATTTGGATCAGTTCGTTGTTGTCTTTATTGATGACATCCTCATCTATTCCAAAAGCCGTGAAGATCATGAGCGCCATTTGAAGCTGGTACTGCAAAGGCTTCGTGAAAACAAGCTATATGCCAAACTGAAGAAATGCGAGTTCTGGCTTGAGGAAGTAGCATTCCTTGGGCACGTGGTGTCAAAACATGGAGTATCTGTCGACCCGGCGAAGATTGAAGCCATACAAAGTTGGGAGCAACCGAAGTACGTAGCTTTCTGGGCTTAGCTGGTTATTATCGGAGATTTGTGGAAGGATTTTCTCGAATCGCTACTCCGTTAACTCAGCTGACTCGGAAAGATACAAAATTCGTATGGAGTGAGGAATGCGAGAAGAGTTTCCAAGAACTCAAGAGGCGACTCCTTTCGGCACCTGTTCTGACAATACCATATGGTTCGGATGGATTTGTTATCTACAGCGATGCTTCAAGCAAAGGGTTAGGATGTGTTCTCATGCAACATGGGAAAGTCATAGCCTATGCCTCACGACAACTCAAAGAATATGAGAGGAATTATCCTACTCATGATTTGGAGTTGGCAGCAGTCGTTTTTGCGTTGAAGATCTGGAGACACTACCTGTATGGGGAGAAAGTAGAGATCTATACAGATCATAAAAGCCTCAAATATTTCTTCACCCAAAAGGAACTCAACATGCGGCAGCGACGTTGGCTCGAGCTGTTGAAAGATTACGATCATACCATCCAATATCATCCTGGAAAAGCAAACGTAGTAGCTGACGCATTGAATAGAAGATCATATGCGAGTACGAGTGCAATGTTGTTAACACAAAGGCCCATTTTGTATGACTTGCAAAGGATGGAGATAGAGATGAAGGCTCCAAGTACCCACATGATGATATCAAATATACGAGTAGAACCGACTTTAATTGATAAAGTTAAAGCTGCTCAAGCTACGGACATGGAGCTGATGCGTATGAAGAAGAAAGTGCAAGAAGGTGCTATTCCAGAAGCAAGAATCGATGAAGAAGGAATACTTCGAGTCAACTTCAGACTTTGTGTTCCTAACGATTTTGACTTGAAGCATAGAATAATGATGGAGGCACACAACACACCGTTTGCAATCCATCCTGGGAGTACCAAAATGTATCATGATCTTCGACATACATTTTGGTGGAGCAATATGAAAAGAGAGATCGCGGAGTTTATCTCGAGATGTTTAACTTGTCAACGTGTAAAAGCGGAGCATCAAGTACCAAAGGGTCCATTGCAACCACTTGAGATTCCGAAATGGAAGTGGGAACACATTACTATGGATTTTGTTACGGGTCTTCCCAAGGTTTCTCAAGGCATAGATGCGATTTGGGTTATTATTGATAGATTAACCAATTCCGCTCATTTCTTGCCTATACGTGAGACTTATTCCCTTGAACGTCTTGCTAGTATGTACGTGAACGAGATTGTGAGATTGCATGGCATGCCAGTATCCATAGTTTCGGATCGTGACCCAAGATTCACTTCACGATTTTGGGTTAGCTTGCAGAAAGCTATGGGCACGGATTTACGATTCAGTTCGGCATACCATCCTCAAACGGACGGACAATCAGAGAGGACTATTCTAACTCTTGAAGATCTATTAAGACTTTATGTCCTAGATCTCAAAGAGAGTTGGGATAAGTACCTACCATTGGTGGAATTCTCCTACAACAACAGTTATCAGGCGAGCATAGGTGTGGTTTCATTCGAGGCGTTGTATGGAAGAAAATGTCGTTCTCCAGTATGCTGGGACGAGGTGGGTGAAGCAACATTGTTGGGACCAGAGTTGGTACGCATTACTACAGAGAAGATCCAAACGATTCGACAACGTATACAAACGGCACAGGATCGACAAAAGAGTTATGCGGATCTTCATCGGAAGGAAATGAAATTTAATATTGGGGATCATGTATTATTATGTGTTGCACCATGGAAGGGAGTTACAAGATTTAGGAAGAGAGGAAAGCTCAATCCAAGATTTGTTGGTCCATTTGAGATTCTTGAGCGAATAGGAAATGTGGCATATAGACTCGCATTACCTCCAAGCATGTCTCGTGTTCATAATGTTTTTCACATATCTATGTTTCGAAAATATGTTAAAGACCCGAACTACATTATTGAGTTAGAACCAGACGAGATAGCTGAAGATTTAACGTACGAGGAGGTACCTGTTAACATTTTGGATAGGAAAGAGCATGTCCTACGCACGAAGGTTATACCACAAGTTAAGATTTTGTGCAGAAACCATGCTATTGAAGAAATGACCTGGGAGTTGGAATCAGAAATGAAAGCGAGGTATCCTCACCTTTTTGAAACATCAGGTACGTACGTCAATTTCGAGGACGAAATTTCATAAGGAGGGTAGGTTGAAAGACCCCAACTTATTGATGAATAAAATCAAATTTTATTTAAATATTATTGTGAATAATAAGGGGTTAATTTGATATAATACTTTGGTTATGGGTGAAATGTGCAAATTTTACAAAATAAGCAAGTGGTTATAAAATATTCATTTTGTCGGGGAATATTCGTTTGGTCGGGGAATATTCTTGCTGTCGGGAAATATTCGTACGACGGCGCAGCCTTGTATGGGCCCCATAACGGAAAGCGATTGGATGAATAAAATGACAAGTATAAGTTATTTATAAATAACGGCGTAGTTGTTACCGTTAATACTGTTGGAATACCCGGTGGTAAAATACAGTAGCGCACGGTATTGCACCAATTATTGATTCTTACGTAAGAAGGCACTACTCAATAATTGTTACAGTAGTTATTGTTCAATATTTTATTTTATTAATTCAATAATTGTTACGTTGATATTTTATATTATTGTTGTTTCAATAATTGTTGCTGCACAGTATTTTCCATTATCAGATCAATAATTCATATTATTTGAATAATATTATTAGATAACATTATTGGCAATGTCTAGAAAGTTCTGTCTAAAGAGAGGTTTGGTCATCTAATTGCGCGCCAGTAAGGAAAAATCCTTATTGAAAAGCCCCCTCTTTCCTGGGAACGGCCTGGTTGTCATAAATGTGATTCTGTAATATTATTTGTGAATAATTAATTATTGATTCATATGATAAGGACATATTTATTTTATGTGGATATAAATGAGGAATATATTTTTGTGGTTAAAAATAAAGGAGTTAATGTTGAGGTTTTTATCAGTATTTTTGTCGGAATTGAGGTATTAAAAATCAGGATTTTTGAGATATTTTCCGGGGGTTATAATTTTTAATTCGACCGTTGAATCGTGGTAATTTTTGGATATGTTATACATATATAAGTTGAGTATATGTCCACAAATTTTGAATCGTTAAAAATGACCGTATGATTTATTATGAATTTTACGAGATGACTGGTTCAGAAATTGTTGAATTTTCGGAGTTTATCATTTTGATAGAAAATTCTAGAATTGGTAGGCCCCACTCTTGGTTGGTGAAGAAATGTGCTGAGATTTTTATTCAAATGTGGTGGGTGGGAATAGTAGCAAGTAAAGTCATCAGGTTGCAGGTTAAGTCTGCTTCGGCGTGCTAACATTTTCCTATAAATAGAGAGCTAAATTAGAATTGAAAATCACACCAGAAAAAAGTTTTCTCTCTTTCTCTCTCTAGATTGTTGAGTGTATTTTGTGAGTATTTAGATACTTTGAGAGTTTCTATTCATCAGAGCAAGTTTCTTTCAGCCTTATACCGGTATTCCGACCGGAAGTACTGATATTTTGAGGTAAGGGATATTATTTTCTTCAATATCATTATGCTGAAATATTGATATGAACTTTTTATCAAATTTAGAACTTTTTGTGTCGGGGTTACTATTCATGTATACGTTACTATTCACGTATACGACACTATTCACGAATACGGCACTATTCACCGAAAAAAAATAAAAAAAATTTTTTTTGTCCAAGATGTCTATTATGGTTAGTAAATTTGATTGTATCCATGTTTTGATATTTATTTTTGAATTCTCCTTCATAATTGATTATTATGAAGTATTATTGATCTTGGATAAACTGTTATACGAATTCCTACTATTTGTCCTTCTGTCTCACTGGATTCGTTCTCTTTAAGATATTTTTCATCATCCTCAGTCCTAAATGATGATATTACTGAATATCTTTGGCCTGTAGTGCAAAGATGTATGATTACTTGATGAATATCTTTGGCCTGTAGTGCAAAGATGAACAGGTGTTGAGATGAACATTACCGACTGGTGATACAAATGAATATCTTTGGCCTGTAGTGCAAAGATGAATATTTGGTTAAAGATGATTATTAATTGATGTTACAGGGATAAAATATTGATGATGGACTTTTAAATCTTAGAAGATAGTAGAATTCATTCTCTACTTGACACTTCTAATGGGTTGCTGTTTCCGCTGCAGTTGTTGATCTAAAACTTGTTGTCGATTATATTCTATCAGATTTTTCCCTGTTGAAGACTAACGATAATTTGTTGTATATTATCTTAGCCATAATATTCTTTACTGGGCTAGTTGAGCTCACCCTTTTTCTTTTTGTTCCATTTTTCTTCTCAGGAGGTGAGAACATAGCAGGATCTAGTCGGAGTATGGAGTGATGGTTCTAGAAAGATGTTTTAGCAGTCCTCACTATTTCTGTAAAATAGTGTTTGAATAATTGTAATGAGGATTTATTTGAGTGTGGATATTGTCCAGAAGACAATATTTGTATTTAAACTCACAGTATGTGTTGTCGTATTTTGCACGACAATTGTATTATTGAAGTTGTAGTTTGCTTTCTGTACCATGTATTTGGCGACTCAGAATGGGTGTTGTATACCTATTTTGGGGGCGTCACAAAATATATTCAATTGTAACACCAATAGTCATGTCAATCAGTCCATCTTTGCACTACGGGCCAAAGGCATACAATTGTAAAACCAATAATCAACAGTCCATCTTTGCACTACGGGCCAAAGACATACAACTGTAAAACCAATAATCAAATGTCCATCTTTGCACTACGGGCCAAAGACATACAACTATAAAATCAATAGTCATGATTATACTAATATATAATTCCGGTCATGATTATACCAATACACAATTCTTGGTCATAATCATACTAATCAATAATTTATCTTTACACTACGGGTCAAAGATAACTTTCCAACACAAATTTAAATCTAATGATGATGACAATGATATATATAATGAATGGACATAAATAATCAGATTAATAAGATAAAATAGATAATTATCCAGAATCCAAATTGCCAACATGATATTTAGAAAATCAATTAAAATTCTTGCTAAAATATAAAGTGCAAGTAATGTAAAGTTCCCAACTCAAAAATAATAACTTAAAACTGAATAGAATGATTCAGTTCAAGATATTAGATGAAGCATAAACTATTAAAGATATTCTAATCATTTCAAGACTTTTCACCATTTAATGATAAGCTGAATAAACGAATAATAATATCTTACCATAATATGGAGTATGAAAGAAAATGATATTCCTTTACCATAAAAATGATACCCCTTACCTTGGCATGTGACTTGATTCTACGTTCTATGAAATTGATCAACTTAAACAATGCTTGCATTACTTATCTACATTTGGAATAACCTTACACTCAATAGATACTCACAATATTATACTCACAACATTGTAGTAAAAGAATTTAATATTTTTAGTATAGTGATGGTGTATTTTATTTCTCATCTAAGCAATCTATTTATACTGAAAATTGAGGAGACAACGAGCACACCCCTTTTGACAAAATAACCAAATGAGGTATATAAAAATACTGGTAGTGGAATTTTTGGTCCCACGAAAAAAATTAAACCAACTTGTACAAGTTTTAATAATAATTGAGTTGTGGTCCAGACTACTTTAGGAAAAGTAGAGTGTCGACAAGTCATGTCAGACTTACTTTTGTAAAAAGAAAATAATTAAACAAACATCAGCATATTATACTCATCTTTAATCAACACCCTTTTCAATCTTTGAACCACTATTCACAATTATTAACATAGACTCATAATGCTGCCAACGGGTCTAATTATATCATATCAAATAATATGAGTTACTATGGCGGTAAGACCCCAACTTTTATAAATAAAGATGAATTTTCTATAAATATCATTTTTGAATATTATGGAGTTAATTTGATATAATGTTATAGTTGTGGGTAATATTTATAAATTTTGCAAAGTACGCAAGTTGTTATATAATATTCGATTGGTCGGGGAATATTCATTTTAACAGGGAATATTCGTACAACGGCACAATCACTGGTGCACCCCACAACAAAATTATTGTCGGATTGAGAAAACGACAAAAATATTTTATTAAAAATAACGGCGAAAGTTTTACCATTGATACTGTTGAACTACTCGGTAGTAAAAGTACAGTAATACGTGTGGTTGCATAGTAGCACACGGTATTGATTATTAATGCTTATGTGAGAAGTCACTCAGTTTGATTCAATTATTTTCAGTTAATAATATGAATTATTTAACGATAATGAAATTTTGTTTTATTCGTATTATTAACGTAATAAAACAGAAACATCTTTTTATATAAAACATAATACTTTATTAAAGTTATTCTATAAATAGAATATATTATATTTTATTTAACAGATTTTTCTTTAAATATGGACCGTCAGATTAAAGTAATCAATCTGGACCGTTCATGGATTAGTTACTATGCATTCTATTTTTCTATAAATAACAGCTCATTCCTTCATTATTTCTTACGAATTCACTGAACTCTAGAGAGAGAAACTATAGAGAGAGAGAGAGAAAAAGTATTCTGCTACTTAACTACTTCCTTATTTCAGTTCTTCTTTAAAACGGTAAGGGGTGTTATTCTTTCTTATTCATGAAGAGAACTGTTGTTATTCCATTTCTTATTATTCTGTTGGAATAACCTGTATACGCGGTCTACCCTATACTTAGTGACATTCTTCTATTATTCTGTTGGAACATCCTGTCTGTGTGTTTTACATCGGGCCTGGTTCCGTCTTTATTATTATTCTGTTGGAACATCCTGTCTGTGTGTTTTACACCAGACCTGGTTCTGTCTTTATTATTATTCTGTTGGAACATCCTGTCTTTGTGTTTTACATCGGGCCTGGTTTCGTCTTTATTATTATTCTGTTGGAACATCCTGTCTGTGTGTTTTACACCAGACCTGGTTCTGTCTTTATTATTATTCTGTTGGAACATCCTGTCTGTGTGTTTTACACCGGACCTGGTTCCGTCTTTATTATTATTCTGTTGGAACATCCTGTCTGTGTGTTTTACACCGGACCTGGTTCTGTCTTTATTATTATTCTGTTGAAATATCCTGTCTGTGCATTTTACGCCGGACCTGGTTCCATTATTTATTATTCTGTTGGAATAACCAGTCTGTGCGGTCTATCGCATGCATGATGATTTCTTTTGTTATTCCATTCTTTATTATACTCAGTTGGTTAAGTTTTGACTTCTATACTCCATGAAATTTATGGAATATCCTTGATAATTGCGTTTCATCCAGTATCTTTTCATGAAAATATTCTTCTAAGCATTCTTGAATTTTACTCCACAAAGCATTATCATGTTGACAATTTGGACGTTGTTAATTCTTGGATAAATTAATTCTTGAACTTATTTTATTGAATTCTTATATCATTGTCATCATCCTCATGTTTATCAAATGTTGAAAGTCATCTGTGGCCTGTAGTGCATAGATGGACTTGGTATGATTATGGCCAGGGATTATTCGGTATAATCATGACCGTAATGTTACAAATGATGTGATAAAAGTTCTCATTGGCCCGTAGTGCATTGATGGACAGTTGTTGGCATGATCATGATCATTAATGAGTACACAAATATTTTTGGCCCGTAGTGCATGGATAATTGTGGTCGTGATACTAAAGAATATCATTGGCCGTAGTGCAGGGGTGATTCGATGATGTGGATTATTTTATTAAGCTGAGTCCCATCGATAACAGTGTTAAAAAACCTTTTAAATCATAGAAGATAGTAGATTTTATTCTCTACTTGACTCTTTTAATGGATTGCTTGTTCCGCTGCAGTTAAACTTGATGTTCGTTATATTTTATCAGTTTAACACTGTTGAAGGCTAATGATAATTTATTCTGCATTATCTTAGTCATAATATTTCTTACTGGGCTAGTTGAGCTCACCCTTTCTTACACTGTTCTCTTCAGAAAATGAGAATATAGCTGGGACGAGTCGGGAAACGGAGTGATGGACCAGATGATAGCATTAGTAGTCCTCACTATTCTATTAAATAGTGTGACAATAATTGTAATGAGGACTCCTTTTGACTTTGTATAGTCTCTAGTAGACAATAATTGTATTCAAACTCACCGTTATGTTTTGTCGTATTGTACACGACAGTTGTAATTGTTGGAACATCCTGTCTGTGTGTTTTACACCGGACCTGGTTCCGTTTTTATTATTATTCTGTTGGAACATCCTGTCTGTGTGTTTTACACCGGACCTGGTTCCGTCTTGTTATTATTCTGTTGGAACATCCTGTCTGTGTGTTTTACACCGGACCTGGTTCCATTATTTATTATTCTGTCGGAATATCCTGTCTGTGCGTTTACGCCGGACCTGGTTCCATTATTTATTATTCTGTTGGAATAACCTGTTGTGCGGTCCATCGCATACATGGTGATTTCTTTTGTTATTTCATTCTTTATTGTACTCAGTTGATTAAAACTTTGACTTCTATACTCCATGAAATTTTTGGAATATCCTTGATAATTGCGTTTCATCCAGTATCTTTTCATGAAAATATTCTTCTAAGCATTATTGAATTTTACTCCACAACGCAGTATCATGTTGACAATTTGGACGTTATTAATTCTTGGATAAATTAATTCTTGAACTTGTTTTATTGAATTCTTATATCATTGTCATCATCCACATGTTTATAAAATGTTGAAAGTCATCTGTGGCCTGTAGTGCATAGATGGACTTGGTATGATTATGTCCAGGGATTATTCGGTATAATCATGACCGTAATATTACAAATGATGTGGTAAAAGTCCTCATTGGCCCGTAGTGCATTGATGGACAGTTGTTGGCATGATCATGACCATTAATGAATACACGAATATCCTTGGCCGTAGTACAGGGGTGATTCGATGATGTGGATTATTTTATTAAGCTGAGTCCCAGCGATAACAGTGTTGAAAAACCTTTTAAATCATAAAAGATAGTAGAGCTTATTTTCTACTTGACTCTTTTAATGGATTGCCTGTTCCACTGCAGTTAAACTTGATGTCTATTATATTTTATCAGTTTAACATTGTTGAAGGCTAATGATAATTTTTTCTGCATTATCTTAGTCATAATATTTCTTACTGGGCTAGTTGAGCTCACCCTTTCTTTCACTGTTCTCTTCAGGAAATGAGAACGTAGCCGGGGCAAGTCGGGAAACGGAGTGATGGTCCGAATGATAGTATTAGTTAGTAGTCCTCACTATTCTATGTAACGGTGTGTTAATAAATATAATGAGGACTCCTTTTGAGTATGAATACTCTCTAGAAGATAATATTTGTATTTAAACTCACAGTTTATGTTTTGTCGTAATGTATACGACAGTTGTATTACTAAGTTGTATCTGTATTCTGTACCATGTATCTGACGACCCAAGATGGGTGATGTATACCCGATTTTGGGGGCGTCACAGTTGGTATCAGAGCTTAGGGATATGATCCCTGGCTAGGATGTGAGAATAGAACTAGGAGGAGAGAGGCGGGGAATTCCTTCGATAGTATGACCTACCTAAGTTTATTTGGTATTTAATTGGTCGGTCAAAGTATATGGATAATATGTTATATGTTAATTAACCTTTGTTTTGTTGCAGTATTTGCAAATGGCATCCGAAAATGTTGAGATAAACAATGAAGCACATGAGACCATTGAATCACCAACGATCAATGCTCAGGGTAATGTGCAACCAGAGGACAATAATCCTCATGAAAATAATAACACCGATGAAATGGTGAATGATGGGATGGTCAGAGACTTTATGCAATTCATGCAACAACAAAATAACTCTCGAACAGTCACCGCTAAGCAGTTCAAGGAGCAATTCATACAACAACGGGCGAGAGCGGCTCCTATCCAAAATGAAGGAAGAAACAATGACAACCCACGGTTGGTCACCGCTAAGCAATTCAAGGAGCTAGGACCACCGGAGTTTTTGGGAAAGCCAGAACCACTTAAGGCGGAGACGTGGTTAAAGCAGATCACCAAGATATTTGATGTCTTGGGATGCTCCGAGGAGCAAAAGGTTCCCTTTGCCACCTTTATGTTGCGTGAAGAGGCAGATTACTGGTGGGAATCTGTAAAACGTACCCAACCTGACGCACTCAAGATGTCTTGGGAGAAGTTCCAAGAACTGTTCAATGATAAGTACTTTCCCGAGAGTATTCGTCATATGAAGGAGGTGGAGTTCATCAAACTGGAGCAGAATAATATGACCGTGTCGCAGTACGAGGCAAAATTTGCGGAGTTATCCCGGTTTGCGTCCCACCTAGTGGATAATGAAGAAAGAATGACGCGGATATTTTTAAGAGGTTTGAAGCCGGAGATACGTCAACATCTTGTTTCTCATAAACTGTGTCTGTATTCAGATGTTGTAAATAGGGCTCAATTAGTAGAGCGCGATAACGAGTCAACGCAACCAAAAGAGAGCAGCCAGAAAAATGATAATACTGGTGATAACAGTCATCAAAGCGGTGACAATAAGCATGGAGGGAATCAACATGCCAGAAATGGTAACCACTTCAATGGTAATCACGGTCAAAACAATAAGAATGGACATTTCAAGAAGAGGAAATTCAACAATGATGGAAAGACGTCAGCACCAGCACCCGTTGTTAAGGAAGGAGAACGACCACCTATCATATGCTTCAAATGCGGAGGGGAGGGACACATCAGTCCAAATTGCGCGATGCCATCCAAAGCATGCTATAATTGTGGAAGAGAAGGTCACTTAGCCCGATTTTGTCGTTCACCGAAGACAAGTTCAGATAGGATGAAGGCACTAAAGACCGTCCTAGAAAAGCTAAAGTCAGTAGTTTAAGAGAGTGCATTTTTTTTCGTGACGAGGAACCTGAATAAAATTATCACGGGTATGTTAGTCATAAACTCTTGTGAAGTCTATACCGTGTTAGATACCGGTTCTACTCACTCTTTTATTTCACCTAGTTGTGTTCAATGTTTGAACTTAACTCCGGAGAAGTTAGACTTTAATTTATCTGTTGAAATTCCGTTGGGAGAAACCTTTGTTACCTCCACTATTTATAAATCTTGTTCAAATCAACACTTTCACGTTACCTGTTGATCTTATCTCTTTGAAAATACTTGCATTGATGTGATTTGTGGAAACGATTGGTTAACTGCTCATCATGCTTTTCGTAAGGTTGTTAGCTTTCATATTCCTAACCAACCTATTATGCGAATTCAAGTAACCAAATCACTAAAGTCAATCATTGTCGTATCAAGCCATAAGTAAAAATCCCCGATTCTTTCGTTGTTGACTTTCTTGTGTGGAATGTACCGAAGCCAGAATTTCGGTAGGGGACATTGTGAATAACGGTGACAAGTTAATAGATATCAATGTGACGTGTTATCCAAGTCTTGGACGAGAGTCACAGTTTTGAATGATATTTCTATTGTTAATAAATTTCCTGACGTATTCTTGAAGACTTCTTAGCTTACCCCTAGAGCGTGAAATCGAATTTTGTATTGACCCCAGTACAAAACCCATTTCTTAAACCCTCAAATATTTATTCAACTAAAGTGAACGTAACATGCGCCAAAGACGTTGGCTCGAGCTGTTAAAGATTGTGATTATACCATACCATCGTGGAAAAGCGAACGTGGTAGCTGATGCGTTGAGTAGAAGATCGTATGCGGTTACAAGTGCGAATATACAAACCCACATGAAGATAACGAATATACGATTAAAATCGACTTTAATCGATAAAGTTAAAGCCGCTCAAGCTACATACTCAGAGCTGATAAATGTGAAGAAGAAGGTTCAAGAGGGCGTTATTCTAGAAGCAAGAATCGACGAAGAGAGAAAATCTCAACTCTCGATTTAATTGGCCCATTTGAAATCCTCGATGAAGTAGGAACTGTGGCCTATAGACTCGTTTTACCGCCAAGTATGTTGCGTGTTCAGAACATTTTTTTTATCGATGTTACGTAAATATGTGGACGACCCGAACCACATTATTAATTTAGAACCGGACGAGATAGCAAGAGATTTAACGTATGAGGAGATACGTGTTAACATCTTGGATAAGAAGGATCATATTCGATGCTTAAAGGTTATACCTCAAGAGTTAGAATTGGAAGTGAAGTCAAGGTATCCTCACATGTTCGGCATACCAAGTACGTACGTAAATTTCGAGGGCGAAATTCTATAAGGAGGGGAGATTGTGAAACCCCAGATTTTATGAATAAATATTTAATTTTTCTCGAAATATTTTTTATATTATGGTGTGGATTTGATATAATAGTTATGGGTAGTATTTATAAATTTTGCAAAGTATGCAAGTTGTCATATAATATTCGATTGGTCGGGGAATATTCGTTTTAACAGGGAATATTCGTACAACGACACAATTATTGGTGGACCACACAACGGAATTATTGTCGGATTGAGAAAACGACAAAAATACTTTATGAAAATAACGACGAAAGTTTTACCATTGTTACTGTTGAACTACTCGGTAGTAAAAGTACAGTAATACGTGTGGTTGCATAGTAGCACACGGTATTGGTTATTAATGCTTATATGAGAAGTCACTCAGTTTGATTCAATTATTGTCAGTTAATAATATGAATTATTTAGCGATAATGACGTTTTGTTTTATTCGTATTATTAACGTAATAAAACAGAAACATCTTTTTATATAAAACAGAATACTTTATTAAAGTTATTCTATAAATAGAATATATTATATTTTTATTTAAAAGATTTTTCTTTAAATATGGATCGTCAGATTAAAGTAATCAATCTGGACCGTTCATGGATTAGTTACTATGCATTCTATTTTTCTATAAATAGCAGCTCATTCCTTCATTATTTCTTACGAATTCACTGAACTCTAGAGAGAGAAGCTATAGAGAGAAACTATAGAGAGAGAGAAGAAGAGTATTCTGCTACTAAACTACTTCCTTATTTCAGCTCTTCTTTAAAACGGTAAGGGGTGTTATTCTTTCTTATTCATGAAGAGAACTGTTGTTATTCCATTTCTTATTATTCTGTTGGAATAACCTGTATACGCGGTCTACCCTATACTTGGTGACATTCTTCTATTATTCTGTTGGAACATCCTGTCTGTGTGTTTTACACCGGACCTGGTTCTGTTTTTATTATTATTCTGTTGGAACATCCTGTCTGTGTGTTTTACACCGGACCTGGTTCCGTCTTGTTATTATTCTGTTGGAACATCCTGTCTGTGTGTTTTACACCGGACCTAGTTCCATTATTTATTATTCTGTCGGAATATCCTGTCTGTGCGTTTACGCCGGACCTGGTTCCATTATTTATTATTCTGTCGGAATATCCTGTCTGTGCGTTTACGCCGGACCTGGTTCCATTATTTATTATTCTGTTGGAATAACCTGTTGTGCGGTCTATCGCATGCATGGTGATTTCTTTTGTTATTCCATTCTTTATTGTACTCAGTTGATTTAAACTTTGACTTCTATACTCCATGAAATTTGTGGAATATCCTTGATAATTGCGTTTCATCCAGTATCTTTTCATGAAAATATTCTTCTAAGCATTCTTGAATTTTACTCCACAACGCAGTATCATGTTGACAATTTGGACGTTATTAATTCTTGGATAAATTAATTCTTGAACTTGTTTTATTGAATTCTTATATCATTGTCATCATCCTCATGTTTATAAAATGTTGAAAGTCATATGTGGCCTGTAGTGCATAGATGGACTTGGTATGATTATGACCAGGGATTATTCGGTATAATCATGACCATAATGTTACAAATGATGTGGTAAAAGTCCTCATTGGCCCATAGTGCATTGATGAACAGTTGTTGGCATGATCATGATCATGACCATTAATGAATACACGAATATCCTTGGCCGTAGTGCAGGGGTGATTCGATGATGTGGATTATTTTATTAAGCTGAGTCCCAGCGATAACAGTGTTGAAAAACCTTTTAAATCATAAAAGATAGTAGAGCTTATTTTTTACTTGACTCTTTTAATGGATTGCTTGTTCCACTGCAGTTAAACTTGATGTCTATTATATTTTATCAGTTTAACATTGTTGAAGGCTAATGATAATTTTTTCTGCATTATCTTAGTCATAATATTTCTTACTGGGCTAGTTGAGCTCACCCTTTCTTTCACTGTTCTCTTCAGGAAATGAGAACGTAGCCGGGGCAAGTCGAAAAACGGAGTGATGGTCCGAATGATAGTATTAGTTAGTAGTCCTCACTATTCTATGTAACGGTGTGTTAATAAATATAATGAGGACTCCTTTTGAGTATGAATACTCTCTAGAAGATAATATTTGTATTCAAACTCACAGTTTATGTTTTGTCGTATTGTATACGACAGTTGTATTACTAAGTTGTATCTGTATTCTGTACCATGTATCTGACGACCCAAGATGGGTGATGTATACCCGATTTTGGGGGCGTCACATGTTTGGTTCAAGTTGGTACCCACACATTACCTGTCGATCTGATTTCATTAAAAATACTTGCATTTGACGTGATTCTAGGGATTGATTAGTTAACTACTCATCATACAAAAATTGATTGTTTTCGTAAGGTTGTTAGCTTTCATATTCCTAATTGACCTATTATGCGAATTCAAGCAACCAAACCATTAAAATCAATCGCTGTCATCTCAAGCCATAAAGCTATTCGTTTATTGAAAAACGGATGTCAAGCTTTCTTAGCTCATGTCACGGATCTAAACAAAAATACGTCAGTTTTAAATGATATTTCTATTGTTAATAAATTCCCTAACGTATTACCTGAAGAACTTTCTGGCCTACCCCCAGAGCGTGAAATTAAATTTTGTATCGACCTTGAACCCGGTACAAAACCCATTTTCAAAGCCCCATATCGAATGACTCCTATTGAACTTCAGGAGTTAAAGATCCAACTGCAGGAATTGTTAGACATTGGCTTTATTCGTCCTAGTACTTCTCCTTGGAGTGCTCCTGTTCTATTCGTGAAGAAGAAAGATAGAAGTATGCGACTTTGTATTGATTATCGGGAATTGAATCATGTCACCATCAAAAATAGGTACCCATTGCCACGTATTGATGACCTGTTTGACCAGTTGCAAGGAGCACAATTCTTTTTAAAGATTGATCTTCGTTCTGGATATCATCAGCTGAAGGTTAGAACTGAGGATATTCCAAAGACAGCTTTCAGAACTCGATACGGGCATTATGAATTCCTAATCATGTCCTTTGGATTGACTAATGCTCCTGCTGCCTTCACGGATATGATGAACCGGGTATTCAAGGAATATTTGGATCACTTTGTGGTCGTCTTTATTGATGACATCCTTATTTATTCTAAAAGTCGTGAAGATCATGAGCAACACTTGAGGCTGGTACTCCAAAAGCTTCGTGAATACAAGCTTTATGAAGAAATGCGAGTTCTGACTGGAGGAGGTAGCATTCCTTGAGCACGTAGTATCAAGTCGTGGAATATCTGTTGACCCGGCAAAGATTGAAGCTATTCAAAGCTGGGAGCAACCTAAATCAGTAACCGAAGTACGTAGCTTTCTCGGTTTAGCTGGTTATTATCGGAGATTCGTGGAAGGATTTTCTCGAATCACTACTCCACTAACTCAGCTGACTCGGAAAGATACAAAGTTCGGTTGGAGCGAAAAATGTGATAAGAGTTTTCAAAAACTCAAGAGGAGACTCATTTCAGCACCTGTTCTAACAATACCATCTGGCTCAGAGGGATTTGTCATCTACAGTGATGCTTCGAGCAAAGGGTTGGGATGCGTTCTCATGCAACATGAAAAAGTCATAGCCTATGCATCAAGACAACTCAAGAAATATGAGAGGAATTATCCTACTCATGATCTAGAGTTGGCAGCTGTTGTCTTTGCACTTAAAATTTGGAGGCATTACTTGAATGGGGAGAAGGTGAAGATATTTACGGATCATAAAAGCCTCAAATATTTTTTCACTCAAAAGGAACTCAACATGCGACAACGACGTTGGCTTGAACTGTTGAAAGATTATGATCATACCATTCAATACCATCCTGGAAAAACGAACGTGATAGCTGACGCATTGAGTAGAAGATCATATGCAAGTACGAGTGCGATATTGTCAACACAAAGGCCTATTTTGTGTGACTTGCAAAGGATGGAGATAGAGTTAAAGATTCCAGGGACCCATGTGATGATGGCGAATATACGAGTAGAACTGACTTTAATCGATAAAGTTAAAGTTGCTCAAGCTACAGACCTGGAGCTGATGCGTATGAGGAAGAAAATGCAAGAAGGTGCTATGCCGGAAGCAAGAATCGATGAAGAAGGAATACTTTGAGTCAACTCCAGACTTTGTGTTCCTAACGACCCTGATTTAAAGTATGAAATCATGATGGAGGCACACAACACACCGTTTGCAATCCATCCTGGAAGTACCAAAATGTATCATGATCTTCGTCATACATTTTGGTGGAGCAATATGAAGAGAGAGATAGCGTTATTTATCTCAAGGTTTCTAACTTGTCAACGAGTTAAAACGGAGCATCAAGTACCAAAAGGTCCATTGCAACTACTTGAAATTCCAGAATGGAAGTGGGAGCACATTACCATGGATTTCGTTACCGGTATTCCTAAGGTTTCTCAAGGTATTGATGCGATTTGGGTCATTGTTGATAGATTGACCAAGTCTGCTCATTTTTTACCGATACGAGAAACTTATACACTTGAACGTCTTGCTCGTATGTACATAAACGAGATTGTAAGACTGCATGGTATGCCAGTATCCATAGTTTCTGACCGAGACCCAAGATTCACTTCACGATTTTGGGTTAGCTTACAAAAAGCTATGGGCACAGATTTACGATTTAGTTCGGCATATCATCCTCAGACGGACGGACAATCAGAGAGAACTATTCAAACTCAGGAAGATTTATTAAGACTCCGTGTCCTTGACTTCAAAGGAAGTTGGGACAAGTTCTTATCATTGGTGGAGTTTTCCTACAACAACAGTTATCAAGCAAGTATTGGCATGGCTCCATTCGAAGCGTTGTATGGAAGAAAGTGTCGTTCTCCAGTATGCTGGGATGAGGTGGGTGAAGCAACGTTGTTGGGACCGGAGTTGGAACGTATTACTACAGAAAAGATTCAAACGATCCGACAACGTATAAAAACCTCACAAGATCGACAAAAGAGTTATGCTGATCTTCATCGAAAGGACGTGGAATTTGATATAGGAGATCATGTGTTCTTACGTGTTGCTCCATGAAAAGAAGTTACGAGAATTGGAAAGAGAGGAAAGCTCAATCCTCGATTCATCGGTCCATTTTTAATCCTCGATCGAGTAGGAACTGTGGCTTATAGACTCGCTTTACCGCCAAGTATGTCTCGTGTTCATAACGTTTTTCACATATCCATGTTACGTAAATATGTGGAAGACCCGAACCACATTATTGAGTTAGAACCGGACGAAATAGCAGAAGATTTGACGTATGAAGAAGTTCCTGTTCAAATCTTGGATAAGAAGGAACATATTTTACGCTCCAAGGTTATATCTCAAGTCAAAGTTTTGTGGAGAAACCACGATGTTGAGGAAATGACCTGGGAGTTAGAATCTGAAATGAAATCAAGGTATCCTTACCTCTTCGACATACCAGGTACGTACCCTAATTTCGAGGGCGAAATTTCATAAGAAGGGGAGGTTGTAAGACCTCAACTTTTATAAATAAAGATAAATTTTCTATAAATATCATTTTTGAATATTATGGAGTTAATTTGATATAATGTTATAGTTGTGGGTAATATTTATAAATTTTGCAAAGTACACAAGTTGTTATATAATATTCGATTGGTCGGAAAATATTCGTTTTAACAGGGAATATTCGTACAACGGCACAATCATTGGTGGACCCCACAACGAAATTATTATCGGATTGAGAAAACGACAAAAATATTTTATTAAAAATAACGGCGGAAGTTTTACCATTGATACTGTTGACCTACTCGGTAGTAAAAGTACAGTAATACGTGCGGTTGCATAGTAGCACACGGTATTTATTATTAATGCTTACGTGAGAAGTCACTCAGTTTGATTCAATTATTTTTAGTTAATAATATGAATTATTTAGCGATAATGAAGTTTTGTTTTATTCGTATTATTAACGTAATAAAACAGAAACATCTTTTTATATAAAACAGAATATTTTATTAAAGTTATTCTATAAATAGAATATATTATATTTTATTTAAAAGATTTTTTTTAAATATGGACCGTCAGATTAAAGTAATCAATCTTAACCGTTCATAGATTAGTTACTATGCATTCTATTTTTCTATAAATAGCAGCTCATTCCTTCATTATTTCTTACGAATTCACTGAACTCTAGAGAGAGAAACTATAGAGAGAAACTATAGAAAGAGAGAAGAAAAGTATTTTGCTACTTAACTACTTCCTTATTTCAGTTCTTCTTTAAAACGGTAAGGGGTGTTATTCTTTCTTATTCATGAAGAGAACTGTTGTTATTCCATTTCTTATTATTCTGTTGGAATAACATGTATACGCGGTCTACCCTATACTTGGTGACATTCTTCTATTATTCTGTTGGAACATCCTGTCTGTGTGTTTTACACCGAACCTGGCTTCGTCTTTATTATTATTTTGTTGGAACATCCTGTCTGTGTGTTTTACACCAGATCTGGTTCCGTCTTTATTATTATTCTGTTGGAACATCCTGTCTGTGTGTTTTACACCGGACCTGGTTCCGTCTTTATTATTATTCTGTTGGAACATCCTGTCTGTGTGTTTTACATCGGACCTGGTTCCGTCTTTATTATTATTCTGTTGGAATATCATGTATGTGCGTTTTACGCTGGACCTGGTTTCATTATTTATTATTCTGTTGGAATAACCTGTCTGTGCGGTCTATCGCATGCATGGTGATTTCTTTTATTATTCCATTCTTTATTATACTCAGTTGGTTAAGTTTTGACTTCTATACTCCATGAAATTTGTGGAATATCCTTGATAATTGCGTTTCATCCAGTATCTTTTCATGAAAATATTCTTCTAAGCATTCTTGAATTTTACTCCACAAAGCAGTATCATGTTGACAATTTGGACATTGTTAATTCTTGGATAAATTAATTCTTGAACTTGTTTTATTGAATTCTTATATCATTGTCATCATCCTCATGTTTATCAAATATTGAAAGTCATCTGTGGCCTGTAGTGCATAGATGGACTTAGTATGATTATGACCAGGGATTATTCGGTATAATCATGACCATAATGTTACAAATGATGTGGTAAAAGTTCTCATTGGCTCGTAGTTCATTGATGGACAGTTGTTCGCATGATCATGACCATTACTGAGTACACAAATATTCTTGGCCCGTAGTGCATGGATAATTGTGGTCGTGATACTAAAAAATATCCTTGGCCGTAGTGCAGGGGTGATTCGATGATGTGGATTATTTTATTAAGCTGAGTCCTAGCGATAACAGTGTTGAAAAACCTTTGAAATCATATAAGATAGTAGATTTTATTCTCTACTTGACTCTTTTAATGAATTGCTTGTTCCGCTGCAATTAAACTTGATGTTCGTTATATTTTATCAGTTTAACACTGTTGAAGGCTAATGATAATTTATTCTGCATTATCTTAGTCATAATATTTTTTACTGGGCTAGTTGAGCTTACCCTTTCTTTCACTATTCTCTTCAGGAAATGAGAATATAGCTGGGACGAGTCGGGGAACGGAGTGATGGACTAGATGATAGTATTAGTAGTCCTCACTATTCTATTAAATAGTATGACAATAATTGTGATGAGGACTCCTTTTGAGTTTGTATAGTCTCTAGTAGACAATAATTGTATTCAAATTCACAGTTTTGTTTTGTCGTATTGTACACGACAGTTGTATTAGTAAGTTGTATTTGTATTCTGTACCATGTATCTGACGACCCAAGATGGGTGATGTATTCCTAATTTTGGGGGCGTCACAATGGCAATTATTGAATGAAATACTTAGTGACTTCTTACGTAAGAATCAATAATATGAATCATTGTGCAATAACTACTGTGACAATTATTGAATGAAATACTAAGTGACTTCTTACGTAAGGATCAATAATATGAATTATTGTACAATACTGTGTGCTACTGTGGAATATCGTGTACTACTATGGAATAACGCGTATTACTGTACTTTTATCACCGGTATTTCAACAGTTAACGGTAAAAATTTTGCCGTTAATTTTTAAAAAGGTTATTTCTGTCACTTTTCCTATTCGACAATTATTCTGTTATAGGGCCCACCAATGATTAGTTATTTCGGCGCCGTCATACGAATATTCCCCGACAAAATGAATATTTCCCGAAAGACTGTTCATTTCATATATTTTTCATATTTTTCTGATTATCCGACAATTTTCTATAATTATTTCTATTTATAAAAACTATCATTTAATAACTTCAAAATAGAAATACTAACTCCACATACTTTTATATCTTTAAAAAATCATCAATATTAATCTTATATTATTATAATATTTTTCAACAAATTTCATAATTTTTCACCATTCATTGAATTTTCTATGAATTTTTTTTATTTTTAAACTAATTATAAATAGCTTAAAAATACAATAATTACTACTGATTTTCAATAATTTATCAAAAATTTACAAAAATTCTAATCTAATATTATAAGATTTCTGTAAAAATATTTTAGCCCAAATAATTTTTCTGATAATTTAATTATAAATTCTAATATTCAGAAACTTCAACAATTCATAACAATTAGCCCTTTTATCAGAAAATTACAGATCTTATGTCCTTTCCGTTTGAAATTTAATTCTCTAACACTTCGTAGAAGAAATGTTTTCCAAATTCTACCTCTAACATAGAGAAACAGGCTTACCGAAAAAGTTTGCTGGAAAATATTTTTCGGTCATCTTCTCCGGCGATCCAAAACTTTTTCGGTGAGTTTTCTCAAATTTTCTTGCCCAGATCAGATCTACTATATTTCAGGAATCTAACCATGTTTTTAGTTTTGAAAATAAACCATTAATCATTGTTAGATCTAATTTTTTGAGCGAAATTCCGGTTAAATTTAATTTCTTTAATTTCTTGATTTCTTTTTTTTTATTCTTGTTTATACAAGTTTGGATCATCCCAACAAGCACATGCATAATCTCTGTACATAAAATCCATATATGGAATCAAAAGTTTACAAAGGTTAATGAATTTACCTTTCTTATTTTCTATTTTTTCTTTCTTCTTTCCTTCTTTTTCTTCTTCTCTTCTTTCTCTCTAATTTTTAGAATATTTGGGGGAGTACGGGAGTGAAGTGTAGAAAAAAAATGATGAGATGAAATGATTGTGTTTTCCTTGCTAAAATTATTTAGCCAACATCTCATGTCCCACCATTCTAAAAATTTAACTCCTCCTCTTTTATTTACTCACTTATCCATTTAATTGTCGGTTTGATCATTTATCAATTTAACATTTTTCAGTTTTAGAATAATAATCATAAATTAAATTTGACTTTTATTTCATAAAAGTCATGATCTTACAGTTTTAACATATGATAAGTGTGCAAATGTTTGGAATGGTAAAAAATTTTGAAGTCTTTTTTTAAGTTGTGCCTCTTAAATTTCATTGCTGACCAAAGTTATGTTGCAATGACATAAAAGCTCATAACTATTGCACTGTGCAGTGAGATATAACACAAAGCTTTGCTGCACCAAACAGATGCATTGATGCACTTTGAAGTGGTATATAGCACAAAGCACCTTTAGTTAGTAGAGCCTGAGATTCCACTTAAAAATATTTGCCAAATACTGATTTTTGAGACAGTGCAAAACACCTAAAAACAACTATTATTTCCATTAGCACCAAACATCAACAATTGCATAATATGAAAATCACCAAACAGATGCATACAAATACAATAATATTTCCAAAAATAGGGACTTTTGCATTAAAACATTCTGTTCAACATATACAGCTAATGTCACATAGCTGTTATAGATAATGTGCACCACTGAATTAAAGTAACTCAATTGTCATTGTTTGCCAACAGTGAGCACTTTAACTATTTAGTTCAACAAATACTACATAATAATTACTTAGTTAAACTCCTACATAATCTAAATAATACTAATAATGCCCATCATGCACAACTTGAACTAGATATCCACAACTTTCTCTTTTGCCTTTACATCCTACCTTGCATTCCTTCCATTAATGAGTTGATTTGCAGAAATTCAATTTCTTCCTCTAGATTGGAATGAAGATGGCCTCATGGCTAACATGGATGTTGTTGAACCGTGAGTATTCCCTTGGCTTTGAGGATTTATTGTGGCTGGAGTACTTGTTTGACTTTGAGGATTTCCTTGACTTCTAGTTGAAATCTGAGATATCTAGGAAGAATTAAACAAAAACAATTAGTGCTTAAGCATTGTCAATAAAACATGTAATATATGCTTTAATAAAGTAAACATGCTAGACTTGTCAAAAGTATTTACCCTAGTATGTTAACGTTGTGCCCCACTTGATATGTAAGAATCCCCACTTGTAGATACATAGATACCAAACCCACGTCTCCCTCATCCTGGTGGCCTACCTCTTCCTCTTCCTTAACCTCCAGTGCATGAGGGCCTACCTCTCCATCTCCTTAAACCTCTCCATCTACCAACAATTTCATTGTGTGCATCTCCACCTCTCTCTGCACTACTTGATGCTTCTATACCTGATCCACCTGTTGCAGCTGTAAGAATTAAATATGTAATGTTAGTTTTTTTGCAAATCAAGTAAAATAGCCAGTGCCTCTTGATTGTTAGTTATAGTTACCTTTTTCCTTTTGAAGCCTTTGAACTGGTGTGTTCTTGCAAGTTCTCATGTTATGACCAATCTGATTGCATCTCCGACATGTCATCGGTTTTCCTTTTTTTGATAGTCTTCCACTTGCACCTAACTTATGTTCCTCATGTGGATCTTTAATTCTTTGTTTCTTTGGCCTTCTAGGAAGAACTTTTAGCTTTGGGGATAACAACTTCTCCTTGCCTGAAGTTTCCCACAGATCTGGTCCATTTATTCCTTTCAATGGAAATTGGTAAGATGTCAAGTAAACATCTCTCTTAAACATTGGAGAGACATATTCCTCTGGCTCCTGCCTTTGTTCATAAATGGCAGCAACTGCATGCCTACAAGGAATACCATCAAGATCCCAAGCTCTACAAGCACAAATCTTGTTCACTAAACTTACTATCCTACCTTCAAGACCAACATCCTTTTTCACTTCATACCCCTCAAAACCATCCCATTTAGCTTCATACAAGAAACTATCATTCTTTGCATCCTTTAATTTTTTCCTAATTTTAGGAGGCAGTACATCTTCACTTTTCAGCATCATTTTCTTGTTTCTTACAAATCTCTCCATAATAAGCTCTCTCATATCCTCAAGCATCTCAATTAAAGGCTTTTGTCTTGCACCAACTATCCAACCATTGAAGGTTTCTAACAAGTTGTTAGTGGTGATATTACACTTGCACATGTCATTGAAGAAAACTTTGCACCACTGCTTTGCATCTTGTTTTGACAACTGCTCATATGCCTCTGGACATAATTTTTTTCAGTTCTTCCATTTTATCCATGTAATGCTCCCTAGTAGTGCTCTTAGCTATTTTCCAGAATGTAGTCTTCAACTCAAAACCTTTGTTCTTTTTCCTCCAATTTGCGTAGATGTGTCTAGCATAACATCTATGTTCAGCTTGAGGTATAATTATCTTGATTGCATTATCCAAACCCTACATAAAAACATGATTTCATTAGTTATATATGAATTCAAATAACAAACATTTATAATATAGTAAATGAAAAAAAATACATTTCATACCTTTTGTTGGTCTGTTATCACTGTGAGACCATATCCTCCACCAAGATAACCTAGATCATCCATTAAAATATGTAAAAACCAAGTCTAGCTGTATGTGTTCTCCACCTCTACTAATGCCCAAGCAATAGGATACATCTGATTATTTGCATATCTCTCGGCTACACATAACAACTCACCCTTGCATATTCCTTTGAGGAAACATCCATCAAGACCAATAATTGGCCTACAACCTGCCAACCATCCTCTTTTCAAAGCATCAAATCTTATATAAAATCTCTGAAATCTCTCTGGTTCCTCTAGTGACTTCCTATCCGCTTTAACTTCAAATGTTTAACCTTTGTTAGCCCTATTCAATTCCTTCTCATAGTCCCATAAATTTGCATATATATCATCCATTTTTGCATAAGCACGCTTAAGTGTTATTTCTCTAACTCTGTAGCACTGGCTAATTGACACTCTAACTTTTAACTGGTTCTTGACATCCCATTGGAATTCTAAGAGTTTTCAAGATGGACATAATTTTATTTTATCATAATAGTGCTTGGCCAAAAACCTTGCATTTACTTGTCTATTTTTATGTTTATTTGTACACTTATGAACATTGTTATACCTTTTAACAATAAAACTGTTCTCATGTTTCAACACACTTGCCCATAAATTCTAAGGACAGTCCTGTGCACACTTCACTTGTACCTTATCCCTTGCATTTTTTGTAAACCATACATTGTACTTTTTTTTCCAATTGCATATTGTTTCACTGCCTCTTTAAATTCTTTATGGTTAGTAAATTTCATTCCAACAGCAAATTCAACATTTTTAATGTCACTCTTTGGATTAAACTCAAGATATTTTCTCTTTCTTAAATTGGTTGGTCTCACCTCATCATATTCATTCTCACTTGTTTCAGGTGTGTGCAGCTCATCAGAATTCAAGTCAATTTCTTCCCAAGTTTCAGTTGGTGCTCTTTGCTCACTTTCATCAACAGTTTCCTGCCCACCTTCATCAATTGATCTCTGCCCACCTTCATCAATATTATGTCCTTCTTCATTTTCTTCGTTTGTCCCTCTTTTTCTCACTTTTTTCCCTCTCTTTTGTTGCTCTCAAATTTTCCCCAGCAGCAACTAACTCTTCATCACTCTCAACTAGCTAGTCACAATTACTAATTGTATCAGAATCTATATCTCCTTCTCCTTCATACTATGTATCTTTCTCATTATCAGTCTCATTATCAGTTTGAAGCACATCAATCCCAACCTCTTCATACTCTGTATCTTTCACATTATTTAAATGCCCTTCAATGTTAACATCTTTTAAAATGTCAACAAATCCCTCATTATCATCATCTGTGTTCTCATTAGTACTAATAATTTGTTCATGATCTGAGTAGATCTCAACAACATGGTTCTTCTTAGCATACTCACACATGTCAGTAACACCTTTATCACAGCCTACTGCCCTAAGCCCTTGTGCCAAACTTTGTCCAGGGATAAGATAATATACATTCTTCTCATTCTTGCTTTCAAGTATTGTTAAAACATAATCAGTAATCCCAAGCCCAGTTATATAATCAGAATCATATTTAAACAATGCACTAACAGTGCCTCCAACATAATCTATTATATCACCATTATTTACTAGTTTACCACCATGATGAAATCTTAAAATAATGACATCCATTTCTGCATTAAAAAGAATTCATATATATATATATATATATATATATATATATATATATATATATATATATATATATATATACATACATATATGACAAATACTATACATAAAGTAAACAAATAGGGACCTCACATGAGTTTGGGAGACAAAACTAAGGGGAACTACGGGGAAAAATACTTTACAGTTGGGAGACTACATTATCTTAGCAATAAAAACATCATGCACAATATCAACCTTGAAACATCACACATATTAAAACCATAGACACACATATTCAAACTGGTAGAGACACTTACTTGGTCGAAGCTTTGAAAATGGGGACAAATGCACAGTATCAACGCCGACTCAGCACATAATGGATGATCATTGTCCTTCTTTGCTAGAATCATTGAGAAATTATTGATTCTCAGTCCTCCTTTCGCGAGCAATTTGTGCTTCAGAGAGAGCTAGGACTTTTTATCGATCTATTTTGGGAGCTTGCTCGATCGATTCTGATATTTTTGAGGGCTTTAGATGATTTTTAATTAATCTGATAGTATTACTAAAAAATTTATTCCTATTTTACCCTTCAGTATATAACTAATGTTTAATCTTAAAATAAAAAAATATTTTTTTTGACACATTAGCTGCCTCAAGCTCCACCCAAATGGCCGCGTCAGCAATTTCTGGCGTGGCACCCTCAATTGGCTCAAATTGAAAAAAATCAATAGTTTAATCATTTAATTGAAAAAATTTAAAGGTGAATCACAAAAGTGGAAAATGTTAGATAGTTAAAAATAGTGAAACATATTTAAGCCATAATAATAGTAACTCAACTATAAAATTAAATATTTACTCTTATATTATTAAGTTAAACTTTAATCAAATGATATATTCTTGTGAATGATGAAACTATCTTCTCCAACTTAAATTTAATTTTTCCTATAGTTCGGTTTCCAATGAAATGTAAAGACACTTTTTTCCTCTCTTTTTTCTTCACTATTTTTGGCAATGAAAACGTAATATTGAATATACTACCTCCATAAAATAAAATAAATAAAAATTATTTATGTTTGTTTTTTCCTTTTACCATATAAAATAAGATTTATCTTTTTTTTAGTGTAAAAAATTATATCAAGGTGTGATTTAGGTGAATTTCAATATTTTAAAGCATACTTTACATCTTTTCTTAACTATTCGTTCACTCATTGCCATCATGGCAATCGTATCGAGATCTAAAAATGATTTTAAAGTGATTTTTTTTTATCAAAATATATTTAATTTTTATCTATACAATTATAAAATAAATTATGTAAAAAGTATTATCAATAATGAATTTATTGTGTTCAGAACAAAAAATGAAAATTATGTTTAAATTTAAAATATCTCAATTTCATTACTTAATGAATTCAATATAACTTTCTTTTTTTGAGAACCTACACTATTACAATTATAAGGGGCTAGGGAAAACTTGAAAAACGGGTCAGGAGAGGAACTAGGGAGGAACTTGTGACCTTGCACTTAATGTTAAATTTAAATTAGAGTAATGAAACGTGAAAATAGAATGATTCATTTTTATGAAATAAAAAAAATTATGTTTGATTGCGATTGAAATGCATTAAACAATTCTTATTCCTCTCAAATTTATGAATTTTATTCCTTGGAAGAGGAAAAATATAAAATAACTCATTCCAATTAGAATGAAATGAATCATTCCACTCTCCATTCCATTCCTTCAATCTAAACATAACATAAAGAAAAAGATTTTTACCACTAGATTATTACATTTAGTTTATTTCGATATCATTTTGATCAAGGAGAATAAAGTATCTCATCGCGAAAAAATAAAAAACTCCATAACAGTGAAAATCGAACTTGAGACCAAAACCCTCGGGCCCTTTGTTATCAAACTAAGACCTTTACCGGTATATATATGCCCAGCTTTAAAATGCTGGAAGTTGAAACATAATGATATTTCAATGGAAAATGATATATTCTTCCACTTTTCCCTGCAGCAGACTACACACACAATGTCCATAATCATTTACAGAGCTCTGAAAAGAATATTCAAAACGACGTAATTTTAATAAAGATATACTCCCTCTATTCCAGGATAAAAATCTTGGTAGACTTTTCACGCATATTAAGAATATAAATGAAATGACAAAATTGCCCATTATAATGTCATTAAATATAGAGAGAGAATTAGAATAAGAAAAGTACGAGATTTTTAATGTTACGGGTATAATAATAAAATATGTGTAAAAGTTTGGTTAGTAAAAAAAATAAACATTTAATATAGAACTACCCAATATAGTAATAAGAATTTTTATCATGGAATGGAACATGGAACGGAGGGAGTACTATTTAAAAGAGGTATGATATTTAAGAGATATACTTTAGATCTATCATCTATATATATACATGAAAAAAGATGCACCATTAAGGTCGCAGGAAACACTGAAATTGAGTCTTTATAGGAATATATACCCCAGTTAAATGTTCTGAGATTTGCTTGGTATATTTGTAAAAAGATGGAGAAGAAAGAAACAGCATAGAATCAGGATGCTGAACTTCCAATCGCCCCACCAAAAAGCTAACTGGAAAACTTGTGGCGAGAATTCCTTGTAATGCTGCTACTGATTTTAAGGGGATGAAAATAAGCAGAAAATCATCATGATGTTGAACTTCCAAGGTCGCTCCACCAAAAGCTAACGGAAAAACTTGTAGTGAGAGATCGTACGTAGTGCCACCACTTTGGAGGGATGTAAAGCATTTCACCTTCTTCTAAAATGCAGTCCAAAAATTCCAGCTCGTGCACCTTTGGAAACTCCCTCTCGTCTATGTTGTCCAAATCAACCTTCAAAAACAACTCACTCCACTCAACATCAAAGTCGGAGGATTATAGGTAAGACATATATTATAACTACTAACAGCTTCTATCAAATATATCTCTATATAAACAACAACAAAAAATGGTAATGGGAACCTCAATATCACTGAAAGTATGGGAAGAACTATATTATTCGATGCTAAGGGTCTCAAATTTTTGGTCTCAAATGATGCGAGATTTAATATTTTAATGATACTTTATTGCATAACCAACCACAAGAGATATACCTAACCAATATAAATTATAATGATGACATATCATTTGAGACACTTTTTTAGACTAAAAATTTGAAACCCCCTAAGCATTACCCTCTTCAACAAGAAAAACATGCACCCTCCCATCCGTCTAACCTCTTTGCAGTGTGATCCACACTATCCAAGCTTTCTATATCAACATAAATAAACAAACAAATAAATAATTATCGTTAATTTTGACTCGAGGGACCAGGCATTGAAAATGCCATGTATTGAGAACTGCCAAGAAGAGGACCCCCAATTTTAAAAAAGAGTAGGAGTACTATTTAACTTCTTAAGTATAAATTGCACTCAAGTAACAATGCAAGTGCTTAGTGACACCATTGACAAATTGAGTGAACTAATGTATTTAGAAACATAAAATAAACGCTAATGTACCTAGGGCTCTAAAGGGTTCAAATCATTGTTACCTATATCCGGGTTTGATGCTGTACGTGGAACAAAAATCGGGAACGGAGAACGTCTTTTATGGTACAAGTACAGTAGGGCTATGTTTCTTCAAATCATGTAACTGGTGAGGGATATATCAATTTCAAACATGGTAGGTTAAAAGTAGCTTTCTAAAAAGATATAGTTATAACCAGTTGAGATACAGTTGAAATTAATTGAGTTGTTTGACACAAAAAGAGCATTTTCTACGAGATTACGACATGTCACCGCCTATTTGACATCCACAAGGCACTCATTTAGTTACATTAGTTGGCATTCCTAAAATCTTCTATTTATATATTAGGGTTTCTATCAGAGTGTTTTAAATTTACTCATGTGATTATTATAATTTGCAAGTACAAGTGATATTTTAGAGGATGATTATAGATAATCGATCCTAGCCTTTCATTAGATTTAATCTTAGCCATTAGTTGTATAGCGCGCAAGGACTATATAAGAGGAGGCTCCTCATTTATAAATCATAAAATAAAGTTGTAATCATTCTTACGCACTAGAAGTTTAAGTAAATAGAGGAAAAAAATTTGGTCGCTACATTTACTACTTTAGAATGAAAGTATACCATGTTTTAGAACGCTCGTACCAAAACATAATTAGCATTGAGATGGTAGCGATTCAGACAAGGTATTATATTGCTTCCGGCTAGTAACAGTACGCTCAACATGGTTGATAAAGCAGACTACTTTGCTTAGTCAGCTTATTAGCTCCGATCATCGGCTAACAATTTTTGTCCACTTCGAAATAGTTGCTAATTCAAATTCCTAATTCTTTCGCTCACCAGAGTCCCTAGAAGTTTCTCTCTCAGATATAGTGACTATATTCCTTTGCATTGATATATAGATGGGAATGAGAGATCCAACCATTATCGCCAGCATATGTATTTTACAAATTATCACAAACCCGAGTTATTGATTTGTATAAATTAAGATATGTTCTTAAATATCATGGAACATCTTTGTTTCTTAAGACAATAAAGGAATCTGTGATCCGAATATTTCATTTCGAATTAGGGCATACGAAACTTCCAAGTTCTAGAACGAATCAATGGAAAAACTGGCTAAGAGGTCATAATCAATACAACTTATCTCATATTAGATGATTTCGATTAATACCACAAAAATGGCTAAATTGTATTGATTTATTCTAATGATTTCGTTTCAATTGGAATTTGGTTATTCACCATGTACGAGGATCCCCACTAAGCATCCGTGGCTAAATGGTTAAAGCGCCCAACTCATAATGGGTGAATTCGTAGATACTGGATGCATGCCAATGGAACCCTCCAACAAGTCTGTTGAAATTGGCTCTTTATCAATGAAATCTCATCCATACATAATGAATTAGTGTGGTATATTCATATCATAACATAATATATGAACAGTAAAAACTAGCATTCTTACCGAGACAAACTCAGAGGGAAGAAAATCGATTTATGAATGTAATCAAATATGTAGTATTTATAGACAAAAGTATTCGGATATTGGAGAAAATCAATACACTTCTAATATCGAATCAAGATAAACTAGATCAAAAATAAAGCATTTGGTCGAACTCTTCTTTGGTATCAAGGTAATAGCAATGAATAGTCATCAGCTTCTGGGAAGGGGTAGAAAAATGAGACCTATTATGGGAGAGACGATGCATTACAGACATATGATCATTACGCTTCAACCGGGTTATTCTATTCCACCTCTTAGAAAGAAAAGAACTTAAATCAAAATAACTTAATAGCATAATGATACATTTATACAAAACTTCTACCCCAAGCACATGCAATCGAGCCATAAACAGTCAGTCAAATCCAATCCACGAAATAATTTGATCTATGAACATCATCATTGTGGTAAACGTCGTAATACCAGAGGAATCATTACTGCAGGGCATAGAGGGAGAGGTCATAAGCGTCTATACCGTAAAATCGATTTTTCGACAGAATGAAAAAGACATATATGGTAGAATCGTAACCATAGAATACGACTCTAATCGAAATGCATATATTTGTCTCATTCCCAAGTGATAAAAGAAAAAAGATGAGTTCTTCTTTCTTTTTTGATTACCTTCCTCGTGTATGTATAAGACTAATCCTTAACTTTTCGAGGAATCCTTCATCAGTGGTTGTGAACGACTTATTTTTCAATCTTTTCGATCTTGGTTCCGTATGAGCAAATCAGAAAGTGAGAAATAGAACCATTTAATTTGATTTGTTATCAATAACCATGAGATGATCATCTTTGGGTGATCCTTTTGTCGACGATTTATACTCAATAGGATGAGAACCAACTATGTAGCATCTACACCAAGAATCCACGTATTGCATACGTTACCAGTTCAATCCTTTGTAGGAACTACCCGTAATAATGAGCTACGCGACCGGTCTTCTAAAAGAAATGGAAAATCCAGCACCAATTTCAACATCACCGTAATGGGATGCCCCTACCAAGCTTGATTTCCTCAATCAAATCCTATTCCGCCTTTGTTCTCTTTGATCTCACAAGCTTTGAAAGGTTTCCATCAGCGGGAGTTGGCTTGTCTTCTTTCCATCCTCCCAAAACAAAAGAAGTCTCACCTGCTTAAATTCTCTTATGATCTAGGTTTGATTCCATGGCCAGAATCAAAAGGTAAGAGCACATGGGGCTTAGGGCCTACACCACCAGAAAAATACTCTGATAACAAACTGTCAAAGCTTATAGAGAATTTGGTAGTGGAAACACTCAGTAATCCAAGAAAGCCTTCTAGGAGGAAAACCAACTCCTCGACGCTGGGGGCATTCCCAAAGTGCGGGGGATTTTGTGACATTTTTGATTGGTTGTCTTGTATTTTTAATAAGTTGTTTAATGGTTGGCATGTTGAATCCGACTCCCTTATTTTATTTCAGATGCTAGTTCCTCTAGTCCAGTATCCCGACTAAGTACAGAGACCAACTCCGATACTTCAATCCTTCCATTCCTATTCGCAATTAGTATTTGGTGGCAATTTGATCTTCTAACTTACTTCAATCAATCAGTCCAACCTAGAACCTAGTGGCATCAACCAACATAGCCAGGTCTTATGTTCCAGCATGAAGGATTTTTGGCAGGGGTTTTTGGTTCATTCCTTGTTTATTTTATCTTTCCTCTCAACATAAGGTTGCAAGTTTTGTTTCTCATATAAGTAGTGTGGCGTCTTGGAATCTTTATTTACGTTGTAACTTGAATAACAGGAGGCTCAAGATAATATTTCTCCCTTCTTACTTGACTCGTGTTTTTTATCTAGTTCTAGTAAACATTCATAAAATCTCAGTTTGTCTGCAAATTGCACATACAAATCTTTTTTCTTCTATATTGATGGAGTAAATCCCTTGGATCGGTTCCTTTGGTTACTTTTATTTGAAACTAAAACTCCTAGGGTTAAGGCTTGTGTCTGGTCTTTTATTCTTCATATGCTCAAAATTAGTAATTTATTGAATAGACAGAGGCCTTGCAAAGCCTTGTCCCTGGGTGTGTGTGATGAGTTGGCCTCACTTGCTGCCCTGCCTTGAAAGCTGTGTATTTATCCACTAATCCTCCTCTTTTGCATGCTTTCTTGGTTTCTCTGTTCTAATAAAATTTCTTCTGTATCTAGAAAAATGCAAATCATTTGTTAAACCTTGAATAACCGAAATAAATTAACCTCAATAACACTTTGAGATGGATTGAAACTCGAGAGAACAAAAATAAATGGCAGTGCAGACAAAGAAGACAAAAGGCATTGAAAGTAGTTCAAAAGGTACGAAATCAAAAGGTCCAACAAAATCATCACTCTGAATCGGAAAAATATGTCTTCGACTATAGATCACCAAGTTCCAGTTCAAACTCGGCTCATCCAGTTAAGTGAATAGGCCTGAGACGAGCTTCTCATGCACCAGCCACTTTCTAGATCAAGTGAATTCAGTATATAGACAGTGTAAAGCAAACTATGGCAACTAGAACATCACGCTTATTTGCGTATGCATTGAACAGTGAACAAGTATTAGTTTACCTAGAGAGGTATAAATGCTTATGCAAGTAAGAGAAACCACATAAGGTATCAACAGAACAGCAAATTCCTTGGGATTACTAACTCAACTAATTGAGCCTAGATAGATGAGCACAACTTGGCTATAATTGCTAAATAAACCTTTTTCCTTTCTATAGTCTGAAATTTCTAAATACACGCACAACAATTCTACAAGTAAATGAAATGAAATTATAATTGAAAATCAGTAAGATAAACCTAGAGAACTTGACTTTCTTTCCTACAAGTAATCAGAAACTATAATGGGCATAATTCCATCACCATAATAGCAACTTCCTATAGATAACAAAATCAAGCTAATTACTGTTCAAGAACAGATTTACCTGGCTAGAATTGCATAGCATGGACTCGGTGTGTGGGTAAAGTTCCTCTAACAATGAAGCAGGGTAGAGCCTTACATACTTTTTGCCAACAACCTTGGAAACAAAGAAGCACAGGATCATCATTTATAAAAAGCAGAGATATACTTTTATATTTTAACCAAAAAATCATTTGTCGAACCCCTTTATTTCAGTGGCCATTCTGTCTTAAGAAAAACCTGAGTTTCGAGTATCACAGCTACACAAAAGTATTACAAGTCCCAGTTGATTCCACAGTTAGATTATTGGAGTTATAGTGCCATTAGTCTAAATGTCATTATAATTCCAAATGAGATAGTAGTTAGAAGTGTCAAGACAATCCAGTATTAACTTTTGATTGACAAAATTTTCCCAGCATTACAACTCTACACGAAAAGCATGTTCTACAACTTTGTACTAAAATTTATAGTACTATACTTGATTTTTATTTACTTCTTTTTTCCCATAAAGGAGCGTGGGAACGAGAAATGTTGAGCAGTTTTTTGTTCTAATGATAAGTGCTCATCATTTTATCTTGTTGACATGTAAAGAAACCCACTATGATGCTGTTCATCAAACAAACATACATGTGAAAAGCATGCAAGTTGAAAACTCCAAATGAATACAAATCACCAAAACTCAAAATACCTCAAACCATCAGTTTAAAAAAAAAAATGGAGGAGAACAGGAAAAGAGCTGCTAAAAGCCAAATGACCAAATACATTATTGAGAACTCCTAAAGCTTAAGGCTTCTGCTCTACCAACTTGAGCACTGAAGCGCTCCTCTAACTGCCTCCACTTAAGCGGTTAAAAAATTAGATTTAGACTCAATATGAACCAATCCAAGGCCCTAAGGCCCTAAGCAAAATTTGATGCAAAAGTAATCTACGTTTATCCTACAAAACGATCCAATAACTCAAACAAATCAATCAGTACGTGAAATTCATTACTACCTAGGAGCTCCTTTCAACATTCTAGTGTTGCAAAAAAAAAATCTGTAGTAAGACTTGAACAAAAGATTTATGAAATGAAAAAATCTAGTTTATTAAAACCATTTATTTTACAAATGTTAGCTCTAAGACGTTTTTATTGTCAAATTTTACTAAATCAACTGAATAATAAACATATAAATATGTTACTTTGCACATAACAATGACCGGGCTATAAAATATTCCAATTGTTCTTTCCTCAGAATCAAGAACATGAAACCTATCATTTAACCGCCCTCTATGCAATCATCTTATAATGGCCAAACCAAACACCACTGCCTCTGACCTCCAAAAAAGTGTAATACTCATAATACGTTGCACAAATTGAAGCATATCTTGCTTCACAATTTTTTTTTTGGTTGTTAATCATTTATAGTTGAGGTGCAATAGTTTGTTGAGTTAAATAGGCTCTTTCTGCTGAAATATGATAATCACATGGGCTTATAATGTGAATGCAGACTCATTAATTTTTTATTTTTTTTTATTTTTTTGATAAAAGACTCGTTAAACTTTGATGATATTGTAAATCACATGATATCCAATACCTGACGTCTATCTAATTTTATTTACAAAAAACATGAAGCGAAATATTTTACCTCTTGGAGATGCAGTTAAAAACAGTAGCTTTAAGTATGAAATTTTAGTATGGTAATAATGTTGGCATGCTGAGTGAGACACCAAAACTTAAAACATGTTTCTTTTCTTCCAATGAAAAAGACATACATTCTGGCCATGGTGCATAATCTAAATACAGGAAAGAAAAAGAACTCAGGATTATACAGTGAAGAAAAGAGGGTAAGTCCTGCCTTTACTTTTACCACTAGCAAGGCCATTAAAACGATGAAAGTGAAAAGAGAGCAAAAAGAATATTTGAGAAAGAAACTCATGAAGGTAGCTTCAGGTCAGACTATTTAATGTTTAGAAATATGCTAGTAATACCTGAGCAAGTATATTATGGTGTGGATCATGGTGCAATGGTGTTACCGTCCCAGCTGGACCAAACCAAGCATTGAGTGACCTGAGCTCCCCGCCACCAGCAAAACAGTAGTCAGGGACAACAATGTCCCTCCGTAGCTCTTGTATCTGCATTTATTTATAGTCAACAATAGGAAAACTGTATGACAAAGTACCTAAATTATAACTAGCCTTCCACGAAACAGCATATACACATTAGAGGATATGCATGCCTGATCAAACAATGGATGCTGAGCTAAATAAGTAGGGACAAAAGAAGTACTGTCATTGGACTGAATCCTCTCAAGAAACTCAGAAAATGTGATTAGCTCTTGCTTCCATTCCGTGCATAAATAGTTCTTTCCGACCTGCAAGAGATTTTGAGTATCATCCTTTGCCAGACGCAAGAATAGAATATGTGCTACATTTGACTATCAGTAGAGTTTTTAAGCCACCCCAAAAGCAGAGACATACATACATTTACAACTAAAAAGGAGTAGTTCTAAAAGAACAACCAAGTTATATAGTAATTCATAGATAATACTCATTGCATACAAGGATCCCTGAAGAACAACTTAAATCCATACCCATAAATCCAGCAGAACAATCGATTAAATGAATCTCCTCAGAATTTATAATGAATAATCTAAGTTGAGATGAGGATCCTAGTTAGACTGACAAGGTTCTCCACTTCAAGCCAAACCATTGGGGCAGTTCCCAAGGTTCTATCTTCGTAATTGTTGCACAGTTCAGAAAAGATTTTATTTTGGAGACCCAAATATTTCATTCTAATTAAATAAGGAGTGAAAGCATTAGATAGAAAACAAAACAGCATGCCGTAGGACCTTGTCTCGAATGTGTGGTCCAGTCAATTTACTTATATTCAATACAAAATAATATGAATTTCCCTTGTGTAGTGACTGAGAGTACATTTCTTAAATATATATATACATATATATATATATATATATATATAAATAATATATATATACATGTATATATATTATTTTTATAAGAAGAAATTATATTAGATGGAAGGAGAAAATCCAAGCATACGCGGACAAGGAGACCACCCTATAACAAGTAAAAATTAAAAGAGCACTCAAAAAGAAAAAGCACTCCGATCTTTACAAAGATCGGTCACAAAAAATGCCGTTAAAGGCAGGAAGACAGAGGCCCTTCGTTATTATTATTATTAAAACTGAAACAATGACATGCACGACATTCACATGAACAAAAAGTAAGAAAAAATTACAATCTAGTGAATCAGTTGACTAAATAACCATCAAGTAACTAAACAATTAATCACCTCGACTGGAACCGTGCGAGAACCAGCAACCTTTTTCAGGTAATCCATGTCATTCCATTTGGTTCTTGCTGGCCAGTGAGCCATGCAATCACTTAATATAACTGGAGAAGCTGACAGGAAATAGTCACACAGAAACCCTTCCAAGGATAAAGCAGACCTTTTCGCAACAAGCTTGCTAGAAAGAGACTGCTTGGGTAAAACATGAAGTATCTACAAAGTGCAAATTGAAAGTATGGATCAGAAACTGTCTTATTGCCCCATGCAAAAATATCTAGTTATGGGATAAAGATTATAATAATAAAACTTAGTCCAATTCTCTTACCTTCCTCCCTCCCACCCACAAGGACTATTTGAGCCATTCTTACTTGGTGAAGAGGAATGATTTGCTTGTGTTTTTTTTTGTTAGAATGTGAAAAATCGGCCTGCTAATCTTAAAAGTATAGAGGTCAACCAATTAACTAGTTATGTGAATAAGATCGTCCATGATCCAACTTCTCAAAGGTGCTATAGCCCACAAATTATGTATAGTGCAATACTGGGGGTAAAACCAACTTTCTATTGTTAAATACTTAAATGATCTATTTTACCTACTATTAAAGCTAACATATAAAAGTTAGGCTGCTTAAAACTCAAAAGGAGCAAGAAAGACTGAAAAAGTAAAGGACAAGTCCTATATATAAACATTTACAAAATTTAATATCTTGCATTATGCTAAAATTACCTGTCATAAGTTGTTTAAAAGTCTTATATGTTTTACACTTCATTTTCTTTTACTTTGCCTTTCCTTTCTCATTCCAGCTACTAACTAGTAAGTAGCAACTATATGCACACATGTATTCAAACTCAAATAATTTTTCCCCTTCATCCTTTAAATCTTCTGTAAACAGATCAATTACTTTTCATTTCCTAGCTCAAGCTTGTATAGTACAGATAATCAAGAATAAATCATAATTCAGTATTATATTTATTTCTCATTATAACATGTTACTTAAGATTGTACACAATAAAATTTGAAATTTACTGTAATGACCTGGTAATTTGTGTAATAGGGTCTATGAATATTTATTTATAAAATGAAGTTTTTATGAATATCATTCTTTGTTACGTGGTTAAAGGTCGATTTTATGACCTAGAATGTGTTTACGTGTTAGAATTTACGAGTTTGAGATTCATATAAGAATATAATTTTTTTTGAGAAAAAAAAACGTAAAAATACTATTCACCCGAAAACGCTTTTGATTTTTTTCCATTTTTCGAAGAACGCTCTAACGTTTATATGATGTCACGAGACAGAATATCCAATAAAATTTGAAAACAAAAAACATAGTTTTTAGCCTGTGTAATGAATTTCGGAAAGTTAACGAAGTATAATACGTGTATAATACGAAAATTATACGGTAAGAATACAAAAAAGTCAAAGTCAAATATTGCGGCTAACTAAATGCTTAAAATAACCAAACTAAGTGAAGAAGGCCAGGTTGGGCTAACCAAAACCTAACAAAATCGAAGTGACATGAAATGGACCAATGGGAGGGGAGTGCTTGCAAGAGAAGCTTGCCATCCCATCCCCCACCACTTGACCATGGTTAGATGGTGGTTAGGTTAGGCAAAAGACCATACTACCCTAACCCTTGCCTAGCCTATAAATAGGAGCTCATTCTTTCACAACTCTCACCAATTCCTAAAATCTAAGATAATAAACTCTTGCAATATTGAGAGAGAGAGAGAGAGAGAGAACTCGGATTGGGAGGAGAAAAAGGAAGAAGATTAGCAAGCTAATCATCTAGCAAGCCATTTTAAGTAAAGAAGAAGATAACCAAGGTACTCGTGAACTTCTAATTCATAAGCTATATTAAGCTTTGTTTGATAGTGATTATATGTTTAATCATGTGTATATATGTATGAAAAATGAAAGTAAGAAGATAACTTGAAACATTAACCTTTAAAAACAACTTTTAAGCTTTATAGGTATATATTGCTTGTTTGTCGTGGTTGTGGTTGTGGTTGTGGTTGTGGTTGTGGAGGATCATGAAGGATTCGGGAAGTAATAAGGTTGATTATGATGAATAATAGATGATTTAACCATGTTATGATGACCAAAAAAAATGAACAATAATGAATTAAAACAAAATCGTAAGGAAGGGATGAAGAAATTAGTTCGTAATTGAATTTGTCGAACTAGAATATCGTATGAACAATAGATGGTTTTTATGTTCTGGGAAGAAGGGTTGATACTCATAAAAGTTACGTAAACGACCCAACTGGAACGAAGCTAAATTGTGTTAAAGAGAATTCATAGTGAATTTTCTAGTAAAGGATGTTAAAAGATGAAAATCTAAGTCTCGGGGAAATTCCGGGCTAAGTTTGCGGATGTGTAACGATTCCGGAAAATTTCAATTTTCTGGGGATGTTATAGTTCATAGTATAAGTGAGTTGTAGGCTCAAGAACGAGCTCATTCCGACTTTGGATAAGTGAGTTACAGAGATTTGAAGAATCGACGTTGAAAATGTTATTTAGCAAAAACTGGCTCACGAAGGATTTTTGAGCCAATTTTGTAGCTAGTTAGAGAATCAAGAAAAATGTTTCGTCCGAGGGATTTGTAGAGGGTGTTATGAGCAAGAGATTGGCTCAAGAAGATCGGACTCATTCCGATATCGGGTGAGAAAGTTACGAGAGCGGAAGTACGTGCCAGAAGCATTGCACAACATTTAGAAATTAAAACTGGATTTCCGGTTGGGCGCCGCACTGCTTGGTTTTTAATTCATTTGGGCGCAATAAGGGGGTCAAAATGCGGGCGCCGCAGAGCCAGAAGGGGAAAATGCCCAGTGAGGAGCTTTTAAGTGTTTGGAGGTTGGGCGATCACAGACTTGTTAGCTGTGCGTTGTGCATGTGTTATGATGACGTGCCAAAGTCTTGTAAGACATAGTTTAACGTTATGTTTCAAATGAAATGAAGACATTAAAGATTAAGATTAAGTTAAATGTAATCTATAATGGGGGAAGGTTTTATGGGTCGTGACGTTCCTGAACGTCGTGATGCCAAGGGAAGGGAAGACTTTCAAGTTTGGTCGCGCTAATTAAAACTAAGACGCGAACAATATAACATAAGTAATGACTTAATGTGAACCTATGTATAGCATTTTGGTTGTTAATTGGTATGTCAACCTTAAATGTATTATGTAGGTCATTTGAAGAGCAGTTTAGCGTAAACTCTAAAGAGCGTGCCAGGCAAGTTTCCTAACCTGTACATAATATTATTTTGTGCAAGTTTTCTAACTTACTCTAATGTTGTAACTGATCAAGTTTCCTAACTTCATTCAATCTTTACATTGAATGCTAGTTTCTTGACCTTGTACAAGTATTATGACTTGATGGAAGTTTCTAATTGTTGTTTGACTTATATTCAAGCAATTGATTGTCATACTTGTGCCAGTTTTATATGTTGTGCCAGTAAATTCTATACTTATGCAAATATTATATGTTTGTACAAGTTTAAGCTATAAATTGGGCGTTAGGCCAATATCAGCACTTATGTGCAAAATTGTAAGAATTGTTCTGTGTTATTAAACTGTTAAGTTTTGAAAGTTTATATTATTTATGAACTGTGTTAGGAAGTATGTCGATGCCAATTATTTCGGCTAGACAGGTGTATAAGGTGCTTTATTGAATTCTATTAATTCATTGATGTTAAGTAGAGTTGTTCTAAACCAGATTGAATTGGTGCGGACTCTTATGGCAAGACTGAGATAAACAATCCTATTATTAGGAAAATTTTCAAGTCAGAAAATATGACAAGACACAGGGGGTGTCAAAACTAAAATAAAACTAGGACACATGGGAGTGTCTAAAACAAACGCATATAGTCGTTTGAACGTGATGGGTTATGCCTAATTTAGGTTATGAAAGGCTAGCCACCTGACGTACTTGCAGAGGATATTTTTAGCTTTTGTTGCTAGATATTATGTCGGTGAACGATAAATCATAATTGTTTTGAAAAGAAAAGTTTAAAACCTTGTTGATCACTCAGCATGGGGGCTTATAAATGTTTGAAAAGTAAAGGAGAATTTTTATTCCTATTTATTCGAAGTACTTCACAATTATTGTTCAATTGTTAAATATTCGTAAGAAGATGATTTTAATCATAATGTTAATGTTATTCGACTGTTATACTTTTTTGGCAATTGAATGCTCACTCTTGCTTTAAAAACATATTTTCAACTAAGTCAAAGTGAACCGAAGAATCAGGTGAAGATTAAGGAAAGAATCAAGTTTAAGACTAAAAGATTATATGCTAGTTTGTATGTATCATTTGTGGCTGATATGAAAGTCACAGGTGTTTTAATGTATCAATTGAATATTGTATTATTCAGTAGTATGGTTGAAGATATAAAAGGTATCTAGAACCTGAGATTAGAAGTGACATATTATAATATTATTAAGGTTATGTCTTAAGCTTATATGGGTGTATGTATTGAATGAGTAGTACCGTGTAGCACCAGATGTTGGGTTTTCAGAATATCCGAATTTGAGGACGTCACATTTACCATTACTATGTATAATGTATTTAAAAATATAATATACTATAAATGATCTAATTCCCTCTTTATACAACTCTCCCCTCCCAAGAAATATCCTAACTCAACTTCCATATATTCAACAACCAACATCAAAACAGGGTTACCAGAACTCTTATCATCCTTGTGTTCCACATGCTAGATACTATCATTCTGAATCGTGGTACTAGAACTAAATGCTTTGTTCTGTGCATTCAATCAATCATAGGTTGCGTCCTCGAACCCAATTTTGTTCCACGTGCTCGATTAGCGTTCCTAGTAACCCAGTATCAAAACTTGCTTTCTTTTTCCTTTTTTACTGAAAACTTATTCCCTCTATTTCTTCTTTTTGTTTTTTATTGGACATCAAATTTACCTAAATACTTTATACATCTTGTTTCTTGTAGTCTATTCCAAAATTCAACATACATTTCTATTTGTATACTAATAATATGTTATTACTTGTATTCTATTATCATGTCATTGCTAGTTCACTACTATATTTACTAGTACTCTATATTAATTCACTAACTCATGTTATTGTATTGTATTTTCGATAAAAGTGAAGCCTTTTATGTAAAAAATAATTAAAATAAAAATAGAGAAAGGGAAAACAAACCTCACCTCCGCCACATTCAATTCCCCATGAACAAGTGGGCTTTTAACTTTCTCCAAATCCCTAATAAGACCATTTTCTTTCTCCGTCGCCTTCGCAATCGCCGACTCCAAATCCTTCCGCAGCGCCATTCCTCCCATAATCAATCCCATATCAAGAACCCTAATCGCCTCCTTAAAGTCACCGCCACTATAATGAAGCTTCGCCACGTGGAGGCATGCCATTGAGTACGCGTCTCTCCACACCGGCAGCACGGAGTGCCAGGGACCCGAGTGGAGCTGCTCCCACGCCATCTCACGCGCCGTCTCCGCCGCCCTGTAGTCCCCGGCGGCGGCCAGAGTCGACATGCTGACGTAAGCGTACCCGCCTTGCTCGGAGATTTTCAGGAGTAGGCTCGGTGCCTCGGCGTCCAGGACCGGCGTTCCTAAAACGTCGCCGGAGTCTGCGGCGGCCATCGGTGGTGAAGTTGAGAGACTAGTTGATGAGAGAGGAGAGAGAAGCGAAGCGCATAAAGTGTTGGGAAAATTTGCTTTTCTGAACGGAGATATTTGGCGCTTTTTGCTACGTGGCAAACGATGTGGAAAGATATTTACTGGCATCACACAAATACGTATACTGTATACATATTCTAGAACTGGGATATTTTCTTGTTCAGAAAAATCTTTCTTCTTTTATAACAACTTTATTAAAAATTCTCTTTTTTTCAAAATTAAAAAATTCTCTATTTTAATTTTAAATTTATTTACTCCTTATGTTCTAAAATTATATTTACATTTTGTTTAGTCCTTTCTAAAATAAGAGATACATTTTTATTTTAATATTATAAAGTAATATAATGTTCTTAATTTGTCATTATTTTTCACTATCAAAGCATCACGCTGAATCCTAAATAATTTTAAGATTATATTTGAGAATATAAAATTATTCTTAAAAATTGTCGTTTTTAAATGAATTTCTAATTTTAAAACGGGTGAAGTATTTGATTAAGAAATTAAATGTTTGACAAAATCTAAAAATATAAGGGAAAATTAGCTTTTTGCAAATTTTTAATCTAACTTTTCAACACAAGGTAGCTAAATAAAGGAATTTACATGGATTTTACAGAAATAAATGTGAATGCGCCGCAAGTCCAAGTCGATTCTTGATCAAGGCTAGTGTTGTTTGATTGCATCTTAATACATCTTAACAACTCACGTCTTTGTATTAAGAGGTTATCTGAATTGTTAATATACAAATACGAGTCTAAACTATTCAAATGACCTCTTAATACAAATGTGTGGGCTCTTAAGATGTATTGAGAGAAGAACTGTTAAGATACATTAGTTGGATGGGTTAATTGCAAAATTGACCGTCATAATTTGACTTTTATGATCAAATTAACCGTTTTTTGAATTATTAATTAATAATATTTCTATAGAATTTTCAAATTCCAAAACTTGATACTAGTTGTAAATTCTTTGTACTTTATTATGATCCTAATTTATTTAGTTATACAATAAATTTTAACTTTAAAAATATGTTTATGATTTTACTTTACTCAATTTTATACTCTAAATAACTAAATATTAGACGTATAGAAAAAAAATATTATGATTACATGTATAATAATTAATATTAATAAAATATATTAAATATTATAAAATATATTAATGATTAAACTTTAGTTACTAATTTTATTTCATATAGGAGATATTTTTAGTTAATTACTAGATACAAACCCCCGCGTTGCGGCGAGATTATTCAAAATTTTAATAATAAATGTGTGTGTACAATTAATAAATTAAAATATAATTAAAAAGTAGTATATTATTGTGCGATGATCAAATTTTACATAGAAAAATAAATGAATATACATATTTCAAATCCTGGTGCTAGTAAGTAACAGCATTTTATAATTAATTAATAAAAGGGAAAGTATATATTTTTGTTCTGTGAAGTAAACAATCATGCTTACTACAAAAGTTTTACTGCAAAATGTGTGAGGGAAGCTTGAATCAAGCTAAATAAACATTGACAAAATCATATTGCTCTATCCTGGAACAAGTGCAAAGTAGGACATTGATCCCAAAAATTCTGTAAGGAAAATTAACACTTCCAAAGCCTTAATATCCTTAATCTTATCAAACTCTTAAATCTGATCAAACATACTTATTTATGTGACTTAAAATGAAGATACTAAATAATCAAATTAAGAAATAAACCCAGTTCCTTACTGTTGATATAAGAAACGTGAATAGCTCTAATCTAAACACAAACTTTCCAATCGAAAACTCAACAAAATTTTCAATTAAACACGATTGACAACACAAATATCAGATCAATCAAATCAATTGCAAACATTATTTTGCATATCAGCAACTAAATGCAAATGTAATAATCTCAAATTTTAGCACATAATATCTAAAAATTTAGAAAATAGGCAAACCAATGAAATAATTCCACCTGCTTCTGGGTTATGTTTCACACTCCTGCATATAGCTGTGACCTGTAAATAATAACATGTGTATTTAATAGAAGAAAGACAGAGAGACAAAACGAAAAAGAAGAGGAAAATTGACTATGAAGAAGAAGAAGCCATGGTTCCTATTCACTTATGAGAATAAATAATTAGCCTAATTAATATACGTATATATATATATATGTATGTATATGCATGATGATTAGGTCAGGTGATCATTAACATTATTTCAAACCCTAATTCAGTTAGGAAGTTTTTTCCATATAACATTTTGTTCATTAGTTGTTGAAGAGATTAAATTATACTTGGTTTGTTATTATTTATCTATAATTTAAAAAATGATAGGATATAATTAAGATAATTAGTTTGTTATTATTTTTCCATAATTTTAAAAAGGATAGGATATAATTAAGATAATTGGGACATAATTAAAATTATTTAAGATGAACATGTGTTGAATTTGTAGAAGGACATATGTCAATATATGGTGCCAAGTACTGTGATTTAGTGTATATAATAGATAATAGATTGGAAGAATTTTTGGAAGCTAATAGATTGAAGTTTTAAAATGAATATGGAAATAATTTTTAATTGCATGGAACTATGAAAGAAATTAATTAATCATAGAATAAATTTATTAGGCACATGAAAAGTAAGTAAAATAAATTAAAGTCTAATATTAAAGGAAATTTACTTTTTAAATAATTAAAACTAATTTTTTATAAAAAGCAAGTTGGCCCTATCGTGTTTAAATTGATCCAATCTGGTTGTTGCCTAAGAGAGTTATCTAATTAATGAATCCTAAAATAATGTGGCTGTTGATAATATCCATAAAATAAGGTGATCAGTATATAATATCCTAAATAATTGTCAAGGGTATTTTTATCAAAGGCAATAAGAAGCATTAATTAGGATGGACATGTGTTAAATTTATAGAAGGACATGTGTCAATATATTGTGTCATGTACTGTGATTTAGTATATATAATATAATAGATGTTAAAAACAACTGTGACTTATATATTAGTGATTAAAAATTAATTAAATTTTAAAGCTAAAAGTAATAATGGCAACATATTATTCTACGACAATTTTATTCCTAAATAACTATATTAACAATATAAGAAAAATATTATGAGAAAATAATAATTAATATTAAAAAGTGTAATACATATTACAAAATATATTAATGATTGAACTTTACATACCAAATTTATTTCAAATAAGAAATCTTTAGTTAATTAATGTTAAAAAAATCTCAGTTATACATTTGTTATTAAAATTTAGTTACCTTTTAAAATTAAAAACCACAATAGTAAATTATTATTTTTACAATAATTTTATATATTTCATATAGAATTTCTTAAACAACAACTTTAGACAGTTAAGTTCTACTCATTTTTAAAGTCTAGAAAATTAATTGTATGTGAAATATCTGGTTTCATATATACTGTGGCATTTACGCCCATCCGATATTTTGAACATGTACTCCACCTCTGTAAGACCCCGAATTTTATGAAATAAAAGTATTCAATTTTTCTTATAATTACTATTCAGTAAATGGTTAAATTGATAAAAGTTTAAAGTTATGGGTGAAATATGAATTTTTTTTCAAAATAAGCAAGTGGTTATAAAATAATCATTGTTGTCGGGGAATATTCGTTTGGTCGTGGAATATTCTTTCTGTCGGAGCATATTCGTACGACGGCGCAGCTATTTGTGGGCCCCATAACGAATAACTGTCGGGTGAAGGAAAACGACAAATTTGAGTTTTTACAAATAACGGCGTAGTTGTTACCGTTAACACTGTTGGAATACCGGGTGGTTAAAATACAGTAATACGCGTTATTGCACAGTAGCACACGGTATTGCATAGTATTTTTGAAATTATTGATTCTTACGTAAGAAGGCACTACTCAATAATTGTTACAGTAATTACTGTTCAATATTTTATTTTATTGATTCAATAATTGCTACGTTAAAATTTTGTATTATTGTTGTTCAATAATTGTTGCTGCACAATATTTCCCATTATCAGATCAATAATTCATATTATTTGAATAGTATTATTAGATAGCATTATTGACAATGTCTAGAAAGTTCTGTCTAAGGAGAGGTTTGGTCATTTAATTGCGCGCCAGTAAGGAGAAATTCTTATTGGAAAGCCCCCTCTTTCCTGGGAATGGCCTGATTGTCATAAATGTGATTCTGTAATATTATTTGTGAATAATTAATTATTGATTCATATGATAAGGAAATATTTATTTTATGTGGATATAAATGAGGGATATATTTTTGTGGTTAAAAAATGAAGGAGTTAATGTTGAGGTTTTTATCCGTATTTTTGTCGGAATGAAGGTATTAAAAAATCAGGGTTTTTGAGATATTTTGCGGGTGTTATAATTTTTAATCCGACCGTTGGATCGTGGTAATTTTTGGATATGTTATACATATATAAGTTGAGTATATGTCCACAAATTTTGAACCGTTAAAAATGAACGTATGATTTGTTATGAATTTTACGAGATGACTGGTTCAGAAATTGTTGAATTTTCGGAGTTTATCATTTTGGTGGAAAATTCTAGAATTGGTGGGCCCCACTTGTGGTTGGTGAAGAAATGTGCTGAATTATATTTCAAATGTGGTGGGTGGGAATAGTAGCAGGTAAAGCCATCAGGTTGCAGGTCAAACCTACCAAAATTTTCCTATAAATAGAGGGCTAAGTTAGAATTGAAAAACACACCAGAAACATAAGCTTTCTCTCTTTCTCTCTCTATATTATGAAGCATATTTTGTGAGTTTTTAGATACTTGGTGAGTTGCTATTCATCAGTGCAAGTTTCCTTCAGCCTTATACCGATCAGAAGTACAGCTCTTTTGAGGTAAGGGATAGTAAGGGATTGTAAGGGATATTAAGAGATTTTAAGGGTTGTTATGATTTTCAGTTTCGTAATTTTTCTGATCTTCAAAAATTCTGGAAAAATTTAAAATGATATTTTGATGAGTTTTATTGATTGTGTCCAAAAATGGTGATTTTTGGATGTATAGATTGAGAGTTATGAATTTTATGAGAAAATACTATTTTAAAAGTAACCGCTTATAATTCCTTGTGGTTAACTCCAAAATTGATAAAATTTTTATTGGGAGTACATGTATATGATAGAAGTATACTCTGTAAATTTCAGAATTTTTAGACAAAAGTACAATTTTTGATAAATGTCTAAATATTCGACTATTTTGGCCATATGAAAAATAGTAAATGACTTTTAAAAATTCTGAGAAAAATATATGTTCACTATGGGACTATATTATGCTAAATTCCAGAAAAGAAATATTTTTGGAACTGATTTGGTATTTTTCATGAAAATGGTCTAGTTATGAGTAAATGAATTAAATATGTTTTGTGAAGTAAGAAAATTGGAAAATAGGATTTTATGACTTGAGAATCCTATATGAGGTATATGCAGATTTTTGATGAGGGTTTTGGTTATTGATGATGAAATCTTAAGAGTTGACATTTTATGATGATTAAATGCATTAATTACTAAAGTGTAAACAATTTAAATAAATTGTTTATAAGTTTAAGAAATGTTATTCTTTCAATATCATTATACCGAAGTATTGGTATGAATTTTATTGTGAAATTTCTACCTTTTTGAGTCGGTGTTACTATTCATGAGTTACTATTCACGAGTTACTATTTATGAGTTACTATTCACGAGTTACTATTCACGACAAAATTGGTTTCTTTTACTAACCAAATTATAGTTGATTTATGAATATTACTCTTGAGATTAAATCTATATGTTGATTATATTGATTTTATTATCATATATAACATTTTTATAACCCTGATGTTGAATTTCTCTTTCACTGGAGTGTAAAGATGGGTAGATTATTGGTATGATCATGACTAGGGTTCTCTTTGGCCTGTAGTGCAAAGTTGAATTGTGACTGGTATGATCATGACCATTGAATTTACAATTGAATATCTTTAGCTTAAGTGTAAAGATGAATTGATTAACATGGTTATAATTATGGTGTATATAAATTCTGAAATGATTATATATTTCTTTGAGATATGAATATATTTGGCCTGTAGTGCAAATATTAATTGTTGAGGAATATCTTTGGCCTGTAGTGCAAAGATGAATTGTAGATGAATATCTTTGGCCTGTAGTGCAAAGATGGTCTGTTGATGAATATCTTTGGCCCGTAGTGCAAAGATAAACTGTTGTTGAATATCTTTGGTCGTAGTGCAAAGATGGATTTATTAGTATGATTATGAACAGGAACTGTGATTTGGTATAACCATGATCTTTGATGTTTCAGGTAAAGACATGTGATGAAAATATTCTTCGTCCTGGGTGCGAAGAAAAATTTAGAATCACAATTATGATTATGAGTTATTCATATGATTGTGGAAAGGAACTGTTGATTGATGTTACAGGGATAAAACATTGTTGATGGATTTTTAACATGGAGAAGATAATAGACTTTATAGTCTATTTGACTCTTCTAATGGATTGCTCGTTCCGCTGCAACTATGGTTGAAATTTTTATCATTTACCATATGTTCTAAATCTCTGATTTATTATTGATGAAGGCTACTGATAATTTAATTATCTTTAGTCATGATATTCTTTACTGGGCTAGTTGTGCTCACCCTTTTGCTTCACAATTCCTTTCAGGTAATAAGAGTGTAGCTGGGTCGAGCGAGGGTAACGGGAAAATAGAACAGTGGTCTCTAGCTGTGGATGTTCTCCCGAAGCAGTATAGAAAAGTTCATTTAGTTGTTATATTTGGTGAATCCAATAGGGTAAGGTGTACCCAACGTTGGAAGGGTGGTTTGCCACTATCATACAAGATGTCTAACGACATACAACCTCGTGTCATCATAAGACAGGGATGTGCTCATCCACTTGCTGAGTATATATACGAACACTACCTATATAATCTTGGTGTTTGTTTAAAGTATAATTCTCAATTAGAGACAGTAGAGATAATGATATGTCAAGAGAAGACTCACCATTGGGAAGAATATGATAGTAATCTTCTCATTTTTCTTTGGGGTCTATTGGGTCAACCAAGGATAATTCTGTGGCCATATGATATCTATCATAACCTAGACGCGTGGCCTCCCATGTACGAAGGTTTCCTTGAGCACTTCCCAAAGATTCTAATTTCTAAAATAGTTTTTGACTATACCTTTATGTAAGGTGTTATTGTGAGGTGATGTCCACGGTTGGAACATGAGTCACATTTGGTATATATTTGTATCCAAACTCACAGCATATGTGTTGTTGTATTTTGCACGACAATTGTTGTAATAAAGTTGTAGTTGTTTTCTGTACCATGTATTTGACGACTCAGAATGGGTTGGGTGGAATGAACCGATTTTGGGGTTGTTACAGTTGGTATCAGAGCTTAGGGATATGATCTCTGGTGGAGATCGGGGAATATAACTAGGAGGGGAGAGATGCGTAAATCCTTCGCTAGTGTGTCCTACCTAAGCTTATTTGTTGGTTAGTCATAATATTAGGATATTATGTGATATGTTAATTTGTTTAATTAACCCTTATTTTATGGCAGTATTTGAGAATGGCAGCTGAGAATGCTAACAATGGAGTGAATGAGACTGTAGGGATACCTCTAATCACTAACCATGATAATGTGATGTCAGACGAAGAAGGAATTAGAGATATCTATGTGGTGAGTGAAGAATTGATAGTTGCACCCGAGATAGTCGCAGAGGTAACAGCTGAGACTGAGGAAGAAGAGGAAGAAGAAGTACCAGAGGAGAGTTTATTAGAGGTATTATATGATCAAAATGTAGAATTTCAAAATCGTATTCATGAGTTAGAAGAGCAGGCAGAAGAACGACAGGCGGTCGTGGAACAAAAGGATGCAACAATTCAAGCTTGTGTTACCCGATATGTGATGCTTGAACAGAAGCATTCTTTGGCAGAGTATAAGATGATAAAAATGGAATCTGAGCTGAAAGAAGAAAAAATTGAACGAGTGAGAATAAGTGATGAATGGGCAAAAGCCGCACGACACGTGGATATTGTGGAAAGAGATGTTCGATCTAAGAAGGCTAAAATAGATGATATGAATTTCTCTTTTTGGAAAGCAATTGGGAGAACCCAACATCGAGTTTTGAATTACCCTGTACATAGCGGTCAACCTGAATCCGATATGGATCGAAGATTGATGATTCAGATCATGAATGAGGAGTACGAAGAGGCAGTTGAGGGAGGAATATGTCCTATAGAAAGGTATATTCCAACGGTAATGATGACGCCAAATGCTGCTCCAGACAAGTCAAAGCCGAGTAGTTCGAGGGATGGCGGTTGTCATGACTTCCCAACAAATGAGGAACCCAAATGAAGTTATCATGGGAGATGAGCAATGGAGAAATCATGATGATCTGAGAGATAGAATCTGAAATGGAAGCAAGGTATTCTCAACTCTTCGAAATACCAGGTACGTAAATTTCGGGGACGAAATTTCATAAGGAGGGGAGATTGTAAGACCCCGAATTTTATGAAATAAAAGTATTCAATTTTTCTTATAATTACTATTCAGTAAATGGTTAAATTGATAAAAGTTTAAAGTTATGGGTGAAATATGAATTTTTTTTCAAAATAAGCAAGTGGTTATAAAATAATCATTGTTGTCGGGGAATATTCGTTTGGTCGTGGAATATTCTTTCTGTCGGAGCATATTCGTACGACGGCGCAGCTATTTGTGGGCCCCATAACGAATAACTGTCGGGTGAAGGAAAACGACAAATTTGAGTTTTTACAAATAACGGCGTAGTTGTTACCGTTAACACTGTTGGAATACCGGGTGGTTAAAATACAGTAATACGCGTTATTGCACAGTAGCACACGGTATTGCATAGTATTTTTGAAATTATTGATTCTTACGTAAGAAGGCACTACTCAATAATTGTTACAGTAATTACTGTTCAATATTTTATTTTATTGATTCAATAATTGCTACGTTGAAATTTTGTATTATTGTTGTTCAATAATTGTTGCTGCACAGTATTTCCCATTATCAGATCAATAATTCATATTATTTGAATAGTATTATTAGATAGCATTATTGACAATGTCTAGAAAGTTCTGTCTAAGGAGAGGTTTGGTCATTTAATTGCGCGCCAGTAAGGAGAAATTCTTATTGGAAAGCCCCCTCTTTCCTGGGAATGGCCTGATTGTCATAAATGTGATTCTGTAATATTATTTGTGAATAATTAATTATTGATTCATATGATAAGGAAATATTTATTTTATGTGGATATAAATGAGGGATATATTTTTGTGGTTAAAAAATGAAGGAGTTAATGTTGAGGTTTTTATCCGTATTTTTGTCGGAATGAAGGTATTAAAAAATCAGGGTTTTTGAGATATTTTGCGGGTGTTATAATTTTTAATCCGACCGTTGGATCGTGGTAATTTTTGGATATGTTATACATATATAAGTTGAGTATATGTCCACAAATTTTGAACCGTTAAAAATGAACGTATGATTTGTTATGAATTTTACGAGATGACTGGTTCAGAAATTGTTGAATTTTCGGAGTTTATCATTTTGGTGGAAAATTCTAGAATTGGTGGGCCCCACTTGTGGTTGGTGAAGAAATGTGCTGAATTATATTTCAAATGTGGTGGGTGGGAATAGTAGCAGGTAAAGCCATCAGGTTGCAGGTCAAACCTACCAAAATTTTCCTATAAATAGAGGGCTAAGTTAGAATTGAAAAACACACCAGAAACATAAGCTTTCTCTCTTTCTCTCTCTATATTATGAAGCATATTTTGTGAGTTTTTAGATACTTGGTGAGTTGCTATTCATCAGTGCAAGTTTCCTTCAGCCTTATACCGATCAGAAGTACTGCTCTTTTGAGGTAAGGGATAGTAAGGGATTGTAAGGGATATTAAGAGATTTTAAGGGTTGTTATGATTTTCAGTTTCGTAATTTTTCTGATCTTCAAAAATTCTGGAAAAATTTAAAATGATATTTTGATGAGTTTTATTGATTGTGTCCAAAAATGGTGATTTTTGGATGTATAGATTGAGAGTTATGAATTTTATGAGAAAATACTATTTTAAAAGTAACCGCTTATAATTCCTTGTGGTTAACTCCAAAATTGATAAAATTTTTATTGGGAGTACATGTATATGATAGAAGTATACTCTGTAAATTTCAGAATTTTTAGACAAAAGTACAATTTTTGATAAATGTCTAAATATTCGACTATTTTGGCCATATGAAAAATAGTAAATGACTTTTAAAAATTCTGAGAAAAATATATGTTCACTATGGGACTATATTATGCTAAATTCCAGAAAAGAAATATTTTTGGAACTGATTTGATATTTTTCATGAAAATGGTCTAGTTATGAGTAAATGAATTAAATATGTTTTGTGAAGTAAGAAAATTGGAAAATAGGATTTTATGACTTGAGAATCCTATATGAGGTATATGCAGATTTTTGATGAGGGTTTTGGTTATTGATGATGAAATCTTAAGAGTTGACATTTTATGATGATTAAATGCATTAATTACTAAAGTGTAAACAATTTAAATAAATTGTTTATAAGTTTAAGAAATGTTATTCTTTCAATATCATTATACCGAAGTATTGGTATGAATTTTATTGTGAAATTTCTACCTTTTTGAGTCGGTGTTACTATTCATGAGTTACTATTCACGAGTTACTATTTATGAGTTACTATTCACGAGTTACTATTCACGACAAAATTGGTTTCTTTTACTAACCAAATTATAGTTGATTTATGAATATTACTCTTGAGATTAAATCTATATGTTGATTATATTGATTTTATTATCATATATAACATTTTTATAACCCTGATGTTGAATTTCTCTTTCACTGGAGTGTAAAGATGGGTAGATTATTGGTATGATCATGACTAGGGTTCTCTTTGGCCTGTAGTGCAAAGTTGAATTGTGACTGGTATGATCATGACCATTGAATTTACAATTGAATATCTTTAGCTTAAGTGTAAAGATGAATTGATTAACATGGTTATAATTATGGTGTATATAAATTCTGAAATGATTATATATTTCTTTGAGATATGAATATATTTGGCCTGTAGTGCAAATATTAATTGTTGAGGAATATCTTTGGCCTGTAGTGCAAAGATGAATTGTAGATGAATATCTTTGGCCTGTAGTGCAAAGATGGTCTGTTGATGAATATCTTTGGCCCGTAGTGCAAAGATAAACTGTTGTTGAATATCTTTGGTCGTAGTGCAAAGATGGATTTATTAGTATGATTATGAACAGGAACTGTGATTTGGTATAACCATGATCTTTGATGTTTCAGGTAAAGACATGTGATGAAAATATTCTTCGTCCTGGGTGCGAAGAAAAATTTAGAATCACAATTATGATTATGAGTTATTCATATGATTGTGGAAAGGAACTGTTGATTGATGTTACAGGGATAAAACATTGTTGATGGATTTTTAACATGGAGAAGATAATAGACTTTATAGTCTATTTGACTCTTCTAATGGATTGCTCGTTCCGCTGCAACTATGGTTGAAATTTTTATCATTTACCATATGTTCTAAATCTCTGATTTATTATTGATGAAGGCTACTGATAATTTAATTATCTTTAGTCATGATATTCTTTACTGGGCTAGTTGTGCTCACCCTTTTGCTTCACAATTCCTTTCAGGTAATAAGAGTGTAGCTGGGTCGAGCGAGGGTAACGGGAAAATAGAACAGTGGTCTCTAGCTGTGGATGTTCTCCCGAAGCAGTATAGAAAAGTTCATTTAGTTGTTATATTTGGTGAATCCAATAGGGTAAGGTGTACCCAACGTTGGAAGGGTGGTTTGCCACTATCATACAAGATGTCTAACGACATACAACCTCGTGTCATCATAAGACAGGGATGTGCTCATCCACTTGCTGAGTATATATACGAACACTACCTATATAATCTTGGTGTTTGTTTAAAGTATAATTCTCAATTAGAGACAGTAGAGATAATGATATGTCAAGAGAAGACTCACCATTGGGAAGAATATGATAGTAATCTTCTCATTTTTCTTTGGGGTCTATTGGGTCAACCAAGGATAATTCTGTGGCCATATGATATCTATCATAACCTAGACGCGTGGCCTCCCATGTACGAAGGTTTCCTTGAGCACTTCCCAAAGATTCTAATTTCTAAAATAGTTTTTGACTATACCTTTATGTAAGGTGTTATTGTGAGGTGATGTCCACGGTTGGAACATGAGTCACATTTGGTATATATTTGTATCCAAACTCACAGCATATGTGTTGTTGTATTTTGCACGACAATTGTTGTAATAAAGTTGTAGTTGTTTTCTGTACCATGTATTTGACGACTCAGAATGGGTTGGGTGGAATGAACCGATTTTGGGGTTGTTACAACCTCATCCTCTTATTTCAAGACATGTATAAAGATAAATTCAAATGTATTGCCGAGAGAGTGTTAATTGGTTTAGCATTGAGCATGTTAAACATCTCCAACACCTTCTACATATATCATTTTCTAGTTAACCACAATTTTTCTTATTTGTGGGCTAGTTTTCTTTATGGCTAACAAATTGTTTAAGCCTAATGATGTCTTAGCTTATTGGTTAAGATTGATATATTGTGATATTTAAGTTTTAGGTTTGATTCTCACTTCGGGTGAGTTTATTTCTTTCTTTTTTGTGAAGCTTGTTTCCTTTTTATTGTGAGTTTATTTTTTGCACGGGTTGTTTTATATATATTTTTATATAAAAAATTATTATTAATAAATAATAATAACATTAATATCTTACAACAAAATAAATTTTCATTATTCATAGTTTATACAGCTTCTTTTTACCTCAAATTGATTTAAAATACATGATATTTATATAAGAATATAAGTAAATTTAACTTCAATATTTAAGTAAATTACATTATATGTTCGATAGACTTTTTAATCTTTTTTGGATAGAATATTTCATCGATGTGACAGTTATTATTATTAATATTTAGTTAAATTTTTGAAAAACTTATTAAAGTTCTTGAAAAGTAAAAATTCTAAAGTACTTGTGCACACTTCTTACTACATTATATACACATAGTATGAAAAAAAATAGAATTTTAGGCATGTTTTAGCCAATTTTTCTAAGAATATATAATAATCTCAATGACGACGTAGTTTTGCATAAAATTTATTCTTAATTTTTTTATAAAAAAAACTCTAAAATGAAAAACTTAACTCTAAGAGATAAAATTACGTCGTTTTAATTAAGCAGCCTTAACCAAACTTAGCTCAAACATAACATTATATTTTTAATTTTTTTTGCATATATTATAATTAACTATTAATGTATAATATTTTATTTTTTGGTGCAGATTATCAAAAGTATATGTAGAGTTATCAATAAATAATTATTACGACTTGTTCCAGCTTTTATATATAAATATTAATTTCTAAGATTACTTGATAGTTTAATGTGTGAACTGTGAATACATTCTAATAGTTTATTTTACCAACTAATGATATAGATTAAACTTTTAATTTACTATTTTAAGCTATTTTTATAAAGTTATAAATTTTAATTCACTAAAGAGGTGTGTATGAGGATTGTTTCAAATATAATAAGAAATTGATAGATGACAAATATCACCTTTTAGTATATAATATACAATTTTGTTAGCTCTCGGGGGCACACAATAGATCTAGAAGGGTGGTTGAATAGATCCTTTAAAACGTTTTCTTTTTCTTTAATCTTGTTAAGAGATTAACAGATAACGAATAGAAGAATCAATTCATGCACAGCGGAATAGATTACAAACCCCTTCTAGGACATAGCAATAAACAAAGCTCTAATGTTGGGTTAGTTATAAGCAGATATAGCAGTTATAATACATAATGTAAATGACATAAGTAATTGACACCAGGGGTTTTAAGTGGTTCAGAGACTAAATGCTCCTAATTCACTTTTCTGTTTCAACAAGCAGGGATTCCACTAAGGATTTGATCAACTTCGAATCATTAAGATTCCTTCAAGACTAGCAGCCTTGGAACACTAGTTTACTAAGAACTCTTCAAAACCAGCAGCCTTGGAACACTAGTTCACTAAAAAGTCTTCAAGACCAGTTGCCTTGGAAACTGTAGACTAAGTCCGACAAAGTTAGAATCTCTTGTACCCTCCGGTACTCAGCAAGCCCAGCAGACTTGACTTTGGTTTAGTCACTAAGGTAAGGACCATGTAGTCCCCGGTTGATTGGATGGTTGTTTGTTGTTGTTGAGCTACTAAGATGACATTCAGCTTGTTCATCTTCTGGTACTTAGCAACTTCTTGTGCTCATGTGGTATTCAACTTGATAGTAGATCACAACTGATGGACTGATAAGATGTACTTTCAGCTTGGCATCCTTGTGTACTTAGCAGTCTGGTTCAACTGGCTCTATATCTTTTTCTCTTCAGCTCAGTGTGTTCATGGTGAATCGTAGAGTGACTCTAGTATTCTGCCTTTTGATTTGCCACTGTGGTTGTTGTTTTTATGGCTTTCCGGCTCTCTGCACAAATGCCACTTTGTTGGCATACTGCTTTGTATTGAGTGAAGCTTTCAGCAGTGTAGGATTCTCATTAGATGTACTACACTCATTCTATGGTAGTCTCGCTCTCATTGAGACTTTTCTCTGTTAAGCTCTGTATTATCTCACTTCATCTCAAGTGAACAACTCTATCTTCTTTGAATTTTCGGCTCTTTATAGATTCATCTATCATCTTCCAGTTAGAACATAGTCGTTGGGAGTCTTCCATTGAAGAGCTTCCTTATGAGCATTTAATGTGTCAGATATTCTGAGATCTTTGATGTAGACATACTGGGTTGATGTGACAACTCCTTTAATTTTGACTTGCCTGACACATCAGTCTGCTTTTTCACCTAACACTTCTGAAACATCATTTTCAGCAGACTACTAGGTAGTCACCTTTCTTTTTCCTTTTGGCTCTTCGATTGAGGTCAATGATGTTGGTGAGAGCATATCGGGATCCTCAATTCACAAAGTTCTAATTTCAGTCTACTTTGTTTAGACATTCTCACTAATAAGACAAATGCCCTCTACGATTCTGATGATGACCTTCATGAACTCTACGATTACTTGGCCGTAGCTTGTCTGTGGAAATCGTAGGGTGACTTGACTCTAACATCTCTATGATTCAGAGAGTGCTCTACAATTTGACAGTGATGTGCCATCTTACACTTAGTTCTTGCAGTCTGTTCTGCGATCATGCTTCTCCTGCTTTGCTTTAGGAACTAGTAAACAGACTGAATGCTTTAGCCCTTTGGTCTATATGTCTCTTTTAAGTAGTTATGCTCAACCTCATTAACTTTCAGCCTTATGATCTCTTGATCATACTTTATGGGGAGGCTGAGTATAGACAATCCTTTTCGTCTGTCCTCTGTAGTTGCTTTATCATTCTATTGCTAATTGGCGAACACTATTGTGACGCCCCCAAAATAAGTTCATACAACCCATTCTGAGTCGCCAAATACATGGTACAAAATTCAAATGCAAACTTAATTTACACAATTATTAATTATCGTGTAGAATACGACAAAATATAAGCTGATAGTTTTAACAAAAATATTGTCACGTAGAAAATATCCAAACTCAAATGGAGTCCTCATTACAATTATTATCATACTATTTTATAGAATAGTGAGGACTACTATAGCCACCATTGTGACGCCCCAAAATAGGCCCATACAACCCATTTTGAGTCGCCAAATACATGGTACAGAATTCAAATACAAACTTAATTTACACAATTATTAATTGTCGTGCAGAATACGATAAAACATAAGTTGAGAGTTTTAACACGAATATTGTCTCGTAGACAATATCCAAACTCAAATGGAGTCCTTATTAGAATTATTATCACACTATTTTATATAATAGTGAAGACTACTATAGCCACCATTTTGGACCATCACTCCATTCCCCGACTAGTCCCATCTATACTCTCATTTTCTGAAGAGAATAATGAAAGAAAAGGGTGAGCTCAACTAGCCCAGTAAAGAATATTATGACTAAGATAATGTAGAATAAATTATCTTTAGTCTTCAACTGTATAAAAACTGATAGAATACAATAGACAACAAGTTTAACTACAGCGGAACAAGCAATCCATTAGAAGAGTCAAGTAGAGCATGATGTCTACTATCTTCTATAATTTAAAAGTTCATCATCAATATTTTATCTGTAACACATCTCAATAAATAATCCACATCACCGAATTATCCATGCACTACGGGCCAAGGATATTCGTTAGTATCACATCCACGAATTATCCGTGCACTACGGGCCAAGTATATTCATTATTATCACCAGTGGTCATGATCATGCCAAACAACTGTCCATCAATGCACTACGGACCAATGAGGACTTTTACTACATCATTTGTCTATAAAATTACAGGTCATGATTATATCGATACATAATTTCTTGTCATAATTATACCAATCAATAGTACATCTATGCACTACGGGCCAAAGATCACTTTCATCACAATATAAGCATGAGGATGATGACAATGATATAAGAATCAATCAAATGAGATAAAGGATAAATATTAAATTTTTTTAATTTATCTAGAGTTTAAGAATGTCCAAATTGTTAACATGATAACTAATTTGTGGAGTAAAATTTAAGAATGATATTCATGTATCAAAAATAATTTGGACAGAAAATAAATTAATTTTTATCGTGAATAGTATCCTATAAATAGTACCCCGTGAATAGTATCGTATGTATGAATAGTTTCATATGTATAAATAGTGTCGTATATATGAATAGTGTCATGAATAGTACTCTGCCATGAAAAGATTAGAATTTAACAAGAAAGTTCAGAAAAATATTTTTGTAAAACGATACTAGATGAAGCGCAAAATTTAAGGATATTCTACTAATTTCAAGGAGTATAGAAGCAATACTTCTCAAAATAAATATAGAATTAGGGATATGAAATGAAATAATATTACTTACATACTACAGAGTATGGAAGAAAATATTATTTTTTACGAATATTGAATGAAAATAATATCCCTTACCTTAAAAGGAAAGTACTTCTGACTGGTATAGCAGAAATATTTTTGAAGAAAACTTGCACTATTTGCTACACTCAAAGTATCCATAAACTCAAAAGAAATACACTCAATATTATAGAAGAAGAATTTCTGATTCTGGTGTGATTTTTATTTCTAAACTAAGCATCCTATTTATAGGAGAATGACAGGGTACTATTTGAATTAAAAAATCACAGGTGAACAGAACAATTCACGGGAGCAGAAAATTCGGCAAATTTTTTATTTTTACTATTCAATACTGTGCAATAAAATATTCTAATAAAACGAAAACTTTATATAAAATATAATATATTCTACTTATAATCTAATAAAACGAATAACTTTATATATAATATAAAAATTATTATGTTTTATATAAAAAGTTTTCTGTTTTATTACTATTATAATAATAATAAAACAAAAATTGAGATAATTTTCTACCGGCAATTTTGAAAAATGAGTAAGTAGGGGTCCATGTAATAAGCCAAACTTATAACAAATACTTCATGAAAACCCCTCTATTTATCACAAATCACTTGAATTCAATAAACACATTTTTAATCTTTCAACAATTAGTCATCATTAATATTATAACTCATAATATTAACAACCAGATCATTCACAGGAAAGAGGGGACTTTCTTATAAGGACTTCTCCTTATTGGCGCGCAATTAGATGACCTAACCCCTTTTCTCGACAGAACTTTCTAGACATTGTCAATAATACAAATAATAATATGAATAACTGTGTCATCTCAATTATTGATTTAATAATATAAAATATTATGCAGATGATACTGTGATAATAATTGAATCAATAATATGAGATACTATGCAACAACTACTATTGTAATAATTAAATAAAACTGAGTAACTTCTTACGTACGCATTACTAATCAGAGATATTGTACAATATTGTGTGCTACTGTTCAACCACGCGTATTACTGTACTTTTATCACCGGGTATTTTAATAGTTAACGGTAAAAGTTTTGTCGTTATTTTTATAAACAGGTTATTTTTGTCGCTTTCTATATCCGACAGTAATTATGTTGTGGGGTCCACCAATGATTGTGCCGTTGTACGGATATTATCTGATAAAACGAATATTCCCCGACCAAATGAATATTTTATGAAAACTTGTTTACTTTGCAAAATTTATAAATATTACCCACAACTATAACACTATATCAAATCCACACTTTATTATTCAAAATAACATTTAGAGAAAATTAAATTTTTATTTATAAAAAGTTGGGGTCTTACAACTATGATCGTCGTCTTCTGATGAGCACTAGTAAGAGTCTTCTACTGAATGACTTTTCACTTCTTATTCAGTCTTGCTGATAGAGTTAGTGCTTTGATCTGTTGTTTGCTTCCAGGCTATTCAGAGAATGATTTCTGATAATCTCCATGTAGATTGCATTCTGAAACTTGATTACTCCTATCAGAGTATAGAACCACTTATATGTAACAACCCCAAAATCGGTTCATTCCACCCAACCCATTCTGAGTCGTCAAATACATGGTACAGAAAACAACTACAACTTTATTACAACAATTGTCGTGCAAAATACAACAACACATATGCTGTGAGTTTGGATACAAATATATACCAAATGTGACTCATGTTCCAACCGTGGACATCACCTCACAATAACACCTTACATAAAGGTATAGTCAAAAACTATTTTAGAAATTAGAATCTTTGGGAAGTGCTCAAGGAAACCTTCGTACATGGGAGGCCACGCGTCTAGGTTATGATAGATATCATATGGCCACAGAATTATCCTTGGTTGACCCAATAGACCCCAAAGAAAAATGAGAAGATTACTATCATATTCTTCCCAATGGTGAGTCTTCTCTTGACATATCATTATCTCTACTGTCTCTAATTGAGAATTATACTTTAAACAAACACCAAGATTATATAGGTAGTGTTCGTATATATACTCAGCAAGTGGATGAGCACATCCCTGTCTTATGATGACACGAGGTTGTATGTCGTTAGACATCTTGTATGATAGTGGCAAACCACCCTTCCAACGTTGGGTACACCTTACCCTATTGGATTCACCAAATATAACAACTAAATGAACTTTTCTATACTGCTTCGGGAGAACATCCACAGCTAGAGACCACTGTTCTATTTTCCCGTTACCCTCGCTCGACCCAGCTACACTCTTATTACCTGAAAGGAATTGTGAAGCAAAAGGGTGAGCACAACTAGCCCAGTAAAGAATATCATGACTAAAGATAATTAAATTATCAGTAGCCTTCATCAATAATAAATCAGAGATTTAGAACATATGGTAAATGATAAAAATTTCAACCATAGTTGCAGCGGAACGAGCAATCCATTAGAAGAGTCAAATAGACTATAAAGTCTATTATCTTCTCCATGTTAAAAATCCATCAACAATGTTTTATCCCTGTAACATCAATCAACAGTTCCTTTCCACAATCATATGAATAACTCATAATCATAATTGTGATTCTAAATTTTTCTTCGCACCCAGGACGAAGAATATTTTCATCACATGTCTTTACCTGAAACATCAAAGATCATGGTTATACCAAATCACAGTTCCTGTTCATAATCATACTAATAAATCCATCTTTGCACTACGACCAAAGATATTCAACAACAGTTTATCTTTGCACTACGGGCCAAAGATATTCATCAACAGACCATCTTTGCACTACAGGCCAAAGATATTCATCTACAATTCATCTTTGCACTACAGGCCAAAGATATTCCTCAACAATTAATATTTGCACTACAGGCCAAATATATTCATATCTCAAAGAAATATATAATCATTTCAGAATTTATATACACCATAATTATAACCATGTTAATCAATTCATCTTTACACTTAAGCTAAAGATATTCAATTGTAAATTCAATGGTCATGATCATACCAGTCACAATTCAACTTTGCACTACAGGCCAAAGAGAACCCTAGTCATGATCATACCAATAATCTACCCATCTTTACACTCCAGTGAAAGAGAAATTCAACATCAGGGTTATAAAAATGTTATATATGATAATAAAATCAATATAATCAACATATAGATTTAATCTCAAGAGTAATATTCATAAATCAACTATAATTTGGTTAGTAAAAGAAACCAATTTTGTCGTGAATAGTAACTCGTGAATAGTAACTCATAAATAGTAACTCGTGAATAGTAACTCATGAATAGTAACACCGACTCAAAAAGGTAGAAATTTCACAATAAAATTCATACCAATACTTCGGTATAATGATATTGAAAGAATAACATTTCTTAAACTTATAAACAATTTATTTAAATTGTTTACACTTTACTAATTAATGCATTTAATCATCATAAAATGTCAACTCTTAAGATTTCATCATCAATAACCAAAACCCTCATCAAAAATCTGCATATACCTCATATAGGATTCTCAAGTCATAAAATCCTATTTTCCAATTTTCTTACTTCACAAAACATATTTAATTCATTTACTCATAACTAGACCATTTTCATGAAAAATACCAAATCAGTTCCAAAAATATTTCTTTTCTGGAATTTAGCATAATATAGTCCCATAGTGAACATATATTTTTCTCAGAATTTTTAAAAGTCATTTACTATTTTTCATATGGCCAAAATAGTCGAATATTTAGACATTTATCAAAAATTGTACTTTTGTCTAAAAATTCTGAAATTTACAGAGTATACTTCTATCATATACATGTACTCCCAATAAAAATTTTATCAATTTTGGAGTTAACCACAAGGAATTATAAGCGGTTACTTTTAAAATAGTATTTTCTCATAAAATTCATAACTCTCAATCTATACATCCAAAAATCACCATTTTTGGACACAATCAATAAAACTCATCAAAATATCATTTTAAATTTTTCTAGAATTTTTGAAGATCAGAAAAATTACGAAACTGAAAATCATAACAACCCTTAAAATCTCTTAATATCCCTTACAATCCCTTACTATCCCTTACCTCAAAAGAGCAGTACTTCTGATCGGTATAAGGCTGAAGGAAACTTGCACTGATGAATAGCAACTCACCAAGTATCTAAAAACTCACAAAATATGCTTCATAATATAGAGAGAGAAAGAGAGAAAGCTTATGTTTCTGGTGTGTTTTTCAATTCTAACTTAGCCCTCTATTTATAGGAAAATTTTGGTAGGTTTGACCTGTAACCTGATGGCTTTACCTGCTACTATTCCCACCCACCACATTTGAAATATAATTCAGCACATTTCTTCACCAACCACAAGTGGGGCCCACCAATTCTAGAATTTTCCACCAAAATGATAAACTCCGAAAATTCAACAATTTCTGAACCAGTCATCTCGTAAAATTCATAACAAATCATACGTTCATTTTTAACGGTTCAAAATTTGTGGACATATACTCAACTTATATATGTATAACATATCCAAAAATTACCACGATCCAACGGTCGGATTAAAAATTATAACACCCGCAAAATATCTCAAAAACCCTGATTTTTTAATACCTTCATTCCGACAAAAATACGGATAAAAACCTCAACATTAACTCCTTCATTTTTTAACCACAAAAATATATCCCTCATTTATATCCACATAAAATAAATATTTCCTTATCATATGAATCAATAATTAATTATTCACAAATAATATTACAGAATCACATTTATGACAATCAGGCCATTCCCAGGAAAGAGGGGGCTTTCCAATAAGAATTTCTCCTTACTGGCGCGCAATTAAATGACCAAACCTCTCCTTAGACAGAACTTTCTAGACATTGTCAATAATGCTATCTAATAATACTATTCAAATAATATGAATTATTGATCTGATAATGGGAAATACTGTGCAGCAACAATTATTGAACAACAATAATACAAAATTTCAACGTAGCAATTATTGAATCAATAAAATAAAATATTGAACAGTAATTACTGTAACAATTATTGAGTAGTGCCTTCTTACGTAAGAATCAATAATTTCAAAAATACTATGCAATACCGTGTGCTACTGTGCAATAACGCGTATTACTGTATTTTAACCACCCGGTATTCCAACAGTGTTAACGGTAACAACTACGCCGTTATTTGTAAAAACTCAAATTTGTCGTTTTCCTTCACCCGACAGTTATTCGTTATGGGGCCCACAAATAGCTGCGCCGTCGTACGAATATGCTCCGACAGAAAGAATATTCCACGACCAAACGAATATTCCCCGACAACAATGATTATTTTATAACCACTTGCTTATTTTGAAAAAAAAATTCATATTTCACCCATAACTTTAAACTTTTATCAATTTAACCATTTACTGAATAGTAATTATAAGAAAAATTGAATACTTTTATTTCATAAAATTCGGGGTCTTACAATCTCCCCTCCTTATGAAATTTCGTCCCCGAAATTTACGTACCTGGTATTTCGAAGAGTTGAGAATACCTTGCTTCCATTTCAGATTCTATCTCTCAGATCATCATGATTTCTCCATTGCTCATCTCCCATGATAACTTCATTTGGGTTCCTCATTTGTTGGGAAGTCATGACAACCGCCATCCCTCGAACTACTCGGCTTTGACTTGTCTGGAGCAGCATTTGGCGTCATCATTACCGTTGGAATATACCTTTCTATAGGACATATTCCTCCCTCAACTGCCTCTTCGTACTCCTCATTCATGATCTGAATCATCAATCTTCGATCCATATCGGATTCAGGTTGACCGCTATGTACAGGGTAATTCAAAACTCGATGTTGGGTTCTCCCAATTGCTTTCCAAAAAGAGAAATTCATATCATCTATTTTAGCCTTCTTAGATCGAACATCTCTTTCCACAATATCCACGTGTCGTGCGGCTTTTGCCCATTCATCACTTATTCTCACTCGTTCAATTTTTTCTTCTTTCAGCTCAGATTCCATTTTTATCATCTTATACTCTGCCAAAGAATGCTTCTGTTCAAGCATCACATATCGGGTAACACAAGCTTGAATTGTTGCATCCTTTTGTTCCACGACCGCCTGTCGTTCTTCTGCCTGCTCTTCTAACTCATGAATACGATTTTGAAATTCTACATTTTGATCATATAATACCTCTAATAAACTCTCCTCTGGTACTTCTTCTTCCTCTTCTTCCTCAGTCTCAGCTGTTACCTCTGCGACTATCTCGGGTGCAACTATCAATTCTTCACTCACCACATAGATATCTCTAATTCCTTCTTCGTCTGACATCACATTATCATGGTTAGTGATTAGAGGTATCCCTACAGTCTCATTCACTCCATTGTTAGCATTCTCAGCTGCCATTCTCAAATACTGCCATAAAATAAGGGTTAATTAAACAAATTAACATATCACATAATATCCTAATATTATGACTAACCAACAAATAAGCTTAGGTAGGACACACTAGCGAAGGATTTACGCATCTCTCCCCTCCTAGTTATATTCCCCGATCTCCACCAGAGATCATATCCCTAAGCTCTGATACCAACTGTAACAACCCCAAAATCGGTTCATTCCACCCAACCCATTCTGAGTCGTCAAATACATGGTACAGAAAACAACTACAACTTTATTACAACAATTGTCGTGCAAAATACAACAACACATATGCTGTGAGTTTGGATACAAATATATACCAAATGTGACTCATGTTCCAACCGTGGACATCACCTCACAATAACACCTTACATAAAGGTATAGTCAAAAACTATTTTAGAAATTAGAATCTTTGGGAAGTGCTCAAGGAAACCTTCGTACATGGGAGGCCACGCGTCTAGGTTATGATAGATATCATATGGCCACAGAATTATCCTTGGTTGACCCAATAGACCCCAAAGAAAAATGAGAAGATTACTATCATATTCTTCCCAATGGTGAGTCTTCTCTTGACATATCATTATCTCTACTGTCTCTAATTGAGAATTATACTTTAAACAAACACCAAGATTATATAGGTAGTGTTCGTATATATACTCAGCAAGTGGATGAGCACATCCCTGTCTTATGATGACACGAGGTTGTATGTCGTTAGACATCTTGTATGATAGTGGCAAACCACCCTTCCAACGTTGGGTACACCTTACCCTATTGGATTCACCAAATATAACAACTAAATGAACTTTTCTATACTGCTTCGGGAGAACATCCACAGCTAGAGACCACTGTTCTATTTTCCCGTTACCCTCGCTCGACCCAGCTACACTCTTATTACCTGAAAGGAATTGTGAAGCAAAAGGGTGAGCACAACTAGCCCAGTAAAGAATATCATGACTAAAGATAATTAAATTATCAGTAGCCTTCATCAATAATAAATCAGAGATTTAGAACATATGGTAAATGATAAAAATTTCAACCATAGTTGCAGCGGAACGAGCAATCCATTAGAAGAGTCAAATAGACTATAAAGTCTATTATCTTCTCCATGTTAAAAATCCATCAACAATGTTTTATCCCTGTAACATCAATCAACAGTTCCTTTCCACAATCATATGAATAACTCATAATCATAATTGTGATTCTAAATTTTTCTTCGCACCCAGGACGAAGAATATTTTCATCACATGTCTTTACCTGAAACATCAAAGATCATGGTTATACCAAATCACAGTTCCTGTTCATAATCATACTAATAAATCCATCTTTGCACTACGACCAAAGATATTCAACAACAGTTTATCTTTGCACTACGGGCCAAAGATATTCATCAACAGACCATCTTTGCACTACAGGCCAAAGATATTCATCTACAATTCATCTTTGCACTACAGGCCAAAGATATTCCTCAACAATTAATATTTGCACTACAGGCCAAATATATTCATATCTCAAAGAAATATATAATCATTTCAGAATTTATATACACCATAATTATAACCATGTTAATCAATTCATCTTTACACTTAAGCTAAAGATATTCAATTGTAAATTCAATGGTCATGATCATACCAGTCACAATTCAACTTTGCACTACAGGCCAAAGAGAACCCTAGTCATGATCATACCAATAATCTACCCATCTTTACACTCCAGTGAAAGAGAAATTCAACATCAGGGTTATAAAAATGTTATATATGATAATAAAATCAATATAATCAACATATAGATTTAATCTCAAGAGTAATATTCATAAATCAACTATAATTTGGTTAGTAAAAGAAACCAATTTTGTCGTGAATAGTAACTCGTGAATAGTAACTCATAAATAGTAACTCGTGAATAGTAACTCATGAATAGTAACACCGACTCAAAAAGGTAGAAATTTCACAATAAAATTCATACCAATACTTCGGTATAATGATATTGAAAGAATAACATTTCTTAAACTTATAAACAATTTATTTAAATTGTTTACACTTTACTAATTAATGCATTTAATCATCATAAAATGTCAACTCTTAAGATTTCATCATCAATAACCAAAACCCTCATCAAAAATCTGCATATACCTCATATAGGATTCTCAAGTCATAAAATCCTATTTTCCAATTTTCTTACTTCACAAAACATATTTAATTCATTTACTCATAACTAGACCATTTTCATGAAAAATACCAAATCAGTTCCAAAAATATTTCTTTTCTGGAATTTAGCATAATATAGTCCCATAGTGAACATATATTTTTCTCAGAATTTTTAAAAGTCATTTACTATTTTTCATATGGCCAAAATAGTCGAATATTTAGACATTTATCAAAAATTGTACTTTTGTCTAAAAATTCTGAAATTTACAGAGTATACTTCTATCATATACATGTACTCCCAATAAAAATTTTATCAATTTTGGAGTTAACCACAAGGAATTATAAGCGGTTACTTTTAAAATAGTATTTTCTCATAAAATTCATAACTCTCAATCTATACATCCAAAAATCACCATTTTTGGACACAATCAATAAAACTCATCAAAATATCATTTTAAATTTTTCCAGAATTTTTGAAGATCAGAAAAATTACGAAACTGAAAATCATAACAACCCTTAAAATCTCTTAATATCCCTTACAATCCCTTACTATCCCTTACCTCAAAAGAGCAGTACTTCTGATCGGTATAAGGCTGAAGGAAACTTGCACTGATGAATAGCAACTCACCAAGTATCTAAAAACTCACAAAATATGCTTCATAATATAGAGAGAGAAAGAGAGAAAGCTTATGTTTCTGGTGTGTTTTTCAATTCTAACTTAGCCCTCTATTTATAGGAAAATTTTGGTAGGTTTGACCTGCAACCTGATGGCTTTACCTGCTACTATTCCCACCCACCACATTTGAAATATAATTCAGCACATTTCTTCACCAACCACAAGTGGGGCCCACCAATTCTAGAATTTTCCACCAAAATGATAAACTCCGAAAATTCAACAATTTCTGAACCAGTCATCTCGTAAAATTCATAACAAATCATACGTTCATTTTTAACGGTTCAAAATTTGTGGACATATACTCAACTTATATATGTATAACATATCCAAAAATTACCACGATCCAACGGTCGGATTAAAAATTATAACACCCGCAAAATATCTCAAAAACCCTGATTTTTTAATACCTTCATTCCGACAAAAATACGGATAAAAACCTCAACATTAACTCCTTCATTTTTTAACCACAAAAATATATCCCTCATTTATATCCACATAAAATAAATATTTCCTTATCATATGAATCAATAATTAATTATTCACAAATAATATTACAGAATCACATTTATGACAATCAGGCCATTCCCAGGAAAGAGGGGGCTTTCCAATAAGAATTTCTCCTTACTGGCGCGCAATTAAATGACCAAACCTCTCCTTAGACAGAACTTTCTAGACATTGTCAATAATGCTATCTAATAATACTATTCAAATAATATGAATTATTGATCTGATAATGGGAAATACTGTGCAGCAACAATTATTGAACAACAATAATACAAAATTTCAACGTAGCAATTATTGAATCAATAAAATAAAATATTGAACAGTAATTACTGTAACAATTATTGAGTAGTGCCTTCTTACGTAAGAATCAATAATTTCAAAAATACTATGCAATACCGTGTGCTACTGTGCAATAACGCGTATTACTGTATTTTAACCACCCGGTATTCCAACAGTGTTAACGGTAACAACTACGCCGTTATTTGTAAAAACTCAAATTTGTCGTTTTCCTTCACCCGACAGTTATTCGTTATGGGGCCCACAAATAGCTGCGCCGTCGTACGAATATGCTCCGACAGAAAGAATATTCCACGACCAAACGAATATTCCCCGACAACAATGATTATTTTATAACCACTTGCTTATTTTGAAAAAAAAATTCATATTTCACCCATAACTTTAAACTTTTATCAATTTAACCATTTACTGAATAGTAATTATAAGAAAAATTGAATACTTTTATTTCATAAAATTCGGGGTCTTACATTATATCTTTGTATGCACTTAAGTTCTGGATTGCTCATCTGTTGAGAATCCTAGAGTTCTCTACGATTCTGCCTTAGTATTGTGAGTACTCAACTGACTATAATTTTAGTTGGTGACAGATTGCAGACTCCACGATTTTGAGTGAGGTATACGATTCATGCTTTATCTCGGCAGATGCTCTCTATGATTCTGCCTTGACAACTGTTATCTCTTGGCTGGCTAGCCGGACTGCGATTCCGCTCATTGACGACCTGTAGACTCTACGACTCCGAGTATAGTCTATGATTCTACTTTGATAGACTACAATTCTGCCTTGGCATGACCGCTCATACAGACTTTTGTTCAACGATGTTGTCCTCTATAATCGTTCAAGCCTATCTATTACAGCTTATAAGATCAACCTAACAAGTTTGATCTTTCTATTCATAGTCCTTGTACATTATGATCTTTTGAAGGACTTTACAAGACTATTCATGTATTGGATCAACCTAACACATTTGATCTTTTCAATCTAAGTCCTTGTCCATATTGTCTATCATCTATATTAAGGACTTTACAACTTTTATCAGTGCAGACATATTTGTATATTCATTCATTAACTTCATCATTTTCATCATCAAATTATATGAATAAAGAAATAACATTCACATGCATATTCCTAACAAATTTATTTGTAACAATATATGTTATAATGAATAAAAAATATGCACTTTTCAATATATTTGAACTTTATAGCACAACAGTTCTTACAATAGCATAGATTAAAAAAGTAATTACACGTTTTCAAATTCAATAGTCCAAAAAAATATTATTATTATTTTAAAAATATTATAGGTATTTATGAATATTCAATCGAATCCATTTGAGTGATTATTGACTTTAAGATGAATTGAATATCTACTAATTAATATTAAATTGAATAATTAAAAGTATAGAAAGATAAATGGATTTAAATTTATTTTTTATATTAGATTAAGATATTTGGAAAGATATTAGTATTCCATGTTATTCCGTATAATTATTCCGTATTTTGATATTATGATCTAGACTCATAATATTAATATATAGAAAGATAGTTGCAATTAGATTTATTTTTCATATTAGATTAATTAATATATTTGGATATATATTAATATTTTGATATTTTTTGAATTTTAATATTATGATCTAGACTCATCAATATTATACTAATGACTTTGGACTATACATAATGCGAAAGAAAAAAATTTATGCATGTTTATTATTATTGTTATCCATATTAAATATTTTATGTCGTATAAGTTTACCTATATATGTACATCGTTTTGTTTGCATTTATTGTTATTAAAATCATAATAATATGTATATATTATAACCATACGGGTTATTACTAGTAGTTTATGTTGGATATATATATATATATATATATATATATATATATATATATATATATATATATATATATATATATATATAATGAATGAGAAATTTATCTAAAATAAAATCATTGGGTGTGATATTTAGAAAGGGTGTGTTTGATTCATATCTTTTCAAATTGAAAAGGTACATTTTCAAAGGGATGTATCCTTTCAAAGGGATGTAACCTTTTAAAGGGACGTATCTTTTCAAAGGGATGTATCTTTTCAAAGGGATGTATCCTTTCAAAGGAATGTAACCTTTCAAAGGGATGTATCTTTTCAAAGAGGTATTTGGAAACCTATAAATAGGTTCCAAATCTATCTAAAACAATGACTTCAACTTCAATCATTCTCAAGTTCTTAAAACTAAATTCATTCTTCATTCATTAAAAGTTATAGAGAGTATTTTAAATTTTGTTGGTTCGTGGAACTCTTCCATTGAAGTGCTTCTTGTGAGAGTTGAAGACCATTTTATCTTGAGAAGTAGACATCCATTGTTCCATCCGTAAGTACTGATAATGTAAGACCCCAAATTATTAATAAATGAAATTTAAATTCCCTCTATTTATTATTTTGAAATAGTAAGTGTTAAATTGATTAATGAGGTTAGTTATGGATAAAATGCGCAAATATTTCAAATAAGCAGGTGGTTATAAAATATTCATTGTTGTCGGGGAATATTCGGTTGGTCGTAGAATATTCTTCCTGTCGGGGAATATTCGTACGACGGCACAGTCTTTTGTGGGCCCCATAACGGAAAGCGGTTGGATGAAGAAAACGACAAGTATATGTTGTTTATTAATAACGGCGTAGTTGTTACCGTTAATACTGTTAAAATACCCGGTGGTTAAAAATACAGTAATAACGCGTGGTTGCACAGTAGCACACGGATTGCACAGTATAGTTGAATTATTGATTCGTACATAAGAAGGCACTACTCAATAATTGTTACAGTAATTACTGTTCAATATTTTATTTTATTGGTTCAATAATTGCGGCATTGATATTTTATATTATTGTTGTTTCAATAATTGTTACTGCACAGTATTTCTCATTATCGGATCAATAATTCATATTATTTGAATAATATTATCAGATAACATTATTGGCAATGTCTAGAAAGTTCTGTCTAAGGAGAGGTTTGGTCACCTAATTGCGCCCCAGTAAGGAGAAAACCTTATTGGAAAGCCCCCTCTTTCCTGGGAACGGCCTGATTGTCATAAATGTGATTCTGTAATATTATTTGTGAATAATTAATTATTGATTCATATGATAAGGAAATATTTATTTTATGTGGATATAAATGATGGATATATTTATTTTTATGTGGATAAAAATGAAAGAATTAAAGCTGAGGTGTTTTATCAGTATTTTGTCGATGTGGGGGTATTAAAAATCATCCGTTTGTAGATTTCAGATATTTTTGGTTTGGAATTTGGAAAAACTCAAAGCTACAAAGTTGTAGAGAATTCGATTTCAGTCAGAATGGACATAAAATTCGTATTTTTCTGATAAACGGTCTATTTTCTATGAATTACTGAAGTTTTGGAAAATAAAATGATTTTTATTAAATTATGGGCGGGACCCACTTTTTGGTTGGTGGTGAATATGCATGTGGGCTGCTGGAAAATTCAGATTTTGCATGCCTTGATAGTCATGGTCATAGCATACGTAAAGAAAATAAAATAAAATAATATATTTTATTATTTTAGTCTCCTATGGCGTTCTAACATTTTCCTATAAATAGAGGGCTAAGTTAGAATTGAAAATCACACCAGAAACAAAGTTTTCTTTTTTTCTCTCTCTATATTATCGAGCGTATTCTTGTGAGTATACTTTGAGTGTTGCTATACGGTGCTAGTTTCTGTCAGCACTATACCCGAAATTCAGTCAGAAGTACGATTATTTTGAGGTAAGGGATGTTATTTTATTCGAAAATGATATTATTTCTTCAATATCATTATGCCGAAATATTGGTTGGAAATTTTTATCAAATTTAGAACTTTTCACGTTGGGGTTACTATTCATGAGTTACTATTCATGAGTCACGAGTTACTATTCACGAGTTATTATTCACCGAAAAATAAAATTTTCTTCTTTTCGTCCAAAATATCTGGGTACTAGCTTTGATTGTATCCATATTTTGATCATTCTTGAATTCTACTTCACTATGAATAATTATAAGGTATTTTTGGACATGGATAAATCGAAATACGAATCCTTAATATTTGTTATTTTGTTTCACTGGATTCGTTTTCTTTAAGATATTTTTCATCATCCTCAGTCCTAAATGATGATATTACTGAATATCTTTGGCCCGTAGTGCAAAGATGAATGATTAACTGATGAATATCTTTGGCCCGTAGTGCAAAGATGAACAGGTGTTGAGATGAACATGACCGACTGGTGATACAAATGAATATCTTTGGCCTATAGTGCAAAGATGAATATTTGATTAAAGATGGTTATTGATTGTTGTTACAAGGATAAAATATTGATGATGGACTTTTAAATCTTAGAAGATAGTAGAACTCATTCTCTACTTGACTCCTCTAATGGTTTGCTGTTTCCGCTGCAGTTATTGATTTAAAACTTGTTGTCTATTGTATTCTATTAGATTTTTCCCTGTTGAAGACTAACGATAATTTGTTCTGTATTATCTTAGTCATAATGTTCTTTACTGGGCTAGTTGAGCTCACCCTTTTCCTTTTTGTTCCATTTTTCTCAGGAGGCGAGAATGTAGCGAGTACTAGTCGGGGTATGGAATGATGGTTCTAGAAGTTACTTTAGTAGTCCTCACCATTTTTGTGAAATAATATATCAATAATTGTAATGAGGACTTATTTGAGTGTGGATATTGTCTAAATGACAATATTTGTATTTAAACTCACAGTTCTTGTGTTGAAATAATAAAGATGTAGTTGTTTCTGTACCATGTATTTTGGCGACTCAGAATGGGTGTTGTATACCTATTTTGGGGGCGTCACAGTTGGTATCAGAGCTTAGGGATATGATCTCTGGCGGAGATCGGAGAATAGAACTAGGAGGGGAGAGACGAATAAATCCTTCGCTAGTGTGTCCTAACTAAGCTTATTTATTGGTCATTCATAATATAGGGGTATTATGTGATTCATTAATTTATTTAATTAACCCTTGTTTTACGGCAGTATTTGAGAATGTTGACTGAGAATGTTAACAGTGGAGTAAATGAAACCGTGGAGACACCGGTGCTTACCAACGAGGAGAACGTGCAACAGGCTGGCAATGTTCCTCCCGTGAACAACACCAATGAGCAGATGATGAATGATGGAATGTTTAGAAGTTTTTTTGCAATTCATGCAAAACCAGACGAGGGAGACTCGTGTTCAAAATACAGGAGGAAATGATAGTAATTCACGGTTTGTCACAGCCAAACAGTTCAAAGAATTGGGACCACCAGAATTTAAGGGAAAGCCGGATCCGATCATGGCGGAAACGTGGGTCAAGCAAATTACCAAGATATTCGATGTCTTGGGATGCACAGAGGAACAGAAGGTTCCATTCGCCACCTTTATGTTCCGTGGCGAGGCAGATTACTGGTGGGAGTCTGTGAAGCGTACCCATCCAACCGCACTCAGCATGTCTTGGGAGACATTTCAGAAACTGTTCAATGACAAGTACTTTCCTGAAAGTATTCGTCATATGAAGGAGGTAGAGTTTATTAGACTGGAGCAGAATAACATGACGGTGTCTCAGTACGAGGCGAGATTTGCAGAGTTGTCCAGGTTTGCACCTCATTTGGTGGAGAATGAGGAACGTATGACGAGGATGTTTTTGAGAGGTTTGAAACCCGACATACGTCAATATCTCATTTCTCATAAATTTTCTCTCTATTAAGATGTTGTCAACAGGGCTCAATTATTAGAGCGAGATAATGAGTACGGTCAACTGAGGGACCACAACCAGGATCATATCGGTGACAGCAGTCATCAGAACAATGATAACCAGCGGAGACAGAAAAATACAGACAAGAACGGCAACCACTCTGGTGGTAATCGTGGCTATGAAAATAGAAGAAGCGAGTCGGGAGGAGATTTTAAAAAGAGGAGATTCAACAATGACAATACGAAGACGTCAGCACCAGCAACAACTGGTTCCAAGGGAGGAGAACGACCACCGGTTATATGCTATAAGTGCGAAAAAGAAGGACATATCAGCCCAAACTGCCCACAACAGTTTAAGGTATGTTATAATTGTGGAAAGGAAGGACATATCGCTCGAGATTGCACTATAGCAAAACCAAGTCCAGCGGGGATGGTGACTCAAAAAGCTGTCCCAGAAAAGATAAAGTCAACGGTTCCTGGAAGAGCATTTGTCGTGACTGGTCAACATGCGAGGAACCCAAACGAGGTGATCACGGGTAAGCTAATCATAAATTCATGCGAAGTTTATACCTTATTAGATACCGGTTCTACCCATTCTTTTATCTCTCCTGCTTGTGCTCAACGTTTAAACTTGACTCTGGAGAAGTTAAACTTTGATTTATCTGTGGAGACTCCGTTTTTCATCACATCCATTGTTTATAAATCTTGTATGATCCAAGTTGGCACCATCACCTTACCTGTTGACCTTATCTCTTTAAAGATACTTGCTTTTGATGTGATTTTAGGGATTGATTGGTTAACTACTCATCATGCCAAAATTGATTGTTTTCGTAAGGTTGTTAGTTTTCATATTCCTAACCAACCTGTTGTACGAATTCAAACAACTAAGCCATTAAAATCAATCACTGTTATATCAAGCCATAAAGCCATTCGTTTATTAAAAAATAGATGTCAAGCTTTCTTAGCCCATGTTATGGATTTGAATAAAGACACGTCAAATTTGAATAATATTCCTATTGTTATTGACTTTCCTGACGTATTTCCTGAAGAACTTCCCGGTCTACCCCGGAACGAGAAATTGAATTCTTTATTGATCTTGAACCTGGTACAAAGCCCATTTCTAAAACCCCATATCGAATGGCTCCTATTGAACTTCAGGAGTTAAAGGTCCAACTACAAGAGTTGTTGGACATCGGTTTCATTCGTCCTAGTACATCTCCTTGGGGTGCTCCTGTTTTATTTGTAAAGAAGAAAGACGGGAGTATGCGACTTTGTATTGATTACCGGGAATTAAACCATGTCACTATTAAGAATAGGTATCCGCTACCTCGTATTGATGACCTGTTTGACCAGTTACAAGGAGCACAATTCTTTTTAAAGATCGATCTTCGTTCTGGATATCATCAGCTGAAGGTTAAAACTGAGGATATTCCAAAGACTGCCTTCAGAACTCGGTACGGGCATTATGAATTCCTAGTCATGTCTTTTGGATTGACTAATGCTCATGCGGCTTTCATGGATATGATGAACCGAGTATTCAAGGATTATTTGGATCAGTTCGTTGTTGTCTTTATTGATGACATCCTCATATATTCCAAAAGCCGTGAAGATCATGAGCATCATTTGAAGCTTGTACTCCAAAGGCTGCGTGAAAACAAGTTATATGCTAAGTTGAAGAAATGCGAGTTCTGGCTTGAGGAAGTAGCTTTCCTAGGGCACGTGGTGTCAAAACATGGAGTATCTGTTGACCCGGCGAAGATTGAAGCAATACAAAGTTGGGAGCAACCAAAGACGGTGACCGAAGTACGTAGCTTTCTGGGCTTAGCTGGTTATTATCGGAGATTCGTGGAAGGATTTTCTCGAATCGCTACCCCGTTAACTCACCTGACTCGGAAAGATATCAAATTCGTATGGAGCGAGGAATGCGAGAAGAGTTTTCAAGAGCTTAAGAGGAGACTCATTTCGGCACCTGTTCTGACAATACCATCTGGTTCGGATGGATTTGTTATCTACAGTGATGCTTCAGGCAAAGGGTTAGGATGTGTTCTCATACAACATGGGAAAGTCATAGCCTATGCCTCGCGACAACTCAAAGAATATGAGAGAAATTATCCTACTCATGATTTGGAGTTGGCAGCAGTAGTTTTCGCGTTGAAGATCTGGAGACACTACCTGTATGGGGAGAAAGTGGAGATTTATACGGACCATAAAAGCCTCAAATATTTCTTCACCCAAAAAGAACTCAACATGCGGCAACGACGTTGGCTTGAACTATTGAAAGATTACGATCACACTATTCAATATCATCCTGGAAAAGCGAACGTAGTAGCTGACGCATTGAGTAGAAGATCATATGCAAGTACGAGTGCGATATCGTCAACACAAAGGCCCATTCTGTATGACTTGCAAAGGATGGAGATAGAATTAAAGACTCCAGGGACCCACATGATGATGGCGAATATACGAGTAGAACCAACTTTAATCGATAAAGTTAAAGCTGCTCAAGCAACGGACCTGGGACTGATGCATATGAAGAAGAAAGTGCAAGAAGGAGCTATTTCAGAAGCGAGAATTGATGAAGAAGGAATACTTAGATTCAACTCCAGACTTTGTGTTCCTAACGATTCTGACTTGAAGCATAGAATCATGATGGAGGCACACAACACACCGTTTGCAATCCATCCCGGGAGTACCAAAATGTATCATGATATTCGACATACATTTTGGTGGAACAATATGAAGAGAGAAATCGCGGAGTTTATCTCGAGGTGTTTAACCTGTCAACGTGTAAAGGCGGAACATCAAGTGCCAAAGGGTCCATTGCAACCACTTGAGATTCTGAAATGGAAGTGGGAACACATTACCATGGATTTCGTTACGGGTCTTCCCACGGTTTCTCAAGACATAAATGCGATTTGGGTTATTGTTGATAGATTAACCAAGTCTGCTCATTTCTTGCCGATATGGGAGACTTATTCTCTTGAACATCTTGCTCGTATATACGTAGATGAGATTGTGAGACTGCATGGCATGCCAGTATCCATAGTTTCGGATCGTGACCCAAGATTCACTTCAAGATTTTGGGTTAGCTTGCAAAAAGCTATGGGCACAGATTTACGATTTAGTTCGGCATACCATCCTCAAACGGACGGACAATCAGAGATGACTATTCAAACTCTTGAAGATCTATTAAGACTTTGTGTCCTAGATTTCAAAGGGAGTTGGGATAAGTACCTACCATTGGTGGAATTCTCTTACAATAACAGTTATCAGGTAAGTATAGGTGTGGCCCCATTTGAAGCATTATATGGACGAAAGTGTCGCTCTCCAGTATGCTGGTATGAGGTGGGTGAAGCAACATTATTGGGACCAGAGTTGGTACGCATGACTACAGAGAAGATCCAAACGATTCGATAACGTATACTAACGGCACAGGATCGACAAAAGAGTTATGCGAATCTTCATCGAAAGGACGTGGAATTTGACATTGGGGATCACGTATTGTTGCGTGTGGCTCCATGGAAAGGAGTTACAAGATTTGGGAAGAGAGGAAAGCTCAATCCACGATTTATTGGTCCATTTCAGATTCTTGATCGAGTAGGAAATGTGGCCTATAGACTCGCGTTACCTCCAAGTATGTCTCGTGTTCATAATGTTTTTCATATATCTGTGTTACGTAAATATGTGAAAGACCCAGACCACGTTATTGAGTTAGAACCAGACGAGATAGCTGAAGACTTAACGTACGAAGAGGTACCTGTCAAGATCTTGGATAGAAAGGAGCATGTCCTACGCACGAAGGTCATACCACAAGTTAAAGTTTTGTGGAGAAACCATGCTATTGAGAAAATGACCTGGGAGTTGGAAACGGAAATGAAAGCGAGGTATCCTCATCTTTTCGAAACACCAGGTACGTACGTCAATTTCGAGGACGAAATTTCATAAGGAGGGGAGGTTGTAAGACCCCAAATTATTAATAAATGAAATTTAAATTCCCTCTATTTATTATTTTGAACTAGTAAGTGTTAAATTGATTAATGAGGTTAGTTATGGGTAAAATGCGCAAATATTTCAAATAAGCAGGTGGTTATAAAATATTCATTGTTGTCGGGGAATATTCGGTTGGTCGTGGAATATTCTTCCTGTCGGGGAATATTCGTACGACATCGCAGTCTTTTGTGGGCCCCATAACGGAAAGCGATTGGATGAAGAAAACGACAAGTATATGTTGTTTATTAATAACGGCGTAGTTGTTGCCGTTAATACTGTTGAAATACCCGGTGGTTAAAAATACAGTAATAACGCGTGGTTGAACAGTAGCACACGGATTGCACAGTATAGTTGAATTATTGATTCGTACGTAAGAAGGCACTACTCAATAATTGTTACAGTAATTACTGTTCAATATTTTATTTTATTGGTTCAATAATTGCGGCATTGATATTTTATATTATTGTTGTTTCAATAATTGTTACTGCACAGTATTTCCCATTATCAGATCAATAATTCATATTATTTGAATAATATTATCAGATAACATTATTGGCAATGTCTAGAAAGTTCTGTCTAAGGAGAGGTTTGGTCACCTAATTGCGCGCCAGTAAGGAGAAATCCTTATTGGAAAGCCCCCTCTTTCCTGGGAACGGCCTGATTGTCATAAATGTGATTCTGTAATATTATTTGTGAATAATTAATTATTGATTCATATGATAAGGAAATATTTATTTTATGTGGATATAAATGATGGATATATTTATTTTTATGTGGATAAAAATGAAAGAATTAAAGCTGAGGTGTTTTATCAGTATTTTGTCGATGTGGGGGTATTAAAAATCATCCGTTTGTAGATTTCGGATATTTTTGATTTGGAATTTGGAAAAACTCAAAGCTACAAAGTTGTAGAGAATTCGATTTCAGTCAGAATGGACATAAAATTCGTATTTTTCTGATAAACAGTCTATTTTCTATGAATTACTGAAGTTTTGGAAAAGAAAATAATTTTTATTAAATTATGGGTGGGACCCACTTTTTTGTTGGTGGTGAATATGCATGTGGGCTGCTGGAAAATTCAGATTTTGCATGCCTTGATAGTCATGGTCTTAGCATACGTAAAGAAAATAAAATAAAATAATATATTTTATTATTTTAGTCTCCTATGGCGTTCTAACATTTTCCTATAAATAGAGGGCTAAGTTAGAATTGAAAATCACACCAGAAACAAAGTTTTCTTTCTTTCTCTCTCTATATTATCGAGCGTATTCTTGTGAGTATACTTTGAGTGTTGCTATACGGTGCTAGTTTCTGTCAGCACTATACCCGAAATTCAGTCAGAAGTACGATTATTTTGAGGTAAGGGATGTTATTTTATTCGAAAATGATATTATTTCTTCAATATCATTATGCCGAAATATTGGTTGGAAATTTTTATCCAATTTGGAACTTTTCACGTTGGGGTTACTATTCATGAGTTACTATTCATGAGTTACTATTCACGAGTTACTATTCACCGAAAAATAAAATTTTCTTCTTTTCGTCCAAAATATCTGGGTACTAGCTTTGATTGTATCCATGTTTTGATCATTCTTGAATTCTACTTCACTATGAATAATTATAAGGTATTTTTGGACATAGATAAATCGAAATACGAATCCTTAATATTTGTTATTTTGTTTCACTGGATTCGTTTTCTTTAAGATATTTTTAATCATCCTCAGTCCTAAATGATGATATTACTGAATATCTTTGGCCCGTAGTGCAAAGATGAATGATTAACTGATGAATATCTTTGGCCCGTAGTGCAAAGATGAACAGGTGTTGAGATGAACATGACCGACTGGTGATACAAATGAATATCTTTGGCCTGTAGTGCAAAGATGAATATTTGATTAAAGATGGTTATTGATTGTTGTTACAGGGATAAAATATTGATGATGGACTTTTAAATCTTAGAAGATAGTAGAACTCATTCTCTACTTGACTCCTCTAATGGTTTGCTGTTTCCGCTGCAGTTATTGATTTAAAACTTGTTGTCTATTGTATTCTATTAGATTTTTCCCTGTTTAAGACTAACGATAATTTGTTCTGTATTATCTTAGTCATAATGTTCTTTACTGGGCTAGTTGAGCTCACCCTTTTCCTTTTTGTTCCATTTTTCTCAGGAGGCGAGAATGCAGCGAGTACTAGTCGGGGTATGGAATGATGGTTCTAGAAGTTACTTTAGTAGTCCTCACCATTTTTGTGAAATAATGTATCAATAATTGTAATGAGGACTTATTTGAGTGTGGATATTGTCTAAATGATAATATTTGTATTTAAACTCACAGTTCTTGTGTTGAAATAATAAAGATGTAGTTATTTCTGTACCATGTATTTTGGCGACTCAGAATGGGTGTTGTATACCTATTTTGGGGGCGTCACAGATAACGGGGACGAAATCTGCTTTAAGGAAAGACTGTCCTTCAGTTGTCTTGATTTTAAAAATTTGTCAATTACATCTTGTAAGTCATTATTATAAAATTGTTTATCTTCTACTTCTGTTTATTTAACTAATATATAATAATAATCTAACAATCTTAAAGCAGATTTATCGTGTTATTTCTGAGTACTCCGTCTATACTAATTTATAAAAGAGAACTTTCGTAGTACTTATTCTATATTAATACCATAGTACTTATTCTATATTTATATATCTATATTAATATCGTATTACATAAACTATATTAATATATAAAATAGAATATTATAGTTCTTAAAACAAAACTTTCTTAGTTCTTATTCTATATTAATATATATAAAATAGAACATTATAGTTCTGTTTAGTTTCATTACAGAAATTTGTTTTTTAATTTATAAAAGTAAAATAAAAATAATATTAATAATATTAAATAGAGATTTACTTTATTGTAATTACAAATTTAGTTTTTGTTTTTCTCTTTCTATTGTTTCTATTTTATTAAAGTGATTATGTAAATTGTGTATTTAACAGAATTATAGAATTATCTAATTCAATTGTGCCTAACTCTATTACAACCAATGTTCCTACCCATGTTAGTCACGGTGAGAAACCTGAAAAATTCAGTGGGATTGATTTTAAAAGATGGCAACAGAAAATGTTGTTTTATCTTACTACATTGAATCTTTCAAGGTTTTTAAATGAGGATGCCCCTGTGGTAGATGGTAATGAAACTGATAGGACCACATTGGCTGATGTGGATGCATGGAAGCATTCTGATTTTCTTTGCAAAAATTATATCCTCAATGGATTGGACAATACATTGTATAATGTGTATAGCCCAATCAAAACTACTAAGTTATTATGGGAGTCTTTGGATAAAAAATATAAAACGGAAGATGCCGGCATGAAGAAATTCGTTGTCGGTAGATTCCTGGATTTTAAAATGGTTGATACAAAGACTGTCATAAATCAAGTCCAAGAGCTTCAATTGATAATTCATGAGATTCATGATGAAAAAATGGTTTTAAGTGAATCTTTTCAACTAGCCGCATTAATTGAAAAATTACCCCATTCTTGGAAAGATTTTAAAAATTATGTAAAGCATAAACGTAAAGAAATGGGGCTCGAGGACTTGATAGTTAGGTTGAGGATTGAAGAAGATAATCGAATGTCTGAAAAGAAAGTTGGAAAACTTACAATTACATCCAATTCTAATGTAATAGAGAGTGGTAACAAAACTAAGAAAAGGAAACACAACTATATATGAAGACCCAAGTCAAGGAAGCGGTCCTTCAAAGAAGTTCAAAGGAAAATGCTATAATTGCAACAAGATAGGGAATCTTGTAAAGGATTGTCACAAAACCAAAAAGCAAGAGAACTTCAAAAGGAAAAATGCTCAAGCAAACATAGCAGAAATAGACGAAGTATCTACTCAAATTTCTGATATGTATCTTTCAGCGGTTATCTCGGAAGCCAATTTGGTAGGAAATCCTAAAGAATGGTGGATTGATACTGGCGCTACACGCCACATATGCTCGGACAATAAACTGTTTACTACCTATCAACCAATAGAAAATGGTGAACAACTATTCATGGGTAATTCCTCCACTTCTAAAGTTGAAGGAAAAGGAAAGGCCGTGTTAAAGATGACTTCGGGCAAGGAACTCACACTCAATGATGTACTACATGTACTAAAAATTTGCAAGAATCTAGTTTCTGGATTTGTATTGAGCAAGAAAGGGTTCAAACTAGTGTTTCATGCTGATAAATTTGTACTTACTAAAAATGGAATGTATGTTGGAAAAGGCTATATGTGTGATGGGATGTTCAAAATGAACGCCATGACTATTGTACCAAATGTTATTAATAATAATAAAAACACATCTTCTGCTTATATGCTTGAGTCTATGAATGTGTGGCATGGTAGATTGGGACATGTGAAATATTGTACTTTAAATAAATTAATTAATTTTGAATTAATTCCAAAATTTAATACTGACAAAAGTCATAAATTGAAATATGTGTAGAGGCTAAATTGAACATCTTTTCATTCTATTGAAAGAAGTTCAGAACCTCTAGATTTAATTAACACTGAAATATGTGATTTAAAATTTTGCAAACTAGAGGTGCTAAAAAGTACTTTATTACTTTTGTAGATGATTCCACAAGATATTGTTATGTCTATCTTTTAAGGACAAAAGATGAAGTAATTGAAATGTTTAAACATTATAAGAATGAAGTTAAGAATCAACTTAACAAAAAGATTAAGGCTATAAGAAGAGATAAAGGTGGTGACTATGAATCACCATTTATAGATTTTTGTTTAGAAAATGGTATTATTCACCAAACTACCGTTTCTTATTCACCTCAATCAAATGGTGTTGCTGAACACAAGAATCGAACTTTAAAAGAAATGATGAATGCTATGTTAATAAGTTCTGGGTTACCTCATAACATGTGGGGGGAAGCATTGATATCTTCAAATTTTATTCTCAACCGTTTACTTCATAAGAAAACAAACAAGATACCTTATGAATTATGGAAAGGTCGAAAACCTTCTTATAAATATTTTCGAGCGTGGGGGTGTCTTGTGAAAGTAATAGTTCCTGATCCTAAGAGAGTTAAGATATGTCCTAAAATAATTGATTGCATATTCATAGGTTATGCAAATAACAGTAGTGCATATCGGTTTCTTGTGCATAAATCAGACATTCCTGATATTCATATCAATACATTTATAGAATCAAGGAATGCATCTTTCTTTGAAGATATTTTTTCATATAAAAATACACAAGAAACAAGTTTCCGTAAAAGACCTAATAATACTACGACTAGTAATAATAAAACTATAATAGACAAAGAGTCTAATGAACATGAAGATGAAGATGAACCTAGATGTAGTAGAAGGGTTAAGATTTCCAAGTCTTTTGGTCCTAACTTTCTAAGTTACATGCTAGAAAGTGAACCTCAAAGTGTGAAGCAAGCATTGTCTACTCCAAAGGCTTCATATTGGAAAGAAGCAATCAATAGTGAAATTGAATCTATTATGCAAAATCATAATTGGGAATTGGTGGATCTTCCACCAGGAACCAAACCATTAGGATGCAAATGGATCTTCAAATGGAAAATGAAAGCCGATGTATCTATTGATAAATACAAAGCAAGACTTGTAGCCAAAGGTTATATGTGATGCCCCCAAAATAGGTTTACATCACCTATTCTGAGTCACCAGATACATGGTACAGAATTCAAATACAACTTAATAATACAACTGTCGTGTACAATACGACAAAACATAAACTGTGAGTTTGAATACAAATATTGTCTTCTAGAGAGTATTCATACTCAAAAGGAGTCCTCATTACAATTATTATCACACTATTACATAGAATAGTGAGGACTACTAATGTTATCATCTAGGACCATCACTCTGTTCCCCGACTCGTCCCAACTATATTCTCATTTTCTGAAGAGAACAGTGAAAGAAAGGGTGAGCTCAACTAGCCCAGTAAGAAATATTATGACTAAGATAATGCAGAATAAATTATCATTAGTCTCCAACAATGTTAAACTGATAAAATATAATAGACATCAAGTTTAACTGCAGCGGATCAAGCAATCCATTAAAAGAGTCAAGCAGAGAATAAAATCTATTATCTTTTATGATTTAAAAGGTTTTTCATGACTTTTATTGCTGGGACTCAGCTTAATAAATAATCCACATCATCGAATCACCCCTGCACTACGGCCAAGGATATTCTTTAGTATCACGACCACGAATTATCCATGCACTACGGGTCAAAGATAATCGTGTTTTCATCAACGGTCCTGATCATGCTATGAAACAATTCATCTTTGCACTACGGCTAAAGAGAATCCATAGCCATAGTCATACCAAAAACTGTCCATCAATGCACTACGGGTCAATGAGGACTTTTTCCACATCATTTGTAACATTACGGTTATGATTATACTGAAAAATCCCTAGTCATAATCATACCAAGTCCATCTATGCACTACAGGCCACAGATGACTTTCAACATAATATAAGCATGAGGATGATGACAATGATATAAGAATTCAATAAAACAAGTTCAAGAATTAATTTGTTCAGGAACCAATAACGTCCAAATTGTCAACATGATACTTTTGTGTAGAGTAAAATTCAAGAATGCTCAGAAGAATATTTCCATGAAAAGATATTGGATGAAGCGCAAATATCAAGGATATTCTACTAATTTCATGGAGTATAGAAGTCAAAACTTTAATCAACTGAGTATAATAAAGAATGGAATAACAAAAGAAATCACCATGCATGCGGTACTTCGCATAGACAGGTTATTCCAACAGAATAATAATAACGAAACCAGGTCAGGTGAAATTTACACCGACATGATGTTCCAACAAAATAATAAAGACGAAACCAGATCCCGCGTAAAACGCACAGACAGGATTTTCTGACAGAATAATAAATAATGGAACCAGGTCCGGCGTAAAATGCACAGACAGGATATTCCAACAGAATAATAATAAAGACGGAACCATGTCCGGTGTAAAATATACAGACAGGATGTTCCAACAGAATAATAATAAAGACGAAACCATGTCCGGTGTAAAACACACAGACATGATGTTCCAACAGAATAATAGAAGAATGTCACCAAGTATAGGGTAGACCGCGTATACAGGTTATTCCAACAGAATAATAAATAATGGAATAACAGAAGTTCTCTTCATGAATACAAAAGAAATAATACCCCTTATGGGTACAACAAATAATATCCCTTACCTTTGAAAGAAGAGTATTCCGACTGGTAGGGCGAGAATATACTCGAAGAAACTTGTACTACGCTTAAAGCTTTCTTAAACTCTAAAGAAATACGCTCAAGATTATAGAAGAAGAACTCTCTCTATAGTTTCTCTCTCTAGAGTTTTAGTAAATTCGTAAGAAAATAATGAAGGAATGAGCTTCTATTTATAGGAAAATAGAATGCATAGTAACTAATCCATGAACGGTCCAGATTGATTTACTTTAATCTGACGGTCCATATTTAAAGAAAAATCTTTTAAATAAAATATAATATATTCTATTTATAGAATAACTTTAATAAAGTATTCTATTTTATATAAAAAGATGTTTCTGTTTTATTACGCTAATAATACGAATAAAATAAAACTTCATTATCGCTAAATAATTCATATTATTAATTGACAATAATTGAATCAAACTGAGTGACTAATCACGTAAGCCTCAATAATCAAAACCGTATGCTACTATGCAACCACACGTATTACTGTACTTTTACTACCGAGTAGTTCAACCGTATCAACGGTAAAACTTCCGTCGTTATTTTTAATAAAATATTTTTGTCATTTTTTCAATCCGACAATAATTTCATTGTGGGGTCCACTAATAATTGTGTCGTCGTACGAATATTCCCCGACAAAAATAATATTTCCCGACCAATCGAATATAATACAACAACTTGCATACTTTGCAAAATTTATAAATACTACCCACAACTATAACATTATCTTAAATTCACACCATAATATTAAAAAAAAATATTTCGAAAAATTAAATCTTTATTCATAAAATCTGGGGTTTCACAATCTCCCCTCCTTATGAAATTTCGCCCTCAAAATTTTCGTACGTACCTGGTATGCTGAACAGATGAGGACACTTCGTCAGATTAGAACTCTTGAGATATAACCTTTGAGTGTTGAATACATTCCAGAATTTTAATAGGTACATCTTCATATGTTAAATTATCCGCTATCTCGTCCGGTTCTAAATCAATAATGTGGTTCGGGTCGTCCACATATTTACGTAACATCAATACGTTAAAAAATATTATGAACACGCGATATACTTGGCGGTAAAACGAGTCTATAAGCCACAGTTCCTACTTGATCGAGGATTTCAAATGGGCCAATTAAATCGAGGGTTGAGATTTCCTCTCTTCATCGATTCTTGCTTCTAGAATAACGCCCTATTGAACCTTCTTCTTAGTATTCATCAGCTCCGGGTCCGTAGCTTGCACGGCTTTAACTTTATCGATTAAAGTCGATTTTAATCGTATATTTGTTATCTTCACGTGGGTCGCTAGAGTCTTTAACTCTATCTTCATCATTTGTAAGTTATACGAAATGGGTCTTTGTGTTAACAACATTTAACTCGCATACGATCTTCTACTCAACGCGTCAGCTACCACGTTCGCACTTTCACGATGATATTGAATGGTACGATCGTAATCTTCAACAGCTTGAGCCAACGTCTTTGGCGCATAATACGTTCGTTTTAGTTAGAAAAAAAATATATGAGGGTTTAAGAAATGGGTTTTGTACTGGGGTCAATACAAAATTCGATTTCATGCTCTGGGGTAGGCTAAGAAGTCTTCAAGAATACGTCAGGAAATTTATTAACAATAGAAATATCATTCAAAACTGTGACCCTCATCCAAGACTTGGATAACACGTTACATTGATACCTATCAACTTGCCATCATCATTTACAACGTCTCCTACGGAAAGTCTGGCTTTGGTGCATTCCACACCAGGAAGTCAACAACGAAAGGAACGGGGATCTTTACTTATGGCTTGATATGACAATGGCTGACTTTAGTGGTTTGGTTACTTGAATTCGCATAATAGGTTGGTTAGGAATATGAAAGCTAACAACCTTACGAAAAGCATGATGAGCAGTTAACCAATCGTTTCCAAAAATCACATCAATGCAAGTATTTTCAAAGAGATAAGATCGACAGGTAACGTGAAAGTGTTGATTTGAACAAAATTTATAAATAGTGGAGGTAACGAAGGTTTCTCCCAACTGAGTTTAAACAGATATATCAAAGTCTAACTTCTCCGAAGTTAAGTTCAAACATTGAACACAACTAGGTGAAATAAAAGAGTGAGTAGAACCGGTATCTAACACGGTATAGATTTCGCAAGAGTTTATGACTAACATACCCGTGATAATTTTATTCAGGTTCCTCGTCACGAAAAAAAAAACGCTCTCTCTTAAACTACCGGCTTTGGCTTGTCTGGGACATCCTTTGGCATCACTATCGCAGCTGGACTTGACTTCACCATACGATAAAATCGAGCTAGGTGACCTTCTCTTCCGTAATTAAAACACGCTTTGGATTGATGCGTACAGTTTGGACGGATGTGTCCCTCCTGTCCGCATTTGAAACATACGACCGGTGGTCGTTCTTCTTCCTTTGAAACGGGTGCTGGTACCGACGTCTTCATGTCATTGTTGAACCTTCTCTTCTTGAAATGTCCATTCTTATTGTTTTGACCATGATTACCACCGAAGTGGTTACCATTTCTGGCATGTTGATTCCCTCCATGCTTATTGTCACCGCTTTGATGATTGTTAACACCGATATTATCATTTTGCCGGCTGCTTTCTTTTGGTTGCGTTGACTCGTTATCGCGCTCCAATAACTGAGCCCTATTAACAACATCTGAATACAAACACAGTTTATGAGAGATAAGATATTGACGTATCTCAGGCTTCAAACTTCTAAAAAACATCCGCGTCATTCTTTCTTCATTATCAACTAAGTGGGATGCAAATCGGGATAACTCGACAAACTTGGCTTCGTACTACGACACAGTCATGTTGTTTTGCTCCAACTTGATAAATTCCACCTCTTTCATGTGACGAATGTTTTCGGGAAAGTACTTGTCATTGAACAACTCTTGAAACTTCTCCCAAGACATCTTGAGTGCGTCAGGCTGGGTACGTTTTACAGATTCCCACCAGTGATCTGCCTCTTCACGCAACATAAAGGTGGCAAAGGGAACCTTTTGCTCCTTGAAGCCTCTCAAGACATCAAATATCTTGGTGATCTGCTTTAACCATGTCTATGCCTTAAATGGTTATGGCTTTCCCAAAAATTCTGGTGGTCCCAGCTCCTTGAATTGCTTAGCGGTGACCAACCGTGGGTTGCCATTGTTTCCTCCTGCATTATAAATAGGAGCCGCCTTCGCTTGATGTTGCATGAATTCTAAAAAGCTCTTAAACGTACCGTCGGTCGTCAATTGAATAGTGTTGTTGTTTACATGAGGATTATCGCCATCCTGTTGCACATTGTCCTGATTATTGATCTGTGGAGACTCAACGGTCTCCTGTGCTCCATTGCTTATCTCAATATTTTCAGATGCCATTTTCAAATACTGTTACAAAATAAGGGTTAATTAACATATCACATATTATCTCTATACTCTGACCGACCAATTAAATAACAAGTAAACTTAGGTAGGTCATACTAGCGAAGGAATTCCCCGTCTCTCCCCTCCTAGTTCTATTCTCACATCCTAGCCAGGGATCATATCCCTAAGCTTTGATACCAACTGTGACGCCCCCAAAATAGGTATACATCACCTATTCTGAGTCGCCAGATACATGGTACAGAATTCAAATACAACTTAATAATACAACTGTCGTGTACAATACGACAAAACATAAACTGTGAGTTTGAATACAAATATTGTCTTCTAGAGAGTATTCATACTCAAAAGGAGTCCTCATTACAATTATTATCACACTATTACATAGAATAGTGAGGACTACTAATGTTATCATCTAGGACCATCACTCTGTTCCCCGACTCGTCCCAACTATATTTTCATTTTCTGAAGAGAACAGTGAAAGAAAGGGTGAGCTCAACTAACCCAGTAAGAAATATTATGACTAAGATAATACAGAATAAATTATCATTAGTCTCCAACAATGTTAAACTGATAAAATATAATAAACATCAAGTTTAACTGCAGCGGATCAAGCATTCCATTAAAAGAGTCAAGTAGAGAATAAAATCTACTATCTTTTATGATTTAAAAGGTTTTTCATGACTTTTATCGCTGGGACTCAGCTTAATAAATAATCCACATCATCGAATCACCCCTGCACTACGGCCAAGGATATTCTTTAGTATCACGACCACGAATTATCCATGCACTACGGGTCAAAGATAATCGTGTTTTCATCAACGGTCCTGATCATGCTATAAAATAATTCATCTTTGCACTACGGCTAAAGAGAATCCATAGTCATAATCATACCAAAAACTGTCCATCAATGCACTACGGGCCAATGAGGACTTTTTCCACATCATTTGTAACATTACGGTTATGATTATACCGACAAATCCCTGGTCATAATCATACCAAGTCCATCTATGCACTACAGGCCACAGATGACTTTCAACATAATATAAGAATGAGGATGATGACAATTGTAAGACCCCGAATTTTATGAAATAAAAGTATTCAATTTTTCTTATAATTACTATTCAGTAAATGGTTAAATTGATAAAAGTTTAAAGTTATGAATGAAATATGATTTTTTTTCAAAATAAGCAAGTGGTTATAAAATAATCATTGTTGTCGGGGAATATTCGTTTGGTCGTGGAATATTCTTTCTGTCGGGGAATATTCGTACGACGGCGCAGCCATTTGTGGGCCCCATAACAGAATAACTGTCGGGTGAAGAAAACGACAAATTTAAGTTTTTACAAATAACGACGTAGTTATTACCGTTAACACTGTTGGAATACCCGGTGGTTAAAATACAGTAATACGCGTTATTGCACAGTAGCACACGGTATTGCACAGTATTTTTGAAATTATTGATTCTTACGTAAGAAGGCATTACTCAATAATTGTTACAGTAGTTACTGTTCAATATTTTATTTTATTGATTCAATAATTGTTGCGTTGATATTTTATATTATTGTTGTTTCAATAATTGTTGCTGCACAGTATTTTCCTTTATCAGATCAATAATTCATATTATTTGAATAGTATTATTAGATAGCATTATTGGCAATGTCTAGAAAGTTCTGTCTAAGGAGAGGTTTGGTCATCTAATTGCGCGCCAGTAAGGAGAAATTCTTATTGGAAAGCCCCCTCTTTCCTGGGAACGGCCTGGTTGTCATAAATGTGATTCTGTAATATTATTTGTGAATAATTAATTATTGATTCATATGATAAGGAAATATTTATATTATGTGGATATAAATGAGGGATATATTTTTGTGGTTAAAAATGAAGGAGTTAATGTTGAGGTTTTTATCAGTATTTTTGTCGGAATGGAGGTATTAAAAATCAGGGTTTTTGAGATATTTTGCGGGGGTTATAATTTTTAATCCGACCGTTGGATCGTGGTAATTTTTGGATATGTTATACATATATAAGTTGAGTATATGCCCACAAATTTTGAACCGTTAAAAATGAACGTATGATTTATTATGAATTTTACGAGATGACTGGTTCAGAAATTGTTGAATTTTTGGAGTTTATCATTTTGGTGGAAAATTCTAGAATTGGTGGGCCCCACTTGTGGTTGGTGAAGAAATATGCTGAATTATATTTCAAATGTGGTGGGTGGGAATAGTAGCAGGTAAAGCCATCAGGTTGCAGGTCAAACCTACCAAAATTTTCCTATAAATAGAGGACTAAGTTAGAATTGAAAAACACACCAGAAACATAAGTTTTCTCTCTTTCTCTCTCTATATTATGAAGCATATTTTGTGAGTTTTTAGATACTTGGTGAGTTGCTATTCATCAGTGCAAGTTTTCTTCAGCATCATATCCGATATCCAGTCAGAAGTACTGCTCTTTTGAGGTAAGGGATTGTAAGGGATTGTAAGGGATAGTAAAGGATTGTAAGGGATAGTAAGGGATTTTAAGAGTTGTTATGTTTTTCAGTTTCGTAATTTTTCTGAACTTCAAAAATTCTGAAAAAATTTGAAATGATATTTTGATGAGTTTTATTGATTGTGTCCAAAAATGGTGATTTTTGGATGTATAGATTAAGAGTTATGAATTTTACGGGAAAAGACTATTTTAAAAGTAACCGCTTATAATTCCTTGTGGTTAACTCCAAAATTGATGAAATTTTTATTGGGAGTACATGTATATGATAGAAGTATACTCTGTAAATTTCAGAATTTTTAGACAAAAGTACAATTTTTGATAAATGTCTAAATATTCGGTTGTTTTGGCCATATGAAAAATAGTAAATGACTTTTAAAAATTCTGAGAAAAATATATGTTCACTATGGGACTATATTATGCTAAATCTCAGAAAAGAAATATTTTTGGGACTGATTTGGTATTTTTCATAAAAATGGTCTAGTTATGAGTAAATGAATTAAATATGTTTTGTGAAGTAAGAAAATTGGAAAATAGGATTTTATGGCTTGAGAATCCTATATGAGGTATATGCAGATTTTTTATGAGGGTTTTGATTATTGATGATGAAATTGTAAGAGTTGGCATTTTATGATGATTAAATGCATTAATTAGTAAAGTGTAAACAATTAAAATAAATTGTTTATAAATTTAAGAAATGTTATTCTTTCAATATCATTATACCGAAATATTGGTATATATTTTATTGTGGAATTTCTATCTTTTGTGTCGGGGTTACTATTCATGAGTTACTATTCACGATTTACTATTCATGAGTTACGAATATTACTCTTGAGATTAAAACTATATGTTGATCATATTATTTTTATCATCATATATAACATTTTTATAACCCTGATGTTGAAATTCTCTTTCACTGGAGTGTAAAGATGGGCAGATTATTGGTATGATCATGACTAGGGTTCTCTTTGGCCTGTAGTGCAAAGTTGAATTGTGACTGGTATGATCATGACCATTGAATTTATAATTGAATATCTTAAGCTTAAGTGCAAAGGTGAATTGATCAACATGGTTATAATTATTGTTTATATAAATTCTGAAATGATTATATATTTCTTTGAGATGTGAATATCTTTAGCCTGTAGTGCAAAGATGAACTGTTGTTGAATATCTTTGGCCGTAGTGCAAAGATGGTTTGTTGATGAATATCTTTGGCCTGTAGTGCAAAGATGAACTGTTGTTGAATATCTTTGGCCTGTAGTGCAAAGATGAACTGTTGTTGAATATCTTTGGCCCGTAGTGCAAAGATGGTTTGTTGATGAATATCTTTGGCCCGTAGTGCAAAGATGGATTTGTTAGTATGATTATAAACAGGAATTGTGATTTGGTATAACCATGATCTTTGATGTTTCAGGTAAAGACAGGTGATGAAAATATTCTTCGTCCTGGGTGCGAAGAAAAATTTATAGTCACAATTATGATTATGAGTTATTCATATGATTGTGGAAAGGAACTGTTGAGTGATGTTACATGGATAAAATATTGTTGGTGGATTTTTAACATGGAGAAGATAATAGACTTTATAGTCTATTTGACTCTTCTAATGGATTGCTCGTTCCGCTGCAACTATGGTTGAAATTTTATCATTTACCATATGTTCTAAATCTCTGATTTATTATTGATGAAGGCTATTGATAATTTAATTATCTTTAGTCATGATATTCTTTACTGAGCTAGTTGTGCTCACCCTTTTGCTTCACAATTCCTTTCAGGTAATAAGAGTGTAGCTGGGTCGAGCGGGGGTAACAAGGGAATAGAACGGTGGTCATCATTTAGTAGTTATATTTGGTGAAGAAAATAGGGTGAGGCGAACCCAACGTTGGAAGGGTGTTTTGTCACTATCATACAAGATGTCTAATGACATACAACCTCGTGTCATCATAAGACAGGGTTGTGCTCATCCACTTGCTGAGTATATCTATGGGCACTACCTATATAATCTTGGTGTTTGTTTGAAGTATAATTCTCAATTAGAGACAGTGGAGATAATGATAAGTCAAGAGAAAACTCACCATTGGAAAGAATATGATAGTAATCTTCTCGTTTTTCTTTGGGGTCTATTGGGTCAACCAAGGATAATTCTGTGGCCATATGATATCTATCATAACCTAGACGCGTGGCCTCCCATGTACGAAGGTTTCCTTGAGCACTTCCCAAATATTCTAATTTCTAAAACAGTTTTTGACTGTACCTTTATGTAAGGTACCTTTGTGAGGTGCTGATACATGATGGTGTCCAATGTCACATTTGGTATATATTTGTATCCAAACTCACAGCATATGTGTTGTTGTATTTTGCACGACAATTGTTGTAATAAAGTTGTAGTTGTTTTCTGTACCATGTATTTGACGACTCAGAATGGGTTGGATGGAATGGACCTATTTTGGTGTCGTTACATTTGGTATCAGAGCTTGGGGATATGATCTCTGGCGGAGATCGGGGAATACAACTAGGAGGGGAGAGATGAGTAAATTCTTCGCTAGTGTGTCTTACCTAAGCTTATTTGTTGGTCAGTCATAATATCGGGATATTATGTGATATGTTAATTTGTTAAATTAACCTTTATTTTGAAGCTGTATTCTAGAATGATATTTGAAATACAGGAGATGAGCAATGGAGAAATTATGATGACAGGGAAGATGGAATCTAAAATGAAAGGAATGTATTCTCAATTCTTTGAAATACCAGGTACGTAAATTTCGGGGACGAAATTTCATAAGGAGGGGAGATTGTAAGACCCCGAATTTTATGAAATAAAAGTATTCAATTTTTCTTATAATTACTATTCAGTAAATGGTTAAATTGATAAAAGTTTAAAGTTATGAATGAAATATGATTTTTTTTCAAAATAAGCAAGTGGTTATAAAATAATCATTGTTGTCGGGGAATATTCGTTTGGTCGTGGAATATTCTTTCTGTCGGGGAATATTCGTACGACGGCGCAGCCATTTGTGGGCCCCATAACAGAATAACTGTCGGGTGAAGAAAACGACAAATTTAAGTTTTTACAAATAACGACGTAGTTGTTACCGTTAACACTGTTGGAATACCCGGTGGTTAAAATACAGTAATACGCGTTATTGCACAGTAGCACACGGTATTGCACAGTATTTTTGAAATTATTGATTCTTACGTAAGAAGGCACTACTCAATAATTGTTACAGTAATTACTGTTCAATATTTTATTTTATTGATTCAATAATTGTTGCGTTGATATTTTATATTATTGTTGTTTCAATAATTGTTGCTGCACAGTATTTTCCTTTATCAGATCAATAATTCATATTATTTGAATAGTATTATTAGATAGCATTATTGGCAATGTCTAGAAAGTTCTGTCTAAGGAGAGGTTTGGTCATCTAATTGCGCGCCAGTAAGGAGAAATTCTTATTGGAAAGCCCCCTCTTTCCTGGGAACGGCCTGGTTGTCATAAATGTGATTCTGTAATATTATTTGTGAATAATTAATTATTGATTCATATGATAAGGAAATATTTATTTTATGTGGATATAAATGAGGGATATATTTTTGTGGTTAAAAATGAAGGAGTTAATGTTGAGGTTTTTATCAGTATTTTTGTCGGAATGGAGGTATTAAAAATCAGGGTTTTTGAGATATTTTGCGGGGGTTATAATTTTTAATCCGACCGTTGGATCGTGGTAATTTTTGGATATGTTATACATATATAAGTTGAGTATATGCCCACAAATTTTGAACCGTTAAAAATGAACGTATGATTTATTATGAATTTTACGAGATGACTGGTTCAGAAATTGTTGAATTTTCGGAGTTTATCATTTTGGTGGAAAATTCTAGAATTGGTGGGCCCCACTTGTGGTTGGTGAAGAAATGTGCTGAATTATATTTCAAATGTGGTGGGTGGGAATAGTAGCAGGTAAAGCCATCAGGTTGCAGGTCAAACCTACCAAAATTTTCCTATAAATAGAGGGCTAAGTTAGAATTGAAAATCACACCAGAAACATAAGTTTTCTCTCTTTCTCTCTCTATATTATGAAGCATATTTTGTGAGTTTTTAGATACTTGGTGAGTTGCTATTCATCAGTGCAAGTTTTCTTCAGCATCATATCCGATATCCAGTCAGAAGTACTGCTCTTTTGAGGTAAGGGATTGTAAGGGATTGTAAGGGATAGTAAAGGATTGTAAGGGATAGTAAGGGATTTTAAGAGTTGTTATGTTTTCAGTTTCGTAATTTTTCTGAACTTCAAAAATTCTGAAAAAATTTGAAATGATATTTTGATGAGTTTTATTGATTGTGTCCAAAAATGGTGATTTTTGGATGTATAGATTAAGAGTTATGAATTTTATGGGAAAAGACTATTTTAAAAGTAACCGCTTATAATTCCTTGTGGTTAACTCCAAAATTGATGAAATTTTTATTGGGAGTACATGTATATGATAGAAGTATACTCTGTAAATTTCAGAATTTTTAGACAAAAGTACAATTTTTGATAAATGTCTAAATATTCGGTTGTTTTGGCCATATGAAAAATAGTAAATGACTTTTAAAAATTCTGAGAAAAATATATGTTCACTATGGGACTATATTATGCTAAATCTCAGAAAAGAAATATTTTTGGAACTGATTTGGTATTTTTCATAAAAATGGTCTAGTTATGAGTAAATGAATTAAATATGTTTTGTGAAGTAAGAAAATTGGAAAATAGGATTTTATGGCTTGAGAATCCTATATGAGGTATATGCAGATTTTTTATGAGGGTTTTGGTTATTGATGATGAAATTGTAAGAGTTGGCATTTTATGATGATTAAATGCATTAATTAGTAAAGTGTAAACAATTAAAATAAATTGTTTATAAATTTAAGAAATGTTATTCTTTCAATATCATTATACCGAAATATTGGTATATATTTTATTGTGGAATTTCTATCTTTTGTGTCGGGGTTACTATTCATGAGTTACTATTCACGATTTACTATTCATGAGTTACGAATATTACTCTTGAGATTAAAACTATATGTTGATCATATTATTTTTATCATCATATATAACATTTTTATAACCCTGATGTTGAAATTCTCTTTCACTGGAGTGTAAAGATGGGTAGATTATTGGTATGATCATGACTAGGGTTCTCTTTGGCCTGTAGTGCAAAGTTGAATTGTGACTGGTATGATCATGACCATTGAATTTATAATTGAATATCTTAAGCTTAAGTGCAAAGGTGAATTGATCAACATGGTTATAATTATTGTTTATATAAATTCTGAAATGATTATATATTTCTTTGAGATGTGAATATCTTTGGCCTGTAGTGCAAAGATGAACTGTTGTTGAATATCTTTGGCCGTAGTGCAAAGATGGTTTGTTGATGAATATCTTTGGCCTGTAGTGCAAAGATGAACTGTTGTTGAATATCTTTGGCCTGTAGTGCAAAGATGAACTGTTGTTGAATATCTTTGGCCCGTAGTGCAAAGATGGTTTGTTGATGAATATCTTTGGCCCGTAGTGCAAAGATGGATTTGTTAGTATGATTATAAACAGGAATTGTGATTTGGTATAACCATGATCTTTGATGTTTCAGGTAAAGACAGGTGATGAAAATATTCTTCGTCCTGGGTGCGAAGAAAAATTTATAGTCACAATTATGATTATGAGTTATTCATATGATTGTGGAAAGGAACTGTTGAGTGATGTTACATGGATAAAATATTGTTGGTGGATTTTTAACATGGAGAAGATAATAGACTTTATAGTCTATTTGACTCTTCTAATGGATTGCTCGTTCCGCTGCAACTATGGTTGAAATTTTATCATTTACCATATGTTCTAAATCTCTGATTTATTATTGATGAAGGCTATTGATAATTTAATTATCTTTAGTCATGATATTCTTTACTGAGCTAGTTGTGCTCACCCTTTTGCTTCACAATTCCTTTCAGGTAATAAGAGTGTAGCTGGGTCGAGCGGGGGTAACAAGGGAATAGAACGGTGGTCATCATTTAGTAGTTATATTTGGTGAAGAAAATAGGGTGAGGCGAACCCAACGTTGGAAGGGTGTTTTGTCACTATCATACAAGATGTCTAATGACATACAACCTCGTGTCATCATAAGACAGGGTTGTGCTCATCCACTTGCTGAGTATATCTATGGGCACTACCTATATAATCTTGGTGTTTGTTTGAAGTATAATTCTCAATTAGAGACAGTGGAGATAATGATAAGTCAAGAGAAGACTCACCATTGGGAAGAATATGATAGTAATCTTCTCGTTTTTCTTTGGGGTCTATTGGGTCAACCAAGGATAATTCTGTGGCCATATGATATCTATCATAACCTAGACGCGTGGCCTCCCATGTACGAAGGTTTCCTTGAGCACTTCCCAAATATTCTAGTTTCTAAAACAGTTTTTGACTGTACCTTTATGTAAGGTACCTTTGTGAGGTGCTGATACATGATGGTGTCCAATGTCACATTTGGTATATATTTGTATCCAAACTCACAGCATATGTGTTGTTGTATTTTGCACGACAATTGTTGTAATAAAGTTGTAGTTGTTTTCTGTACCATGTATTTGACGACTCAGAATGGGTTGGATGGAATGGACCTATTTTGGTGTTGTTACAACAATGATATAAGAATTCAATAAAACAAGTTCAAGAATTAATTTGTTCAGGAACCAATAACGTCCAAATTGTCAACATGATACTTTTGTGTAGAGTAAAATTCAAGAATGCTCAGAAGAATATTTTCATGAAAAAGATACTGGATGAAGCGCAAATATCAAGGATATTCTACTAATTTCATGGAGTATAGAAGTCAAAACTTTAACCAACTGAGTATAATAAAGAATGGAATAACAAAAGAAATCACCATGCATGCTGTACATCGCATAGACAGGTTATTCCAACAGAATAATAATAACGAAACCAGGTCAGGTGAAATTCACACCGACAGGATGTTCCAACAAAATAATAAAGACGGAACCAGGTCCGGCATAAAATGCACAGACAGGATATTCCGACAAAATAATAAATAATGGAACCAGGTCCGGCATAAAACGCATAGACAGGATATTCCAACAGAATAATAATAAAGACAGAACCAGGTCCGGTGTAAAACACACAGACAGGATGTTCCAACAGAATAATAATAAAGACAGAACCAGGTCCGGTGTAAAATATACAGACATGATGTTCCAACAGAATAATAGAAGAATGTCACCAAGTATAGGGTAGACCGCGTATACAGGTTATTCCAACAGAATAATAAATAATGGAATAACAGAAGTTCTCTTCATGAATACAAAAGAAATAATACCCCTTACGGGTACAACAAATAATATCCCTTACCTTTGAAAGAAGAGTATTCCGACTGGTAGGGCGAGAATATAGTCGAAGAAACTTGTACTACGCTCAAAGCTTTCTTAAACTCTAAAGAAACACGCTCAAGATTATAGAAGAAGAACTCTCTATATAGTTTCTCTCTCTAGAGTTTTAGTAAATTCGTAAGAAAATAATGAAGGAATGAGCTTCTATTTATAGGAAAATAGAATGCGTAGCAACTAATCCATGAACGATCCAGATTGATTTACTTTAATCTGACGGTCCATATTTAAAGAAAAATCTTTTAAATAAAATATAATATATTCTATTTATAGAATAACTTTAATAAAGTATTCTGTTTTATATAAAAAGATGTTTCTGTTTTATTACGCTAATAATACGAATAAAATAAAACTTCATTATCGCTAAATAATTCATATTATTAATTGACAATAATTGAATCAAACTGAGTGACTAATCACGTAAGCCTCAATAATCAATACCGTATGCTACTATGCAAGCACACGTATTGTGACAACCCCAAAATAGGTCCATTCCATCCAACCTATTCTGAGTCGCCAAATACATGGTACAGAAAACAACTATAACTTTATTACAACAATTGTCGTGCAAAATATAATAACACATATGCTGTGAGTTTGGATACAAATATATACCAAATGTGACTCATGTTCCAACCGTGGACATCACCTCACAATGACACCTTACATAAAGGTATAGTCAAAAACTGTTTTAGAAATTAGAATCTTTGGGAAGTGCTCAAGCAAACCTTTGTACATGGGAGGCCATGCGCCTAGGTTATGATAGATATCATATGGCCACAGAATTATTCTTGGTTGACCCAATAGGCCCCAAAGAAAAACGAGAAGATTACTATCATATTCTTCCCAATGGTGAGTCTTCTCTTGACATATCATTATCTCTACTGTCTCTAATTGAGAATTATACTTCAAACAAACACCAAGATTATATAGGTAGTGCTCGTATATATACTCAGCAAGTGGATAAGCACATCCCTGTCTTATGATGACACGAGGTTGTATGTCGTTAGACATCTTGTATGATAGTGGCAAACCACCATTCCAACGTTGGGTACACCTTACCCTATTGGATTCACCAAATAAAACTACTAAATGAACTTTTCTATACTGCTTCGGGAGAACATCCACAGCTAGAGACCACCGTTCTATTTCCCCGTTACCCTCGCTCGACCCAGCTACACTCTTATTACCTGAAAGGAATTGTGAAGCAAAAGGGTGAGCACAACTAGCTCAGTAAAGAATATCATGACTAAAGATAATTAAATTATCAATAGCCTTCATCAATAATAAATCAGAGATTTAGAACATATGGTAAATGATAAAAATTTCAACCATAGTTGCAGCGGAACGAGCAATCCATTAGAAGAGTCAAATAGACTATAAAGTCTATTATCTTCTCCATGTTAAAAATCCATCAACAATGTTTTATCCCTGTAACATCAATCAACAATTCTGGTCCACAATCATATGAATAACTCATAATCATAACTGTAGTTCTAAATTCCTCTTCTCATCCAGGACGAAGATAATTTTTATCACCTATCTTTACCTGAAACATCAAAGATCATAGTTACACCAAATCACATTTCCTGTTCATAATCATACTAATAACTTCATCTTTGCACTACGGGCAAAGATATTCATTTGTATCACCAGTTGGTCATGTTCATCTCAACACCTGCTCATCTTTGCACTACTGGCCAAAGATATTCAACAACAGGTCATCTTTGCACTACGGGCCAAAGATATTCATCAACAATTCATCTTTGTACTACAAGCCAAAGATATTCATTAATATTTCATCTTTGCACTACAGGCCAAAGATATTCCTCAACAGTTCATATTTGCACTACAGCCAAATATATTCATCAACAGTTCATATTTGCACTACAGGCCAAATATATTAATATCTTAAAGAAATATATAATCATTTATATAAACAATAATTATAACCATGTTAATCATTTCACCTTTGCACTTAAGATGAAGATATTCAATTATAAATTCAATGGTCATGATCATACTAGTCAATAATTCAACTTTGCACTACTGGCCAAAGAGAACCCAAAGTCATGATCATACCAATAATCTACCCATCTTTACACTCAAGTGAAAGAGAATTTCAACATCAGGGTTATAAAAATGTTATATATGATAATAAAAATAATATGATCAACATATAGATTTAATCTCAAGAGTAATATTCATAAATCAACTATAATTTGGTTAGAAAAAGAAACCAATTTTATCGTGAATAGTAACTCGTGAATAGTAACTCATGAATAGTAATTCTGACAAAAAATATAGAAATTCCACAATAAAATACATACCAATATTGCGGTATAATGATATTGAAAGAATAATATTTCTTAAGCTTATAAACAATTTATTTTAATTGTTTACACTTTACTAAATAATGCATTTAATCATTCTAAAATGCCAAACTCATAAGATTTCATCACCAATAACCAAAACCCTCGTCAAAAATCTGCATATACCTCATATAGGATTCTCAAGTCATAAAATCCTATTTTCCAATTTTCTTACTTCACAAAACATATTTAATTTATTTACTCATAACTAGACCATTTTCATGAAAAATACCAAATCAGTTCTAAAAATATTTCTTTTCTGAAATTTAGCATAATATAGTCCTATAGTGAACATATATTTTTTTTAGAATTTTTAAAAGTCATTTACTATTTTTCATATGGCCAAAACAGCCGAATATTTAGACATTTATCAAAAATTGTACTTTTGTCCAAAAATTCTGAAATTTACAGAGTATACTTCTATCATATACATGTACTCCTAATAAAAATTTCATCAATTTTGGAGTTAACCACAAGGAATTATAATCGATTACTTTTAAAATAGTCTTTTCTCATAAAATTCATAACTCTCAATCTATACATCCAAAAATCACCATTTTTGGACACAATCAAGAAAATCATCAAAATATCATTTCAAATTTTTTCAGAATTTTTGAAGGTCAGAAAAATTACAAAACTGGAAAATATAACAACCCTTAAAATCCCTTACTATCCCTTACCTCAAAAGTGCAGTATTTCTGACTAGAATGCAAAGTCGAAGGAAACTTGCACTGAATAGCAACTCTCACAGTATCTAAATACTCACAAAATATACTTCATAATATAGAGAGAGAAAGAGAGAAAACTTATGTTTCTGGTGTGATTTTCAATTCTAACTTAGCCATCTATTTATAGGAAAATGTTAGCACGCCGAAGCAGACTTAACCTGCAACCTGATGGCTTTACCTGCTACTATTCCCACCCACCACATTTGAATAAAAATCTCAGCACATTTCTTCACCAACCAAAAGTGGGGCCCACCAATTCTAGAATTTTTCACCAAAATGATTAACTCCGAAAATTTAACACTTTCTGAACCAGTCATCTCGTAAAATTCATAACAAATCATACGTTCATTTTTAACGGTTCAAAATTTGTGGACATATACTCAACTTATATATGTATAACATATCCAAATATTACCACGATCCAACGGTTGGATTAATAATTATAACCCTCGCAAAATATCTTAAAAATCCTAATTTGATTTTCAATACCTCCGTTCTGACAAAAATACAGATAAAACACCTCAACATTAACTCCTTCATTTTTAACCACAAAAATATATCCCTCATTTATATCCACATAAAATAAATATTTCCTTATCATATGAATCAATAATTAATTATTCACAAATAATATTACAGAATCACATTTATGACAACCAGGTCGTTCCCAGGAAAGAGGGGGCTTTCCAATAAGAATTTTTCTTTACTGGCGCGCAATTAGGTGACCAAACCTCTCCTTAGACAGAACTTTCTAGACATTGCCAATAATGTTATCTAATAATATTATTCAAATAATATGAATTATTGATCTGATAATAGAAAATACTGTGCAGTGACAATTATTGAACAACAATAATATAAAATTTCAACGTAGCAATTATTGAATCAATAAAATAAAATATTGAACAGTAATTACTGTAACAATTATTGAGTAGTGCCTTCTTACTTAATAATCAATAATTTCAAAAATACTATGCAATACCGTGTGCTACTGTGCAATAACGCGTATTACTGTATTTTAACCACCGGGAATTCTAACAGTGTTAACGGTAACAACTACGCCGTTATTTGTAAAAACTCAAATTTGTCGTTTTCTTCACCCGACAGTTATTCTGTTATGGGGCCCATAAATGGCTGCGCCGTCGTACGAATATTCCCCGACAGAAAGAATATTCTACGACCAAACGAATATTCCCCGACAACAATGAATATTTTATAACCACTTGTGTATTTTGAAAAAAAATATTCATATATCACCCTTAACTTTAACATTTATCAATTTAACCATTTACTGAATAGTAATTATAAGAAAAATTGAATACTTTTATTTCATAAAATTCGGGGTCTTACACGTATTACTGTACTTTTACTACCGAGTAGTTCAACAGTATCAACGGTAAAACTTCCGCCGCTATTTTTAATAAAATATTTTTGTAGTTTTCTCAATCCGACAATAATTTTATTGTGGGGTCCACCAATAATTATGCCGTCGTACGAATATTCCCCGACAAAAATAATATTCCCCGACCAATCGAATATAATACAACAACTTGCATACTTTGTAAAATTTATAAATACTACCCACAACTATAACATTATCTTAAATTCACACCATAATATTAAAAAAAAATATTTCGAAAAATTAAATCTTTATTCATAAAATCTGGGGTTTCACATTATAGGCAAAAGGAAGGACTTGATTATTTCGACATTTATTCACCAGTTACAAGGATAACATCTATTCGAATGTTAATTGCAATAGCTGCAATACACAATTTAGAAATACATCAAATGGATGTTAAAACTGCCTTTCTTAGTGGTGAATTAGAGGAAGAAATTTTTATAGAGCAACCAGAATGTTTTATTGCTCCTGGAAAAGAAAAGAAAGTTTGCAAGCTTGTTAAATCATTATATGGTTTGAAACAAGCACCAAAGTAGTGGCATGAAAAAATTGATAATGTTATGATATCAAATAATTTCAAAATAAATGAGTGACAAATGTGTTTATGTCAAAAACACTCAAAGGTAATAGTTAATCTATACGTGGATGATATGTTAATTATTGGTAGTAATAATGATGTTATTAATGCTACCAAAAAAATATTAATTAGTAAGTTTAAAATGAAAGACATGGGCCTAGTAGATGTTATTCTAGGAATCAAAATTTCCAGAATATCTAGTGGACTTATTGTGTCTCAATCTCATTATATTGAGAAAATACTTGCAAAGTATAATAAATATGAGAAAAGTCCAGTAAGAACACATGTTGACCCAACACTTCATCTCACTACTAATCATGGTGAAAGTATATCTCAATTGAAATATTTTCGTATAATAGGCAGTTTAATGTATTTATCAAACTGCACCCGACCAGACATAGCATACTCAATAAGTAAGTTACTTCGATATACAAGTAATCCTGAAAAAAATATTGGAAGTCTTTAGTAAGAGTACTTAGATATCTAAGATACAGTTTAACTGATGGATTGCATTATACAAGATATCCAGCTGTACTTGAAGGATACACTGATGCAAATTGGATATATGACTCCCATGATACTAAATCCACAAGTGGATATGTGTTTACTCTAGGAGGTGCAGTTGTATCATGAAAATCCTCTAAGCAAACATGTATTGCAAGATCCACTATGGAATCTGAATTTATTGCTTTAGATAAAGCAGGAGAAGAAGCAGAATGACTTCGTAATTTTTTGGAGGATATTCCTATTTGGCCTAAACCAGTGCCACAAATTATTATTCATTGTAATAGTCAATCAGTGATTGGTAGGGCACAAAATAGTAATTATAACGGTAAGTCTAGACATATACGTTGACGACATGAAACTTTTAAATAATTACTCTCAAATGGTATAATATCTATTGACTATGTGAAGTCAAAAGATAATATTGCGGATCCACTAACGAAAGGTATACCTGGAGAGCAAGTGAGAAGTTCATCAAGGAGAATGAGTTTAAAGCCTATAAAATCCTAAAGAGTCGCCATAATGGAAACCCAACCTAAATGATTGGAGATCCCAAGAAAGAGGTTCAAAGGGACAACCTAATTATGTGTGATCTAGTAAGTACTGAGAAGATAAAAACTTTTTCCCATTCCTATGATGATACAGTTCACAAACTGCTGAGTAAAATAGGATAAACTGTGTTTTTAATAATTTATATAACTTGAATATAAAAAGGTCAAGTGGGGTATTAGCAGGACACCCTTTATTGAAATTACCTATGTGAGTGAGAAGGGGGCCACTTCTATGAGAATGACGAAGGCTAAATTCTCTAGCACACTCATGAAACTAGGAGGTGTCCAAGGCCAAAATGGACACAATAATGAGAACAAATAAAATAAATTAAAAAATACTGTGTGAATTCTATTATCTCGGTTTACACTAAAAGGTTAAAAAGTTCAAGACATCACGTTCACTGATTGGCCAGTAAATCTGATAGTCTTTCACTAGGAAAGGTTCCAGGCTACAAGCTACCTTCACCAATTCAGTATTTTTTCACTAATACTCTCTCTAAGTCTGTCTGCATATTCATTTGAATTAATTTACCCAAATATCATTCATGTGGGGGATTGTTGGATATATATATATATATATATATATATATATATATATATATATATATATATATATTAATGAATGAGAAATTTATCTAAAATAAAACCACTAGGTGTGACCTTTAGAAAGGGTGTGTTTGATTCATATATTTTGAAATTGAAAAAGTACATTTTCAAAGGGATGTATCTTTTCAAAGGGATGTAAACTTTCAAAATGATGTATCTTTTCAAATAGATGTATCTTTTCAAAGGGATGCATCCTTTCAAAGGAATGTATCTTTTCAAAGGGGTATTTAGAAACCTATAAATAGGTTCCAAATCTATCCAAAACAATGACTTTAATTTCAATCATTCTCAAGTTCTTAAAACTAAATTCATTCTTCATTCATTAAAAGTTATAGAGAGTATTTTAAATTTTGTTGTTTCGTGAAACTCTTCCATTGAAGTGCTTCTTGTGAGAGTTGAAGACTATTTTATCCTGAGAAGTAGACGTCCATTGTTCCATCCATAAGCACCGATAGCGGGGACGAAATCTGCTTTAAGGAGAGACTGTCATATAGTTGACTTGATTTTAAAAGTTTGCCAATTACATCATGTAGTTATTATTATAAAATTGTTTATCTTCTACTTCTGTTTATTTAATTAGTATATAATAATAATCTAATAGTTTATTGGTTTGGTTTGCGTAAATATTAGTATGTTACTTATATTAAGGTATAATATAGTTTCATTTATGCTCTATATACATAACTTAATTATTTATACTATACTACAAGATTAATATACGTTGTATTGAATTAAATTTATTTTGTGGTATTCATTGATTTTTATAATTATTAATTTACTATCATTAATGATTTTGAGACAATATTAAAATAAATTTACTTGTAATTAATGGTTTTGTGTTGGTCAATATTGTGAAAATATTGGTGTACCTATTTCGATTATATGATTATTGATTAGTGCAGGCTTAAGGTTTTCGTGGTGTATATAATAGGTGTGTGATGTTGTTCATATATTTTTAACAATATTTATCGAATATTTAGGTTAGAACAATAATGTCATATTATCACAACTAAGTGACATTAAAATTAAAATACAAATAAATCAATTTCATTCATAAATATCAAAGTCTTCCTCTCCCAAATACTAATGTAAGATCCCGAATTTTATGAAATAAAAGAATTCAATTTTTCTTATAATTACTATTCAGTAAATGGTTAAATTGATAAAAAGTTAAAGTTAAGGGTGATATATGATTTTTTTTTCAAAATACGCAAGTGGTTATAAAATATTCATTGCTGTCGGGGAATATTCGTACGACGGCGCAACCACTTGTGGGCCCCATAACAGAATAACTGTCGGATGAAGAAAATGACAAATTTGAGTTTTTATAAATAACGACGTAGTTGTTACCGTTAATACCGTTGGAATACCTGGTGGTTGAAATACAGTAATACGCGTGGTTGCACAGTAGCACACGGTATTGTACAGTTATTTTTTTGAATTATTGATTCTTACGTAAGAAGGCACTACTCAATAATTGTTATAGTTATTACTGTTCAATATTTTATTTTATTGAGTCAAAAATTGCTACGTTGATATTATTGTTGTTCAATAATTGTCACTGCACAGTATCTCCATTATTAAATCAATAATTCATATTATTTGAATAATATTGTTAGATAGCATTATTGACGATGTCTAGAAAATTCTGTCAAGGAGAGGTTTGGTCACCTAATTGCGCGCCAATAAGGAGAAATCCTTATCGGAAAGCCCCCTCTTTCCTAAGACGGCCTGATTGTCATAATTGTGATTCTGTAATATTATTTGTGAATAATTAATTATTGATCTATATGATAATGAAATATTTATTTGATGTAGATATAAATGATGGATTTATTTATGTGGTTATAAATGAAGGAATTAATGTTGAGGTATTTTATCAGTATTTTGTCGGATTGGAGGTATTAAAAGATCAAATTAGTGTTCTTACAACTTTATTGTGTGAGTTATAATTTTTAATCTGACCGTTGGATCGTTGTGATTTTTGGATATGTTATACATATATAAGTTGAGTATATGTTCACAAATTTTGAACCGCTAAAAATGAACGAATGATTTGTTATGAATTTTAAGAGGTGACTGATTCGGAAATTAGGTTTATAAATGATTTTGGTAGAAAATTCTAGAAATGGGTGGGCTCCACTTTTGGTTGTTGGGGAAGATGGCAGATTTTTGGTGGGTGGAATAGTAGCAGGTAAAGCCATCAGGTAGCAGGTCAAGTCTCCTTCGGCGTGCTAATATTTTCCTATAAATATAGGGCTAAGTTAGAATTGAAAATCACACCAGAATTCATAAGTTTTTTCTCTTTTTCTCTCTAGATTATCGAGTGTATTTTGTGAGTATTTAGATACTTGGTGAGTTGCTATTCATCAGTGTAAGTTTCTTTCAGCGTCATATTTGTTATCCAGTCAAAAGTGCTGCTCTTTTGAGGTAAGGGATAGTAAAAGATTTTAAGGGTTGTTATGTTTTTCAATTTCGTAATTTTTCTGACCTTCAAAAATTCTGAAAAAATTTGAAATGATAATTTGATGAGTTTTCTTGATTGTGTCCAAAAATGGCGATTTTTAGATGTATAGATTAAGAGTTGTGAATTTTATGAGAAAAAACTATTTTAAAAGTAACTACTTATAACTCCTTGTGGTTAACTCCAAAATTGGTGAAATTTTTATTGGAAGTACATGTATATGATAGAAGTATACTCTGTAAATTTCAAAATTTTTGGATAAAAGTACAATATTTGATAAATATCTAAATATTTGGCTGTTTTGGCCATATGAAAATTAGTAAATGATTTTTAAAAATTCTGAGAAAAATATATGTTCAATATGGGACTATATTCTACTAAATCTCATAAAAAAAATTTGTTTGTACTGATTTGATATTTTTCATAAAAATAGATTAGTTATGAGTAAATGAATTAAATATGTTATGTGAAGTAAGAAAATTGGAAAATAGAATTTTATGGCTTGAGAATCTTATATGAGGTATATGCAAATTTTTGATGAGAGTTTTGATTATTGGTGATGAAATCTTATAAGTTTGAAATTTTAGGATGATTAAATACATTATTTAGTAAAGTGTAAACAATTAAAATAAATTATTTATAAGTTTAAGAAATGTTATTTCAATATCATTATACCGAAATATTGGTATGAATTTTATTGTGGAATTTCTACCTTTTTGTGTCGGGTGTACTATTCATGAGTTACTATTTACGAGTTACTATTCATGAGTTACTATTCATGAAGTTACTATTCATGGGTTACTATTCACGAGTTACTATTCATGACAAAATTGATTTTTTTTTTCTAATCAAATTATAGTTTATTTATGAATATTACTCTTGAGATTAAATCTAGATGTTTTGATTATATTGATTTTACTATTATATATAACATTTTTATAACCCTAATGATGATATTTCTATTTGACTTGAGTGTAAAGATGGGTAGATTTTTGGTATGATCATGACTATGGGTTCTCTATGGCCAGTATGATAAAGTTGAATTGTTGACTGGTATGATAATGACCATTAAATTTATAATTGAATATCTTTAGCTTAAGTGCAAAGGTGAAATGATCAACATGGTTATAATTATTGTTTATATAAATTCTGAAATGATTATATATTTCTTTGAGATATTAATATATTTGACCTGTAGTGAAAATATGAACTGTTAATGAATATATTTGGCCTGTAGTGCAAAGATGAATTGTTGATAAATATCTTTGGCCCGTAGTGCAAAGATGACCTGTTGTTGAATATCTTTGGCCCGTAGTGCAACGATGGTTTGTTGATGAATATCTTTGGCTGTAGTGCAAAGATGGATTTATTAGCATGATTATGAACATGAACTGTGATTTGGTATAACCATGATCTTTGATGTATTTTGTACGACAATTGTTGGTATTAAAGTTGTAGTTATTTTCTGTATCATGTATTTGGCGACTCGGAATAGGTTGGGTGAAATGGACCTATTTTGGGGTTGTCACATTTGGTATCAGAGCTTAGTGATATGATCTCTGGCGGAGATCAGGGAATAGAAATAGGAAGGGAGAGACGAGTAATACCCTTCGCTAGTGTGTCTCCTACCTAAGCTGAATTTTCTTACTTAAGTTGACAATTTGTGATATGTCAATTAACCTTTGTTTTGAAGCTGTATCTAGAATGATATCTGAAATACAGGAGATGAGCAATGGAGAAATCATGATGACCGAGGAGATAGAATCTGAAATGAAAGCAATGTATTCTCAACTCTTCGAAATACCAGGTACGTAAATTTCGGGGACGAAATTTCATAAGGAGGGGAGATTGTAAGATCCAGAATTTTATGAAATAAAAGTATTCAATTTTTCTTATAATTACTATTCAGTAAATGGTTAAATTGATAAAAAGTTAAAGTTAATGGTGATATATGGAATTTTTTTCAAAATACGCAAGTGGTTATAAAATATTCATTGCTGTCGGGGAATATTTGTACGACGGCGCAGCCACTTGTGGGTCCCATAACAGAATAACAGTCGGATGAAGAAAATGACAAATTTGAGTTTTTATAAATAACGGCGTAGTTGTTACCGTTAACACTGTTAGAATACCCGGTGGTTAAAATATAGTAATACGCGTGGTTGCACAGTAGCACACTGTATTGCACAGTATTTTTTTTGAATTATTGATTCTTACGTAAGAAGGCACTACTCAATAATTGTTACAGTTATTACTGTTCAATATTTTATTTTATTGAGTCAAAAATTGCTACGTTGATATTATTGTTGTTCAATAATTGTCACTGCACATTATCTCCATTATCAGATCAATAATTCATATTATTTGAATAATATTGTAAGATAACATTATTGACGATGTCTAGAAAATTCTGTCAAGGAGAGGTTTGGTCACCTAATTGCACGCCAATAAGGAGAAATTCTTATCGAAAAGCCCCCTCTTTCCTGGGAACGGCCTGGTTGTCATAATTGTGATTCTGTAATATTATTTGTGAATAATTAATTATTAATCTATATGACAATGAAATATTTATTTGATGTGGATATAAATGATGGATTTATTTATGTGGTTATAAATGAAAGAATTAATGTTGATGTATTTTATCAGTATTTTGTCGGATTGGAGGTATAAAAAAATCAAATCAGTGTTCTTACAGCTTTATTGTGTGAGTTATAATTTTTAATCTGACCATTGGATCGTTGTGATTTTTGGACATGTTATACATATATAAGTTGAGTATATGTTCATAAATTTTGAACCGTTAAAAATGAACGAATGATTTGTTATGAATTTTAAGAGGTGACTGATTTAGAAATTAGGTTTATAAATGATTTTGGTAGAAAATTCTATATATGGGTGGGCCCCACTTTTGGTTATTGGGGAAGATGGCTGATTTTTGGTGGGTGGAATAGTAATAGGTAAAGCCATCAGGTAGCAGGTCAAGTCTGCTTCGGCATGCTAATATTTTCCTATAAATAGAGGGCTAATTTAGAATTGAAAATCACACCAGAATTCATAAGTTTTCTCTCTTTTTCTCTTTAGATTATCGAGTGTATTTTGTGAGTATTTAGATACTTGGTGAGTTGCTATTCATCAGTGCAAGTTTCTTTCAGTGTCATATTCGATATCCAGTCAGAAGTGCTGCTCTTTTGAGGTAAGGGATAGTAAGAGATTTTAAGGGTTGTTATGTTTTTCAGTTTCGTAATTTTTCTGACCTTCAAAAATTCTGGAAAAATTTGAAATGATAATTTGATGAGTTTTCTTGATTGTGTCCAACAATGGCGATTTTTAGATGTATAGATTAAGAGTTTTGAATTTTATGAGAAAAACTATTTTAAAAGTAACCGCTAATAACTCCTTGTTGTTAACTCTAAAATTGGTAAAATTTTTATTAGGAGTACATGTATATGATAGAAGTATACTCTGTAAATTTCGAAATTTTTGGATAAAATTATAATTTTTGATAAATATCTAAATATTCGGCTGTTTTGGCCATATGAAAAATAGTAAATGATTTTTAAAAATTCTGAGAAAAATATATGTTCAGTATGGGACTATATTCTACTAAATCTCATAAAAGAAAATTTTTTTGTACTGATTTGGTATTTTTCATAAAAAGTGACTAGTTATGAGTAAATGAATTAAATATGTTATGTGAAGTAAGAAAATTGAAAAATAGAATTTTATGGCTTGAGAATCCTATATGAGGTATATGCAGATTTTTGATGAGAGTTTTGGTTATTGGTGATGAAATCTTATAAGTTTAGAATTTTATAATGATTAAATGCATTATTTAGTAAAGTGTAAACAATTAAAATAAATTATTTATAAGTTTAAGAAATGTTATTTGAATATCATTATACCAAAATATTGGTATGGATGTTTTTGTAGAATTTCTACCTTTTTGTGTCGAGTGTACTATTCATGAGTTACTATTCACGAGTTACTATTCATGAGTTACTTTTCACGAAATTACTATTCATAGGTTACTATTCACGAGTTACTATTCATGACAAAATTGGTTTCTTTTTCTAACCAAATTATAGTTGATTTATGAATATTACTCTTGAGATTAAATCTAGATGTTTTGATTATATTAATTTTACTATTATATATAACATTTTTATTGCCCTAATGATGATATTTCTATTTAACTTGAGTGTAAAGATGGGTAGATTTTTGGTATGATCATGACTATGGGTTCTCTTTGGCTAGTAGTGCAAAGTTGAATTGTTGACTGATATGATCATGACCATTGAATTTATAATTGAATATCTTTAGCGTAAGTGCAAAGGTGAAATGATCAACATGGTTATAATTATTGTTTATATTAATTCTGAAATTATTATATATTTCTTTGAGATATTAATATATTTGACCTGTAGTGCAAATATGAACTGTTAATGAATATATTTGGCCTGTAGTGCAAATATGAACAGTTGAGGAATATCTTTGGCCTGTAGTACAAAGATGAATTGTTGATGAATATCTTTGTCCTGTAGTGCAAAGATGAATTGTTGATGAATATCTTTGGCCCGTAGTGCAAAGATGACCTGTTGTTGAATATCTTTGGCCTGTAGTGCAAAGATGGTCTGTTGATGAATATCTTTGGCCATAGTGCAAAGATGAAATTGTTAGTATGATTATAAACAGGAACTGTGATTTGGTATAACCATGATCCTTGATGTTTCAGGTAAAGACATGTGATGAAAATTATCTTCGTCCTGGATGCGAAGAGGAATTTAGAATTACAATTATGATTATGAGTTATTCATATAATTGTAGAAAGTAATTGTTGATTAATGTTACATGGATAAAATATTATTGGTGGACTTTTAATGTGGAGAAGATAATAGACTTTATGGTCTATTTGACTCTTCTAATGGATTGCCCGTTCCGCTGCAACTATGGTTGAAATTTTTTATCATCTACCATAAGTTCTAAATCTCTGATTTATTACTGTTGAAGGCTATTGATAATTTATTTATCTTTAGTCATGATATTCTTTACTGAACTAGTTGTGCTCACCCTTCCGTTTCAAAATTCTTTTCAGGTAATACGAGTGTAGCTGGGTCGAGCGGGGGTAACAGGGGAATTGAACGGTGGTCATCATTTAGTAGTTATATTTGATGAATCCAATAGGGTGAGGCGAATCCAACGTTGGAAGGGTGTTTTGCTACTATCATACAAGATGTCTAATGTCATACAACCTCGTGTCATTATAAGACAGGGTTGTGCACATCCACTTGCTGAGTATATTTACGAGCACTACCTATATAATCTTGGTGTTTGTTTGAAGTATAATTCACGATTAAAGACAGTGGAGATAATGATATGTCAAGAGATGACTCACCTTTGGAAAGAATATGATAGTAATCTTCTTATTTTTCTTTGGGGTCTATTAGGTCAACCAAGGATAATTCCGTGGACATATGATATCTATTATAACCTGGAAGCATGGCCTCCCATGTACGAAGGTTTCCTTGAGCACTTCCAAAAGATTCTAATTTCTAAAACATCTTTTGACTATACCTTTATGTAGGTATCACTATGAGGTGCTGTCCACTGATGGGACATTTGTCACATTACGGTTGGGACACGAGTCACAGTTGGTATATATTTGTATCCAAACTCACATCATATGTGTTGTTGTATTTTGTACGACAATTGTTGTAATAAAGTTGTAGTTATTTTCTGTACCATATATTTGGCGACTCAGAATAGGTTGGGTGAAATGGACCTATTTTGGGGTTGTCACAACTAAGCCCTAAAATCAAAGGGTAGATATATGATATTAATAGCAATTAATAGCAAGAATGAAAAAAAAAGATCGATTTAGTTTGAGAAGAAGTTTTAAAAAAGGAAAAATATATTTATTATATTTACCGTAAAAAGACTTAGACTCTATATAAAAAGGAATATATTTTTATTAGATTTATTTACCTTTTATTGGTAGAAGTTTAAAAATATTAGTTAGTAAGAGGGTGCTCTATTTTGTGAGTACAACTCTCTCACTTACTACCTTTATATATTATTTATATAGATATAGATTTGATTAGTTCTTCGTATTGTAATAATGTGATGATGTACTTGATTATGATTATGGAAATTATATTGTATTCCCCAAAAAATGGAACTTTAAAAAAATTAATAAATAAATTATTATATGCTGAATAATTAGAAATGATATCTATAATCTAAATGAATTAAGTTAACAAATAACGATATATGAACATTTTAAACCGTCTAATCCGAATGAGTTAACATGATCTTAAGTAGTTTATGGTAATGGATTGAAAAATTTTATATTGATTTTTGTTTTGTGGACATGTAGTAACTTATTATACATAAATTAATTTTTGACTAATGTTCTTTTCATTGTGTTGTATTATTTATTATTATTAAGTTAATTTTTTGAATTTTTACTCGAATTTTGGTGTTAGAATAATAAATTAAATTTAATAGAGAAGAAAAAGGAAAATTTGTTATTATAAATAATTAATATGAGAGTAATTGACCTGAAAAAATCGGCCCAGGCCCGCGGGCCGAGCTAGCTCGCTCGTCAAAAAATGACTTTTGGGCTTCACTTTTTCAGTCCATCAAAATATGGACCGGCCGGACTGTGACAACCCGAGAATTTAGACGATTAATAAAATCTTAAATGATTGAATAAAGGTTGAATAATAAGACCTAGACTGGAAATAGGTATGGATTCAAAAATTTTATGAAGGACTTAAGTGGCATTGTGTATTGTGATTATATGTGTGTTCAGTATGTGGTTAAGGGTCAAGTATGAATCAGATAAGTGTAACATGGACAAACCCTAATGTTATGATAAGAACATCAATGTTCAGTTAAGAAGCCCTAACGATTGGTTAGAAACCCTAATTTCATTTCCGAGAATCCTAAATCCTAACTGGGAATTTCAAAATCCTAATTTGGGAACCCTAATGCTAAGTATAAAACCCTAAGGGTTAAAAGTTATGTGAGTAAATGAATATGAATATTATGTGATGGTTTATATTTGTTTATTTAAATTAACAAATAAAAGGTAACCTAATTATATATTAGGAATGAAAAATTTTAATAACTTAAGGGTTATGGTATGAGAGGATAATTGTATTTAAAATATATACTAATTTTAAGAGATTTATTTTATACATCTCAATTAATTAATTTTTATACCCTAATTATAGCAAGTCTAATTGGGTTAAGAAATTAAGTGTATATGAATAAGGATTTAAATTATAATTGAGGAAATGAAAACCCTAAATAAATGATTAGGGTTGGATAAGAATTTAAAAGTATTGGACTATGTAAATTTCATGGCCCGAGAAATTAATTTAGAAGCCCAAAAGAATTTAATTAAAGCCCAAGCTCTTAGCCCAATTGAAGAGGGGGTATTTTAGACATTTGACATACTAAATAAGAAATCAAAATCAAAACAAAACATGGAAGGAAATGGGCCACTTGGCCGGCAATGTGAGGGAAGGAAGAAGGGGAGCATGTCATCATTTTCCAACTCCACATGTGTCAAAAGATATTCACCCACAACAAGCTAGGTGTCATTCCTTTTATGAAGCCACAACATTTAGTTAGATTAGTATGTAATATGGTAATGATTAAGGAGAGAGACGGAGATAAGATGTTGGGAGATATAATAGATATATGCAATGTATATCTATTAACATAATAAAAATATCCAATGATCAAACCAATAACAACCATTCATTTATCCCTCATCTCATTTCATAACTTGGTAAAACAAAACAAGACCAAGAGAGAGAGAGAGATGAGAGATTCGGCGGCCATATGGAGGAGAGAAAGGGGAGTTTATGATAAGTCATCAAAGCTCCATAATCAAAGCTTAGCAAGACGGAGAACGAAATCCAGCAAAGGTATAAACTCTATCTAGTTTATGTGATTCTATTTTGATTATTCTCAATCAAAACTTGGATCTATGGTTCCAAACTTTAAAACTCTTGATTTACATGTTAATAAGTATTTTATGTTTAGATATACCCATATTGGGTGTTGATTTGTTTGGAAATCAAAAGAAAAGAAAATTAATTTTTTTAGTTTATAAACCATAAAATTTTTATGTACTTTAGATTTCCACCGTTTTTGATTTACACCTTCTTTTTGCAATCTGTCAAAGAGAGGTGATAGATATATAAGTTAACTACTAAACCCAAGTGGTAGCACTCAAAAATGTTGTGTACATAATTCGTAGTGATTTTGTTAGCCAAAATAGTTTCGTTTTTAAAAAGGAAATAAGAATGTTTTGGGTCAGTTTATGCTAGGGGTAGTTTCATCATTTTTCTGACATTCAAATATTTTGGAAAAATTTGGAATGATAATATAATGAGTTTTCTAACATTTTCTAACATTTTCAAGTGGAATCACTGAAAAAAGAGTTGTAGATTTCCGTATGGACAGTTTTTAGCAAAGTGCGAATAAGTGAAAATTTTCAAAAACCTACTGTTTCAAAATTTGCAAGGCCAGTTTCGGCCACTTAGTTTGTGAAATAAATTTCGGTCTTTTGGGAAATGAAAATATATGATATAAAGTAGCTCTTGACCAAAAATGAGCTCATTCTGACTTAAAATGACCAAGTTATGACCATTTCAATTTTTAGGATTTTTCGACAAAAACGACTATAACTTGAGTTCTATAACTCCGATGGCCACAAAATTTAAACTGGAGGCTCAAGTTAACACGTATAAGAATATGTCAAGAGATGGGAATTTCTGGAGTTGAGCATGATAGGGCTAATTTCTTAAGCTACGAACTAAAAATAATTTTTGAAAAATACTAAAGGGAATTGAAAAATTATAAAAAAATTCTTTTTATGTATGAAATATATGTATATATGTTTGAAGAAAGGATAAAAAATAATAAATTGATTTTGTATTTTCGTGAAAAGAGATAATGAATCCAGCTTGCTGGATTGAAAAATTAATGAATCCAGCTTGCTGGATTGAAAATCTATTGAATCCAGTTTGCTGGATTGGAAAGCAGTTTACTAAATTAAAAATCTATTGAATCCAGTTTGCTGGATTACAATCTGGTTGCTAGAATTGGAATCTAGTTTGTTGTATTACAATTTGGTTTACTGGATTGGGCATCTGCTTGCTGGATTTGGAACCCAGTTTGCTGGATTGCAATCTGGTTTGCTAGATTGCAATCTGAGTTGTTGGATTGGTATGTTTGGATAATCCAGTTTGCTGGTGACTTATTAGATATTAAAGAAGAACTTATAATATATAAGATTAAAGTGTTAAATCATAATGTACATGATATAGTGATTAAAGAATTATCAAATGACGATAATAATAATAATGTTTTAAGGAGTAATCTAATATTTGATTATATGATAAGTGTTTAAGTTGTATAATGACTGTAATTAACAGTAGTGTATGTGATGATATTATTCTAATTGAGAGATCGATATTATCAATAATAGGACTTTCAACTGAAGCTAAAATTAGATTGCTTACCAGTAATCGACGGTTCAGGCAAGTTCCTATACTTTTATTATGCAAGTTTCTCAAATTATACTTTTAACTAGTGGTTAATCGTTATTGATTACATCATGTCTATGATTTATTGATTCGCACGTTGTGCATATAGTATATGTTAATCAGGTATGAAAGGCTAATCACCTTCATTACCATTTGATTTAGTTATAGTTGTTCATCTTCATTGTTGACCATTCATTTTTATTGTCTCGGTCATTCAGTTATGAAAATCGATTCATGTTCTTTCACAATTATTATATTGTTGAAAGTTTGTCAGCCAGCTTATTATTCTTTCAATCACGATATATCTTTCTTTGAACTTAAACTTGTTGGAAAAACTTGTTGTTCACCCTTGCTATATCATGATAAACATTTCAGATTAAAGACGAATACTTCGGATACAGACAAAGGCAAAGACAATTCTAGGAATGGATTATAGTGCATGTTTAAATTGTAATAGTATTGAAGGTAAATAATATTGCAAGTCCTGTAGTATATGAATTTGTGTATTAAGTTAAGGTTATCGACCTTGGGGATTATGTGTAAAGGTTAATGTATAAACAAAATATGTTTATATCTTCCGCAATAGTTATAGAATTAGTGTACCAGATTCGTGGTGATTAGTACCCGAATTTAGGGATGCCACACGGGCCCGATGATGGCCCGACCCATTTGGATCAGGCCCAGAAATGTGTCAAAAATGTGGTCAAAATTGGTCCAGGCTAGCCTGCCCATTAAAAAATGGGTTTTGAGCTTCACTTTTTGGAGTCCATCAAACCCTGAGCCATTTTGGCCCGACCCGCCAATTGTCCGACCCATTTGGGCCAGCCCAACCCATTTGTCAGGCCTAGAGGGTAAGAAATATAAAGTGAATTTGCAATTGGTCGGTCAATCATCATTTACACTCTGTTTCTAAGTTTTTGATGGAAAAGAAAATAATAGAAAACTTAAATTAGAACATAAAAAAAAAGAATAGAAAATTTAAAGTTTTTCTTTGTGTTGTTTCTGAGTTTTTAATATAAAAGAATAGAAAATTTAAAAAAAATTCTTTTCTTATGTTTTTTAGTTCCAATGAAAATAAAAGAAAAATATCACTTTTACAAATTTACTCTTCTATTAATTATAACTATTGAACCATGAATAAAAATATGCAAGATAAGTTTAATCAAAGAAAAAAATTTCATAATCAAGTACAAATATCCAAATAATTGATGGGTGTGAACCAAAGTTTAGAAGGTGAAGTACTACAAGTGGCAAGAAAAAGGGAAATAAATTGTCAATTATTTGAATACCATTATCAGCAAACAGAATTCTGCTAAAAAAACAAGATAATATATATATTTGATACTAGAACAAATAAACTCGCAAATTCAAGTCCAAACAACAAAGAAAGAATACACATACGTATATATATAGGGGTTCCATCCATAGCAACCGGTTGCTGTGGAGCAACCCCTTTTTTGGCTTGTTATAATTTATTTATTTTTAGATCCAGTCGCTACAACAACAAGCCAAAAAGGGGTTGCTCTACAGCAACCGATTGATGTGGATGGAACCTGTAAGACCCCGAATTTTATGAAATGAAAGTATTCAATTTTCTTATAATTATTATTTTATTTAGTAAATGGTTAAATTGATAAAATGATTAAAACTAAGGGTGATATGTAAATTTTTTTTTTGCAAATTAAAGCAAGTTGTTATAAAATATTCGTTTGGTCGAGAAATATTCTTTTTGTTGAGAAATATTCGTACGACGACACAATCATTGGTGGACCCCACAAACAGAATTATTGTCGGAGTTAGAAAACGACAAAATTATCCTTTTATAAAGATAATGACGGAAGTTTTACTGTTAAAATACCTGGTGGTAAAAGTACAGTAATACGCGTGGTTGCATAGTAGCACACGGTATTGATTATTGATGCTTACGTAAGAAGACACTCAGTTATACTCAATTATTGCTACAGTAATTACTGCATAGTATCTTATATTATTGATTCAATTATTGTCACAGTATCATCTGCTTAATATTTTATATTATTAAAATGATAATTGAGACGGCAAAATTATTCATATTATTATTTATAATATTGACGATGTCTAGAAAGTTCTGTCGAGGACTTATTTTGAGTTTTAATACTGTCTAGAAGATAATATTTGTATTAAAACTCACAACTTATGTTGTGTCGTATTCTATACGACACTTAACAATTGTATAAATTAAGTTTGTATTTGTATTCTGTACCATATATTTGGCGACTCAGAATGAGTGATGTATACCTATTTTGGGGGCATCTCAGTTGGTATCAAAGCTTAGGGATATGATCCATGGCTGAGATGTGAGACAAGAACTAAGAGGAGAGAGACGGGGAATTCCTTCGTTAATATGACCTACCTAAGTTTATTTGGTATTTAATTGGTCGGTCAGAGTATAGGGATAATATGTGACATGCCAATTAACCCTTTTTTTGGCAGTATTTGAAAATGACATCTGAGAATGCTGAGAATAGCAATGGAGCACAGGAGACCGTTGAGTCTCCATAGATTAATAATCAGGATAATGTACGTCAGGAAGGCAACAATCCTCATGCAAACAACAACACTGACCAAATGATGAACGATAGAATGTTCAGAGGCTTTCTGCAATTCATGCAACATCAGGAAAGAGAGACTCCTGTCCAAAATGCAGGTTGAAACACTGGCAACTCTCGGACAGTCACTGCTAAACAGTTCAAGGAGCTGGGACCACCGGAATTTTTTGGAGAGCCAAAACCACTTAAGGCGGAGACGTGGATAAAGCAGATCATCAAGATATTTGATGTCTTGGGATGCTCTGAGGAGCAAAAGGTTCCCTTTGCCATCTTCATGTTGCGGGCAGAAGCAGATTACTGGTGGAAATCTGTAAAGCGTACTCAACCTGCCACACTGAAGATGTCTTAGGAGAAGTTCCAAGAACTGTTCAACGACAAGTACTTTCCCGAAAGTATTCGTCACATGAAAGAGGTAGAGTTCCTTAAACTGGAGCAAAACAATATGACCATATCGCAGTACGAAGATAAGTTTGTCGAGTTGTCCTGGTTTGCGTCCTACTTGGTTGATAATGAGGAGAGAATGACGCGGATGTTTCTAAGAGGTTTAAAACCTGAGATACGTCAATACCTAATTTCTCATAAACTGTGTTTGTATTCAGATGTTGTAAATAGGGCTCAGTTATTGGAACATGATAATGAGTCAACACAACCAAGAGATAGCAATCGACAAGTCGATAATACCAGTGGTAGCAGTCATCGAAGCGGTGACAACAAACGTGAAGGGAATCAACATGCCAGAAATGGTAACCACTTCGGTGGTAATCATGGCCAAGATAATAGAAGTGAAAATTTCAAGAAGAGAAGGTTCAATAATGACGAAAAGATGTCGGCAGCAGCACCAACAACCATTTCAAAGGAAGCAGAACGACCACCGGTCGTATGTTTCAAATGCGGACAGGAGGGACACATCCGTCCAAACTGTACACAGCAGTCCAAAGCATGTTACAATTGTGGAAGAGAAGGTCACCTAGCTCGATTTTATCATATACCGAAGTCAACTCCAGCTGGGATGGAGGCATCAAAGGCTGTCCTAGACAAGATAAAACCGGTAGTTCAAGGGAGAGCGTTTGTTGTAACCTCCCAAAAAGTGAGGAATTCGAACGAGGTAATCACGGGTAAGCTAATCATAAACTCTATCGAAGTCTATACCTTATTTGATACCGGTTCTAACCATTCTTTTATTTCCCCTACTTGCGCTCAACGTTTAAATTTGACTCCGGAGAAATTAGACTTTGACTTATCTGTTGAATCTCTGTTGGGGAAAACCTTTATCACATCTACTGTTTATAAGTCTTGTTTGATTCAAATCGGCAACCGTACGTTATCTGTCGATCTTATCTCTTGGAAAATACTTGCATTCGATGTGATTTTAGGAATTGATTGGTTAACCATTCATCATGCTAAAATTGATTATTTTCGTAAGGTGGTTAGCTTTCATATTCCTAACCAACCTATTATGCGAATTCAAGCAACCAAACTATTAAAGTCAATCACTATCATATCAAGCCATGGAGCCATTCGTTTATTAAAAAATGGATGTCAAGCTTTCTTAGCTCATATCACAGATTTAAACAAAAATATATCAGATTTGAATGATATTTCTATTGCTAATAAATTTCCTAATGTATTCCCTGAAGAATTTCTTAGCCTACTCCAGAGCGTGAAATCGAATTTTGTATCAACCTTGAACCTGATACAAAACCCTCAAATATTTTTTCGCCTAAAATGAACGGATTATGCACCAAAGACGTTGGCTCGAGCTATTGAAAGATTACGTACGACCATACCATTCAATACCATCCTAGAAAAGTGAACGTAGTAGCTAACACATTGAGTAGAAGATCATATGCGGGTACGAGTACGATATTGTCAACGCAAAGACCCATTTTATATGACTTACAAAGGATGGAGATAGAGTTAAAGACTCCAGGGACCCATGTGATGATAGCGAATATACGAGTAGAATCGACTTTAATCGATAAAGTTAAAGCCACTCAAGCTACAGACTCTGAGTTGATGAATGTGAAGAAGAACGTTCAAGAGGGCGTTATTCTAGAAGCAAGAATCGACGAAGAGAGGAAATCTCAACCCTGGATTTTATTGGCCTATTTTGAAATCCTCAATCAAGTAGGAATTGTGCCCTATAGACTCGCTTTACCGCCAAGTATGTCGCGTGTTCATAACGTTTGTTTTTACATATCTATGTTACGTAAATATGTGGAAGACCCGAACCACATTATTCAGTTAGAACCGGATGAAATAGCGGAAGATTTAATGTATGAAGAGGTTCCTGTTAAAATCTTGGATAAGAAGGAACATATTCTACGCTCCAAGGTTATACCTCAAGTCAAAGTTTTGTGGAGAAACCACGATGTTGAGAAAATGACCTGGGAGTTAGAATCTAAAATGAAATCAAGGTATCCTCACCTCTTCGACATACCAGGTACGTACCCTAATTTTGAGGGCAAAATTTCATAAGGAGGGGAGATTGTAAGACCCCGAATTTTATGAAATGAAAGTATTCAATTTTTTTATAATTATTATTTTATTTAGTAAATGGTTAAATTGATAATAGGATTAAAACTAAGGGTGATATGTGAAATTTTTTTTGCAAAGTAAAGCAAGTTGTTATAAAATATTTGTTTGGTCGGGAATATTCTTTTTGTCGGGAAATATTCATACGACGACACAATCATTGGTGGACCCCACAAACAAAATTATTGTCGGAGTTAGAAAACGATAAAATTATCTTTTTATAAAGATAACGGCGGAAGTTTTACCATTAACTGTTGAAATACCCGATGGTAAAAGTACAGTAATACGCGTGATTGCATAGTAACACACGGTATTGATTATTGATGTTTACATAAGAAGCCACTTAGTTATACTTAATTATTGCTACAGTAATTACTGCATAGTATCTCATATTATTGATTCAATTATTGTCACATTATCATCTGTATAATATTTTATATTATTAAATTAATAATTGAGAAAATAAAGTTATTCATATTATTATTTGTAATATTGACAATGTTTAGAAAGTTCTGTCGAGGAGAGGTTTGGTCACCTAATTACGCGTCAATATGGAGAAATCCTTATCGAAAAGCCCCCTCTTTCCTGGGAATAATCTGGTTATTAAATATTGTGAGTTATAATATTAATGATGAATAATTGTTGTGTGTTGATTGAAGATAAAATGATTTGTGGTAATATTTATTCAATCTTTGATATAAATAAGATGTCTGTTATGAGACGTTTGTGGTACGTTTGGTTTATTCTATGAGGGCCCATATGTCATCATCTAAGAGTCACTTTCGCCAATAATAATTGCCTTTACCAGACGTCAATCCACTTGCCATTTCATATTATAGGCGTCGAACCAATTGTCATTTCACATTACAGGCGTCAAACCACTTGTTGTTTCACATTACAGGCGTCAAACCACTTTTCTTTTCACATTACCAGTCGTCAAGCTACTTGCCTCTTCACATTGCAAGGGCTAAGCTAGAAATCTTCTATAAATAGAACCTTATTTCTTCTTTCATTCTCACCTTCACTACGACTCACAAGAGAATTCTATAGAGAGAGAATCAGAGAGAAAGAAGAAGAGTAATCTGTTACTACACTATTTCAGTATCCAATCTCCTACTAAGGTAAGGGGTATTATTTTTTTCGTATTCATAAGGGATGTTATTTTTGTTCAATATTCGCTTGAAATAATATTTTCTTCCATACTATGTAGTATGTAAGTAATATTATTTCGTTTCAAATTTTGAATTCTATACTCGTTTATTGTGAAACCCCAGATTTTATGAATAAAGATTTAATTTTTTCGAAATATTTTTTTAAATATTATGGTGTGAATTTGAGATAATGTTATAGTTGTGGATAGTATTTATAAATTTTGTAAAGTATGCAAGTTGTTGTATTATATTCGATTGGTCGGGGAATATTATTTTTGTCGGGGAATATTCGTACGACGACACAATTATTGGTGGACCCCACAACGAAATTATTGGCGGATTGAGAAAACGACAAAAATATTTTATGAAAATAATGGCGGAAGTTTTACCGTTAATACTGTTGAACTACTCGGTAGTAAAAGTACAGCAATACGTGTGGGTGTATAGTAGCATACGGTATTGATTATTGAGGCTTATGTGATAAGTCACTCAGTTTTGTTTTATTGGTATTATTAATATAATAAAACAGAAAAACTTTTTATATAAAACAGAATACTTTTATAAAGTTATTCGTTTTATTAGGCTAATAGTAAAAAAATTTTATATAAAACAAAATACTTTTATAAAGTTATCTATTTTATTAGACAATAATTAGAATATATTATATTTTATTATGCATAGTGCCTGCATAGTGTTTGTATAGTGCCTGCATAGTGTTTGTATAGTAAAATCTTTTATAAAGTTATTCGTTTTATTAGATTATAAATAGAATATATTATATTTTATTTAAAAGATTTTGCTTTAAATATGGACCGTCAGATTAAAGTAAATTAATCTAGACCGTTCATGAATTAGTTACAATGCAGTCTATTTTTTTATAAATAGAAGCTCATTCCTTCATTATTTCTTACGAATTCACTGAAACTCTAGAGAGAGAAAATTATAGAGAGACAAGAAAAGTGTTCTGCTACTTCACTACTCCTATATCCAGTACTCTTCCTTTTAAGGTAAGGGATATTATTTGTTGTACCAGTAAGTGATATTATTTTTTTTGTATTCATGAAGTGAACTTCTGTTATTCCATTCTTTATTATTCTGTTGGAATAACCTGTATACGCGGACTATCCTATACTTGGTGAAATTCTTCTGTTATTCCATTCTTTATTATTCTATCGGAATATCTTGTCTGTGCGTTTACGCCGGACTTGGTTCCATTATTTGTTATTCTGTCAGAATATCCTGTCTGTGCGTTTACGCCGGACCTGGTTCCATTATTTATTATTCTGTCGGAATATCCTGTCTGTGCATTTTACGCCGGACCTGGTTCCATTATTTATTATTTTGTCGGAATATGTCGGAATATCCTGTCTGTGCGTTTTATGCCGGACCTGGTTCTATTCTTTATTATTCTGTTAGAATATCCTGTTTGTGCATTTTACGCCAGACCTGATTCCGTTATTTATTATTCTGTTGGAATAACCTGCCTGTACGGTCTATCGCATGCATGGTGATTTCTTTTGTTATTCCATTCTTTATTATACTCAGTTGATTAAAACTTTGACTTCTATACTTCATGAAATTAGTGGAATATCCTTGATATTTGCGCTTCATCCAGTATCTTTTCATGAAAATATTCTTCTGAGCATTTTTAAATTTTACTCTACAAAGCAGTATCATGTTGACAATTTGGACATTATCAGTTCCTAGATAAATTAATTCTTGAACTTGTTTTATTGAATTCTTATATCATTGTCATCATCCTCATGTTTATATTTTGTTGAAAGTCATCTATGGCCTGTAGTGTATAGATGGACTTGGTATGATTATGACCAGGGATTATTCGGTGTAATCATGACCGTAATGTTACAAATGATGTGTAAAAAGTCCTCATTAACCCGTAGTGCATTGATGGGCAGTTTTGGTATGATTATGGCTATGGATTCTCTTTGGCCGTAGTGCAAAGATGAATTGTTTTATGGCATGATTAGGACCGTTGATGAAAACATGATTATCTTTAGCCGTAGTGCATGGATAATTCGTGGTCGTGATACTAAAGAATATCCTTGGCCGTAGTGCATGGGTGATTCGATGATGTGAATTATTTATTAAGCTGAATCTCAGCGATAAAAGTCATAAAAAATCTTTTAAATCATAAAAGATAGTAGATTTTATTCTCTACTTGACTCTTTTAATGGATTGCTGGTTCCGCTGCAGTTAAACTTGATGTCTATTGTATTTTATCAGTTTAACATTGTTGAAGACTAATGATAATTTATTCTGCATTATCTTAGTCATAATATTTCTTACTGGACTAGTTGAGCTCACCCTTTCTTTCACTGTTCTCTTCAGAAAATGAGAATATAGTTGGGACGAGTCAGGAAATGGAGTGATGGACCAAACGATAGCATTAGTAGTCCTCACTATTCTATGTAATAGTGTGATAATAATTGTAATGAGGACTCCTTTTGAGTTTGTATACTCTCTAGAAGACAATATTTGTATTCAAACTCACAGTTTATGTTTTGTCGTATTGTACACGACAGTTGTATTATTAAGTTGTATTTGAATTCTGTACCATGTATCTGGCGACTCAAGATGGGTGATGTATACCTAATTTTGGGGGCGTCACATTTATGAAAATTTTGGCTTCTATACTCCATGAAATTAGTAGAATATCCTTGATATTTGCGCTTCATCTAATATCTTTTCATGAAAATATTATTCTGAGCATTCTTGATAAGTTTTAACTTTTTCATGCCGGAGTACTATTCACGGGATTACTATTCCTGAAGTACTATTCACGAGATACTATTCACTCGAGTACTATTCTCTCGGGATACTATTCATGATAAAAATTGATTCGTTTTCAGTCTAAATTATTTTTGGTATAATATTATTCTTGAATTTTACTCCACAAAGCAGTATCATGTTGACAATTTGGACGTTATTGATTTCTGGATAAATTAAATTATAAATCATTAAAAATTTATCCTTGAACTTGTTTTATTGAATTCTTATATCATTTAAATCATCCTCATGTTTATATTATGTTGAAAGTCATCTGTGGCATGTAGTGCATAGATGGACTTGGTATGATTATGACCAGGGATTATTCGGTATAATCATGACTGTAATGTTACAAATGTTGTGGTAAATGTCCTCATTGGCTCGTAGTGCATTGATAGACAGTTGTTCGCATGATCATGACCATTGATGAATACACGAATATCCTTGGCCAGTAGTGCATGGATAATTTGTGGTCGTGATACTAATGAATATCCTTGGCCGTAGTGCAGGGATGATGTGGATTATTTATTAAGCTGAGTCTCAACGATAAAAGTGATGAAAAACCTTTTAAATCATAGAAGATAGTAGATTTTATTCTCTACTTAACTCTTCTAATGGATTGCTTGTTCCGCTGCAGTTAAACTTGATATTTGTTATATTTTATCAGTTTAACATTGTTGAAGGCTAACGATAAATTATTCTGCATTATCTTAGACATAATATTTCTTACTGGGCTAGTTGAGCTCACCCTTTTGCTTTCAATGTCCTCTTCAGGAAATGAGAACGTAGTCGGGACTAGTCGAGAAACGGAGTGACGGTCCAGATGATAGCATTAGTAGTCCTCACTATTCTATGAAATAGTGTGATAATAAATGTAATGAGGACCACTACAAAAAAAGAGTCATTGGCGACGGGCTCAATACCGACGGCACAATCCCCGTCGACAATAAAATCATTGGCGACGGTCTAGCCGTCGCCAATGCTAGCCGTCGCCAATGACACCTTTTTTGGCGCCAGACATTCCCGGTGGAGGGAAAACCTCATTGGCGACGGTGTTTATTTTCGGGTCGACGGTGGTGCCATCGGTATTGATGTAATAGCGACGGTGTAATTATCGACGGGGTCTGCCGTCGAGAATGACAATTAAAACCTCCTCGACAGCAACGACTCCTTTTATGAAATTTTCTTCTCTATTTTTTTTCCCTCTCAATATCAACCATTTTCGCTCCTTAATTTCCCCACGAATCTCAAATTGTGTTTATTGATTCTCTAAAGTTGACACATTTCACCCATTTCGGTTTATTCATTCTGCTCTTTTGTTTTCTACTTCTCTTTCCCTCTCGTGTTTCTGACTTCTCCTCTTGTCGTCGTTGTCTTCCTTCTTGCCATCGCCCTCCGGCTGGTTCTTGCCGTCGCCACCATCCTCTTTTCGCGCCATTGCAGTCCCTCTGTGTCTCTCTCGAGTGCAAGGTATGTTCCCAAATCCAATTTTCCCCCAAATGTAACCTAATAATCTATGTTTCTACAATTTCACTCTATTTTCCTCAAATATCAGTTGCTGTGTATTACAAATTTATAGTTTGCAAGTTTTTATGAAAATTTTAATGTGACATGAGATACCCAATTGCAGTGTATTACTTCATTCTTTCCGTTTGGTGCTGAACTGGGATTTTCATGGCTTAGTGACATATATCCAACTTGTGTTGATAAATTATTGTGTTGAAGAATTTAGTTATTTCTTGAATCAAAGTTCAGGTATGCTCTGATTTTACATTAATTTAGAAATTTTCAGAGGGTATATACGCTGACTTGCTTGGTATAATGGGTAGTAATTAATTTGTTTTTAGGTATGTTCAATCTCTGTCCTGTGAATATTTTAGTTATATGGCCATATCTATCTTTGTGAAGAATTAGAGAGGGAGAGAAAAAATATTTAATTTGGCTGTGGTGTTTATTGAAAAATAGAGTTAGCTATATATTTGGTGGACAGTCAATTGTAAAAGATATATATTTTTTGAATGGAAAATTTATATTGTATTGGGTTACTTGGGTAATCTAATATGTTTTCATAACTGAAGGAATATCTCGTTTTGTGTATTGTTTTCTGGCGTGTTCTTGGATTGTGATTCCCAGGTTCCGTAGTCTTATGTGTTTGTTAGCACTTAGCTAAAATTTGATACTAGTAGTTTGTGAATATATAGGCATAAAATTTTCCAGTTAATTTATACAAATGAGATTCCCCTGAAGGACAAATGGTTGTGTGAAAGGAAACACTTGATTAAGTGGCATTCTCTCCGTACTAGTTTAGAGAAATGTATAACACTTTATAATTATTAATTTTACGTGTATAAAGAGCATTTGAACATCAATCAAAGTTTGATACTAGCATTTGAAGATTGCTCATGTAATGGTTTTATGTAAATGTTGTGTAATGTTCGTTTATTGGGTTATTGAAGATTGCTCAACTTGGTAAATATAGTGATTATAATATCATCTGGAAGTCTAAGAAAGTGATCTTCTTTGTGTTTCTTTGATTTCTTATTCATCCTTGAAGAACTGTCTTTTTTCCTTCAGTAATCACTATGATCAATTAAATGTGTGTATATATATGGGAGAGATTTAGGAGAAATTAACTGTCTTTGTTTATGGTTGTCAAGTGTTTGTGAGTATGTTGTTAAAAAAATATGAGTAAGGGTAAAAATAACAGTTATTCCACGTGACTTGACATGTGCATATTTTCATATAGTTTAGGAAGCTTAGAAACCCGTTTGAGATTCACTTAGTAGGAGTGAATCTCAAATAGTTCCCGTTTTGGGACTGTTCTTGTATGTTTCGATCTCACTTAGGTCGGTGTTAACAACTTGAGCACGTCTTTATATTTTTTGAATTTTCGGTCAGTATATATCTCTTGACGTTCTTCGGGTGCATATTTAGACTACGATGTGTTAGTCTATTTCGTGTACTTGAAGACCATAGGGAGGTGCTGCCGAAATTTCTGAAAAATTTAAAGATGTGTTCAAGTTGTTGGCATCAGTGAGGCGATACATCCGGGAATGGGATAGAAGCCTGACCCGTTAGAGTGGGAGATGAAGTCAGGAAACTCATAAGCTTGCATATACATTAACTTGGAGACTTGATTGTGTTTGTCTAACTTTTCATATATATAGTAGACAGTTGTCAAAGATGTCTGTTGATCGAAGTTGGATGGAACGTAGGGTAGCCACTGATAAAAGTGGGCTTAGCTCTGAGTACCGTAGTGGGGTTGAAAAGTTTCTCGATTTCGCGTTTGAGCAAGTCAGCGACGATGAGATTAGATGTCCTTGTAAGAGGTGTATGAATGAAGTGTGGAAGGAAAGGAGTGATGTCATGTGCTACTTATTTACGTATGGGTTCAAGCAGGGTTATACGACATGGATCAGAACCAGAACATGAATCAGAACCAGAACCAGAATCTAGAGGTGACGAAACCTTTGACTGTACTAACATGATAGTCGAATCTGCTGGTTCATACTTTCAATGGTATACAGACAGGGATGACAGTAGCGCCGAGCAAGAACCGAATAACAGGGCTAAGGGTTTCTATGAGTTATTGCATGAAGCAGCGACACCACTGTATGACGGGCACGGTGACTAAGTTTTTACACTTCAAGAACGAGCATGACTGTAGCGAGAGAGGTTTTAATGAACTGTTAAGCATTGTGAAGGAGTGCTTACCTGCAGGCAATAAGTTACCGGAGTCGTACTATGATGTGAAGAAAATGGTCAAAAGGCTCAATCTAGGGTATGAGAAGATCGATGCTTGTGAGAATGACTGTATGTTATATTACGGTGATGTCAATAAAGATAAGAGGTCATGTGATATTTGTGGTACAAGTAGATACCGTGAACAGCGTAAGAAAAAGGGAAAAGATGTGCCGAGAAAGATCTTACGTTACTTTCCCATTGCCCCGAGGCTTCAGCGGTTGTTCATGTCAACACATACCGCCGAGGATATGAGGTGGCACTCTACATGGGACATAGTCGAAGGTCAACTGACGCACCTGGCAGATGGGCTTGAGTGGAAAATTTTTTATAACAAGTACCCCTCATTTGCTGAAGAGGTTCGCAATGTTTGGCTTGGACTTGCTACGGATGGGTTTAATCCGTTTAACGGGCCTTTCACAAAGCCCTACTCAACTTGGTCGGTGATTATTGTGGTGTATAACCTCCCACCTTCGATGTGCATGAAAGATCCCTACATGTTCATGCCTTTACTGATTCCTGGTGATAAGAGTCCGAGTAAAGACATCAATGTATATCTCAGGCCGTTAGTTGATGAGTTGAAGATGTTGTGGGAAAAAAGGGTTCAAACTTATGATGTATCTCTTAAACAGAACTTTGACATGAGGGCAACTTTACTATGGACAATAAATGATTTCCCGACGTTAGGAATGATCAGTGGATGGTTGACTCACGGGGGCTTGTCATGTCCCGTGTGCATGGGGTCAGTTAAAGCTGTGTTGCTCAAACATGGGGGTAAAATGAGTTTCTTTGCAACATCCAGACAGTTTTTGCCGATTGAACATCGTTATCGACGGATGAGTAGACAATTCAATCAAAAAATAGAGAAACGTCAAGTACCTAGCCGTCTTTCTGGGTCAGCAGTGTTGAGTTGGATTAGTCATTTGAAGTTTCCACCTCCAGGGAAGAATCACAGATTAGAGCGAGCTTATGGTTACGACAAGGTTCACAACTGGACACACAGATCCATGTTCTTTGACCTGCCTTATTGGGCTACACTCTGCATCCGTCATTGTATAGATCTGATGCATACTGAGAAGAACGTATTTGATAACATTTTTTATATAGTCCTAGATACCAGTGGTAGAACAAAGGACAACAACAAGTTGAGGCTTGATTTGGTAGAAATGAACATTAGGGAAGATCTGTGGCTGTATCAGGAGGGTAGTAAGACGGTAATGCCTAAAGCTGAATATACTTTAACCAGGGAACAGTTGATATTGATATGTAATTGGATCAGTGGACTGAAGCTCTCAGATGGATATTCTTTGAATATAACAAGGTGTTGTAAAGTCGAAGAGTTGAAGTTTCAGGGTCTCAAAAGTCATGATTGTCACGTATTCATGCAGAAGTTGATCCCTGTGGTATTTATCGACTTGTTACCGAAACGTGTGGTTGAAGCACTGACAAAGCTTTCTAATTTCTTCAGAGATCTATGCTTGACGAAGCTTCAGCTCAAAGACATAGATAAAATGGAGATGCAGATAGTGGAAATAATGTGCAAGTTCGAAATGATCTTCCCCCCATCGGTTTTTGATTCAATGGAGCATTTGCCTATTCACTTGCCATACGAAGCTAAGTTTGGCGGTTCCGTACAATATAGATGGATGTATCCATTCGAGAGGTAATGACATTAATGTTTTTAATACGGTAAAATGTTCATTCTTTTTTGCTAATCTATATATCACATAGGTATATGCGATGTATAAAGCAAAAGGTGAAGAATAGAGCCCGTGTAGAGGGGTCAATTGCTGAAAGTTATGTTATGGAGGAACTTGTTAATTTTTGCTCGTTGTACTTTGAGCCGAATGTTCAGACAAAGCACAATCGCTTACGTCGGAATTAGGCTGTTGCGCACGAGGAAAATGGAGAATTAACGGCCTTTAGTCATCCTGTACGCCCATTCGGTGGTAAAAAAAGGTGATTCTTGACCGATAGTGAGTATGCAGCTGCCACATTGTATGCACTTGTCAACATGAATGAAGTAGCGCCATACATTAAGTAAGTAGTCATAACTATATATGTCTGGTGTAATTGTCACTACAAGAAAAAGGCCTAACAGCGACCAATACTATCAGCGACCGCATATCTGGTCGCTGATACTATTTATAGCGACCGATATCTGCGACCGTACCTTAAAGTAGTCGCTAAATACTATCCACGACCGCATGCGGTCGCTGAGAAGTCGCTATTACAAATTTGCCTCGTAAAATTTGGCACAAAATGTTGGCGCCAAGGTTTTGTCCGACCACTTAACATCAGCGACCGCATGCGGTCGCTGAAAAGTCCATGTCATTAAAATTCAGCGACCGTAGATGGTCGCTGATGGCGGTCGCTGATCAAACTAAAAGAAATCAGTAACAGGTCTTTCGCTCGACACAGAAGACGGAAGAAAAAAAGAAGAAGAGAGGGAGCTCAATATAGAGAGAAGAGGGAGAAAAGGGAGAAAAAAGGGAGAAGAGAAGGAGGAGAAGGAGAAGTTGACCGCACCACCGGCCAGCCACCGCCGCCACCGGCCAGCCGCCGTCCCCACCAAACGCTGGTATGTACTTTTCATTTTAGGTTTTTTTAATATAAATTCTCTCTTCTTCTTCCTCCTAATGAAATTGAGAAGCCGTCGCTAGTCAAGCAACTGATTCATTTTATCGTCACTTTTAGGTAACAATGTTTCCTTTGAATTTTCATATAAGATTTCGTTTTTAAGTAAAAAAAAAAATTCTTATTTGGTGTGTTTTGTTTGCTAGAGAATAATCATTCATATGAATAATCATTTGTTTTTCGGAAGCATCTGAATTGGTTTAGAAGATTTATTGTTAGAGACTTGAATTTCAGTTAGTTAGATGTTACCAAGGACAGTAATTTTCTAACAATACATTCCATCTGTCCTACAAAAAGAGTCCCAATTTGTGAATTTTGTAAATATTAAGACTGTATATTTATTTTATGTTTGACCCTAAAAATATAAGTAGTTAGTTAAGTAGTGGTAGGCTGGTAGCATGGTAAAGAAATTATGCGGATAAACCTAAGAATATTGGGTTATTTTATATTACTATCAATCCTCTACCTAAAAATTATTGAAAACTACATCCTAAAACTCGAAATAATATTACTTTAACTGAAGTTGGGATAGCTTAAAGTTTTTTGTGAAGAAGAGCAAGGGGGTAAACCTTGTAAACTTTCATGAATCAATGAATTCAATTCTTCAAGTAATTGTTCGATTTGATTGGAAATTTTTATATTTCTCTTGGTTTGTGTCTTGGGTGCCTAGAAATGTCCATATATGCATGTCGTCGTGCATGTGGCTAGTCCATATTGTAGGGAAGACTCTGGTGAATTTTTTTTAAGTATTATAAGTATATTGGTGATCCACTAGAGCCTATTAAGGGGCTGTTGGAGCTGATGGGCTGGGATTGGGGCCGCGAGGCCACACGAGGCCACGCCAAGCTTAGCCAAGCCTTATGGGGCCAAGCCAAGCTTGCTTGTCAGCATGGTAAGCTATTGGGGGGCTGTTAAGCCAAAATAGGCAGTGTTAGGGAACTGTTAGTGCAACCGAGAAGGTAACTAGACACATTTGGTTAATAAAGAGATTGTTTTGGCATCTGAATACCAACCAAATATGTATTACTGATATAAAGCTAGCATGAATGAAATACCTTACGTATTCACTTACGATTAACAATAAGAACAAATTTAAAACAAATTAAAATAAAATAACATGATATAATATAAAGTTTCTCATACCGCTTTAATTTACATTCATTCGTTAACATTGAGTATACTTAAATGTTAATCATATGCTTACAAGTATGCTTAACTCATATAGTTACAAGTATGCTCAAGTCATATGCTTACAAGTATGCTGAAATGTTAATCATATACTTACAAGTATTCTCAAGTCATATGGTTTCAAGTATGCTCAAGTCATATGATTAATAAGCTCATGTTGTCTGTAGTAGGTATCTTGGAATCATGGACCTCTATTCATACCGTAGTTGGATGGCACGATGAAAGTCAAGTGCCCAGATAGGTGCTACAGCTGAATTTAGAGCTGGTTGCCAAGTGTTTTTGGAGTATGCGTATAGTCACCCGGAATGTATGAATGGTAAGTCGCAGATACGATGTCCATGTTTGAAGTGTAAGAATGTAAATTATATGGACATAGACTTGGTAAACTATCATTTACTTGTTTCTGGGTTCATGAGAAATTACGAAGAATGCTGGTGGGCACATGGGCAGAGAAGAGATGGTGGCATCACACAAGTACACAATTCGGGCAGTAGTACTCATCGTATGAATGAAATGGTTCATGATATTGCAGGGCCAGATTTTGATTGGGAGCTAGGCAGAGAGCAACCTATGAATTCTGATGCCAAAGACTTCTTTAAGTTGTTAGACGAAGGTAGCGAGCCATTGTTGCATGGTTGCACCAAACACACTATATTGTCTACAGTGGCGACATTACTTAACATCAAGGCTGATCACAACATGAGCCATGAGTGTTTTGAGTCGCTCTTGAAGGACATTAAGAGTATGCTGCCTGACAGTGAGAAATTACCTGGTAACTATTACTTTTGTAAGAAAATGGTGAAGAAGTTGGGTCTTGGATACCAAAAGATCGATGCATGTCCCAACGATTGCATGTTGTTTTATAAGGAAAATGAACAGATTACAAGGTGCACGTTTTGCAGTCATGATCGGTTTAGGCCTAATAAAGAGGGTGTCACTACAAAAAAATCAAGTATACCGTTTAAGATTCTAAGGTATTTTTCAATAACACATCGGCTAAAAAGATTGTACATGTCTTCAAGAACAGCTGAACATATGAGTTGGCATGCGAAATCTCCAGCTAAAGATGGAGAACTAAATCATTCCGTAGATGGGTAGGCTTGGAAAGATTTCAACTTAGCACATCCTGGATTTGCATTGGAACCTAGAAATTTAAGGCTTGGATTGTCCACCGATGGTTTCAATCCGTTTGGACACTCAGTTGTTCCGTACTCATATTGGCCTGTGATTGTTACTCCGTACAACTTGCCTCCTTGGATGTGTATGAAACAACCATACTTGTTTCTTTCACTCGTGGTTCCTGGTCCTAAGAGTCCTGGAAAGAACTTAGATGTTTACTTGAGACCTCTTATAGACGAGTTGAAGGTATTATGGGAGGATGGAGTACAGACTTGGGATGTTGCAACGAAAATAAATTTCAACCTTAGGGCAGCGGTTATGTGGACTATAAGTGACTTTCCAGCTTATGGTATGTTAGCTGGATGGAGTACACACGGGAAGTTGGCTTGTCCGTATTGTATGGAGCATACAAAGTCGTTTAATCTATCAAAAGGTCGAAAGCCTTGTTGGTTTGACTGTCATCGTCAGTTCTTACCGGTAGATCACCCGTTTCGAAAAAATAGAGAACATGTAAGACCCCGAATTTTATGAAATAAAAGTATTCAATTTTTCTTAAAATTACTATTCAGTAAATGGTTAAATTGATAAAAGTTTAAAGTTATGGGTGAAATATGAATTTTTTTCAAAATAAGCAAGTGGTTATAAAATAATCATTGTTGTCGGGGAATATTCGTTTGGTCGTAGAATATTCTTTCTGTCGGGGAATATTCGTACGACGGCGCAGCCATTAGTGGGCCCCATAACAGAATAACTGTCGGGTGAAGAAAACGACAAATTTGAGTTTTTACAAATAACGGCGTAGTTGTTACCGTTAACACTGTTGGAATACTCGGTGGTTAAAATACAGTAATACGCGTTATTGCACAGTAGCACACGGTATTGCATAGTATTTTTGAAATTATTGATTCTTACGTAAGAAGGCACTACTCAATAATTGTTACAGTAATTACTGTTCAATATTTTATTTTATTGATTCAATAATTGCTACATTGAAATTTTGTATTATTGTTGTTCAATAATTGTTGCTGCACAGTATTTCCCATTATCAGATCAATAATTCATATTATTTGAATAATATTATTACATAACATTATTGGCAATGTCTAGAAAGTTCTGTCTAAGGAGAGGTTTGGTCATCTAATTGCGCGCCAGTAAGGAGAAATCCTTATTGGAAAGCCCCCTCTTTCCTAGGAACGGCCTGGTTGTCATAAATGTGATTCTGTAATATTATTTGTGAATAATTAATTATTGATTCATATGATAAGAAAATATTTATTTTATGTGGATATAAATGAGGGATATATTTTTGTGATTAAAAAATGAAGGAGTTAATGTTGAGATTTTTATCCATATTTTTGTCGGAATGGAGGTATTAAAAATCAGGGTTTTTGAGATATTTTGCGGGGGTTATAATTTTTAATCCGACCGTTGGATCGTGGTAATTTTTGGATATGTTATACATATATAAGTTGAGTATATGTCCACAAATTTTGAACCGTTAAAAATGAACGTATGATTTATTATGAATTTTACGAGATGACTGGTTCAGAAATTGTTGAATTTTCGGAGTTTATCATTTTGATGGAAAATTCTAGAATTGGTGGGCCCCACTTGTGGTTGGTGAAGAAATGTGCTGAATTATATTTCAAATGTGGTGGGTGGGAATAGTAGCAGGTAAAGCCATCAGGTTGCAGGTCAAACCTACCAAAATTTTCCTATAAATAGAGGGCTAAGTTAGAATTGAAAATCACACCAGAAACATAAGCTTTCTCTCTTTCTCTCTCTAGATTATTGAGTGTATTTTGTGAGTATTTAGATACTCTGTGAGTTTCTATTCATCAGTGCAAGTTTCCTTCAGCCTTATACCGATCAGAAGTACTGCTCTTTTGAGGTAAGGGATAGTAAAGGATAGTAAGGGATTTTAAGAGTTGTTATGTTTTTCAGTTTCGTAATTTTTCTGAACTTCAAAAATTCTGGAAAAATTTGAAATGATATTTTGATGAGTTTTATTGATTGTGTCCAAAAATGGTGATTTTTGGATGTATAGATTGAGAGTTATGAATTTTATGAGAAAAGACTATTTTAAAAGTAACCGCTTATAATTCCTTGTGGTTAACTCCAAAATTGATGAAATTTTTATTGGGAGTACATGTATATGATAGAAGTATACTCTGTAAATTTCAGAATTTTTAGACAAAAGTATAATTTTTGATAAATGTCTAAATATTCGGCTATTTTGACCATATGAAAAATAGTAAATGACTTTTAAAAATTCTGAGAAAAATATATGTTCACTATGGGACTATATTATGCTAAATTTCAGAAAAGAAATATTTTTGGAACTGATTTAGTATTTTCATAAAAATAGTCTAGTTATGAGTAAATGAATTAAATATGTTTTGTGAAGAAAGAAAATTGGAAAATAGGATTTTATGGCTTGAGAATCCTATATGAGGTATATGCAGATTTTTGATGAGGGTTTTGGTTATTGATGATGAAATCTTAAGAGTTGGCATTTTATGATGATTAAATGCATTAATTAGTAAAGTGTAAACAATTTAAATAAATTGTTTATAAGCTTAAGAAATGTTATTCTTTCAATATCATTATACCGAAGTATTGGTATGAATTTTATTGTGGAATTTCTACCTTTTTGAGTCGGTATTACTATTCACGAGTTACTATTCACGAGTTACTATTCATGAGTTACTATTCACGAGTTACTATTCACGACAAAATTGGTTTCTTTTACTAACCAAATTATAGTTGATTTATGAATATTACTCTTGAGATTAAATCTATATGTTGATTATATTAATTTTATTATCATATATAACATTTTTATAACCCTGATGTTAAATTTCTCTTTCACTGGAGTGTAAAGATGGGTAGATTATTGGTATGATCATGACTAGGGTTCTCTTTGGCCTGTAGTGCAAAGTTGAATTGTGACTGGTATGATCATGACCATTGAATTTACAATTGAATATCTTTAGCTTAAGTGTAAAGATGAATTGATTAACATGGTTATAATTATGGTGTATATAAATTCTGAAATGATTATATATTTCTTTGAGATATGAATATATTTGGCCTGTAGTGCAAATATGAATTGTTGAGGAATATCTTTGGCCTGTAGTGTAAAGATGAATTATAGATGAATATCTTTGGCCAGTAATGCAAAGATGAACTATGGATGAATATCTTTGGCCTGTAGTGCAAAGATGACTTGTTGATGAATATCTTTGGCCCGTAGTGCAAAGATGAAGTTATTAGTATGATTATGAACAGGAACTGTGATTTGGTATAACCATGATGTTTGATGTTTCAGGTGATGAAAATTATCTTCGTCCTAGATGAGAAGAGGAATTTAGAACTATAGTTGTGATTATGAGTTATTCATATGATTGTGGACCAGAACTGTTGAGTGATGTTACATGGATAAAATATTATTGGTGGATTTTTAACATGGAGAAGATAATAGACTTTATAGTCTATTTGACTCTTCTAATGGATTGCTCGTTCCGCTGCAACTATGGTTGAAATTTTTATCATTTACCATATGTTCTAAATCTCTGATTGATGAAGGCTATTGATAATTGAATTATCTTTAGTCATGATATTCTTTACTGAGCTAGTTGTGCTCACCCTTTTGCTTCACAATTCCTTTCAGGTAATAAGAGTGTAGCTGGGTCGAGCGAGGGTAACGGGGAAATTGAACGGTGGTCTCTAGCTGTGGATGTTCTCCCGAAGCAGTATAGAAAAGTCCATTTAGTAGTTATATTTGGTGAATCCAATAAGGTAAGGTGTACCCAACGTTGGAAGGGTGGTTTGTCACTATTATACAAGATGTCTAACGACATACAACCTCGTGTCATCATAAGACAGGGATGTGCTCATCCACTTGCTGAGTATATATACGAGCACTACCTATATAATCTTGGTGTTTGTTTGAAGTATAATTCTCAGTTAGATACAGTGGAGATAATGATAAGTCAAGAGAAGACTCACCATTGGGAAGAATATGATAGTAATCTTCTCGTTTTTCTTTGGGGTCTATTGGGTCAACCAAGGATAATTCTGTGGCCATATGATATCTATCATAACCTAGACGCATGGCCTCCCATGTACGAAGGTTTCCTTGAGCACTTCCCAAAGATTCTAGTTTCTAAAACAGTTTTTGACTATACCTTTATGTAAGGTGTTATTGTGAGGTGATGTCCACGGTTGGAACATGAGTCACATTTGGTATATATTTGTATCCAAACTCACAGCATATGTGTTGTTGTATTTTGCACGACAATTGTTGTAATAAAGTTGTAGTTGTTTTCTGTACCATGTATTTGACGACTCAAAATGGGTTGGGTGGAATGGACCTATTTTGGGGTTGTCACAGAACACTTCAGGAAAAGGAAAGTAGACAATGATATGCCTGCACCGCGATTGTCGGGACCAGAGATACGAGATCGTGTGATGAGATTTCTGGTTATCCCATTTGGTAAGGTTGATGCCACAAACATAATCAATGGGTTTGGAAAATCTCATAACTGGGTTCGGAGAAGCATCTTTTGGGAACTGCCTTATTGGTCTATAAATTTGATTCGTAATGTGATGTATATTGAGAAGAATATGTTTGACAATGTGTTTAACACTGTGATGAATGTTACAGGGAAGACAAAAGATAATAATAAGGCACGTTTGGACATAAAAAATATTTGTAAGCGTCCCGGATTAGAACTTTACGAATCTCCTAATGGTAATATTGTCAAACTGCATGCAAGGTACACATTGTCCAAAAAGCAAGTTGAAGATGTGTGCACATGGGTTAAGTCTCTGAAACTACCAGATGGATATGCGTCAAACATTGCAAAGTGTGTTACGGGTGAGAAATTGCAAGGGATAAAGAGTCATGACTGTCATGTGTTCATGGAGAGGCTCATGCCTATAGCATTTCGGGATCTGCTTGATAAACCAATATGGGATGCTTTGACAGATCTTAGTCGTTTCTTCAAAGACTTATGTTCAAAATCATTAAATGAGAAGGACATGTCTTTACTTGAGAAGAACATCATAGAGATCACATGTAAACTGGAAAAAATACTCCCACCTAGTTTTTTTGACTCCATGGAGCATTTGCAAATCCATCTTCCCTATGAAGCTCGTGTTGGGGGTCCAGTTCAATATAGATGGATGTACCCTTTCAAAAGGGTGATGGGAAACCTTAAGAGAAAGGTGAAGAATAGAGCTTATGTCGAGGGGTCGATATGTGAGGCATACAGTTTCGATGAGATATCTACGTTTGTCTCATACTATTTTTCGGACAAAGTCTTGACAAAGGCCAATCGAGTATCGAGACATGATGATGGGGGAAATGTTGAACTAAATGGTCGGCTCTCTGTATTTGGTCTATCGGGCCGCGCTTATGGAAAAGTGAAGCGCATATTCCTCTCAGAGCAAGAATTACATGCTGCGCATACTTACATTCTTCTCAATTGCGAGGAGATTGACGAATTTGTGAGGTACACATGTAAACTTGATAATTTATCTTTTAAGTTGAAAATTTATTCCAATATGTTAATGTTTATGACATGGTATAGATTGTACGATGACGAGTTAAAAGTGAAGCATCCCGACATAACTAATAAAGATATTCAAATCAATCGGGATAAAAACTTTGCACTTAGGTTAAAGGACAAAGTAAGTTCAATTTTTAAGCACGTAATATATATATATATATATATATATATATATATATATATATATATATATATATATATACTCCATGTTAACTATGACTTCATTTAATAAGATGGAGTTTTTGTAGGCTTTGACTGAGGGATAAACGATTCCGGCTAATGTACAAGTCCTAGCTATGGGACCATACAGGGACCAAGTCACCCGCAATGGTTACACAATAAATGGTTGTGAATTTCACACAAAGGCATATGGGCGCGGTAAAAGAACAACGAACTCTGGAGTGTGTGTCCAAGGAGATTGTTACAATGAGCTTGGTCGTGCCTTTTATGGGGAGTTGGAGGAAATCGTAGAGTTGTCGTACAAGGGCACGTACGGGGGTCATATTCACTTGTTCAAGTGTCATTGGTTTGATTCAGAAAAAGGGATACGTGTTGACAGACATGGAATCATCGATATTGACCTCCATAGGTCTGCGTACTCCAACGAACCGTTTGTTTTACCAACTCAAACAGTACAAGTATACTACACTCCTAGTCCTGTTAGGAAAAGGGATAGACCGCCTACAGATTGGTAAGTTGTAATTCATACTCCCGCGCGTAGTCGTGCCCAAGTAATAGACGGGGATTTCTACCAAGAGGAAATGTTTCAGAGACCTCCTATAATAAATATAGAGGACAACAATGATGTAATCCAGTTAGAGGGTGGAGATGAACCTGATGAATTGGATCCCGAGACAGTTATTATGCCAGATGACAGTGATATTGAGGAAGAGTTATTGACTGACACTGACACAGAATTTGAAGAAGATGGTTATGAATCTCTGATACTTGTACAAAATGATTCTGACTCATCAGACAACGATTTTCATTAAAATGTATGTTTAGTTTTAATTGTACAAAATGTATGTTTATGTTCATGTTCATGTTTAGTTCATAATTATGTACCTTTCATTTATGTTCTCTATATAGGAATGTTCTCTATATCCTTAACTATATCATTTGTAGTTGTTGTAGTTAATTATTTTGCAGTCATGTTTATGTACCTTTCACTTATGGTAATCGTAGTTAACTATTTCATACAATTAATTGTCATTCATAATTTCATACTAACATCCTAATTTTTTTATTTATAGATGTCTTCTGAACCTGCAGCACGAAAGCGCGAGTTGGGTCGGGGCCCTAATCATGTGCTGAAGGCCCCGGCTAATCCGGATGATCGCATTCTTATACAGATTCGTCCTCCTCCAGAAAGCACGTAAGTTAAACATCATATATATATAAGGGTTTAATATTTCCATTGTTATAAATATATTTTAATGTAAATTATTGTATATTGTAGTGATTTTCAATATAGTAAAATTGTGAAGTGCATTTCACAATTATGCTTACAGAACTGGCCTACGCCAGTGATTACATGGGCGAGCACACCTCTCGCCCATAAAGATGCAGTTTGGGCTGAATTTCAGGTATATTTATTTAATCACTCTGATAGATAATACATAGTTAATCAACTAATAGTTTAGTAATGTTGGATTATGGTAATATAACATTTTTAATATTATTATTGTTGTTTTATTTACAGAAGCGGTATAGATGGGACGAGGCAAATGCATCAGTTATTCAGGCACTGTTCTGGCAGAAGTGCGCCGTCCGAACTAAAGATAATCTGAACAAAGAACGACAGAAAGCCCTGCACAATGCTGAGATTGACCATCCAGGACAGGGTGAGTAGTATATGCATGAGCATAGCCCCTGGTGGTGCACACATCCCATATGGGTACAGATGTGTGAGCAGTGGAGAGCTTAGAGCTGGGTCAAGAGACGTAGGATTGCCGCCTCGAACAGATCCTCAGGTGTATCTGAAGGCAAAAAGGTAAAAAGCACGTACAAGGGCGGCAGTATATCACAGCTACAGCATATTGCTGCTAGGGTACGTATGTATAGCAAGCTTATTGGGTTAGTTATTTGTCTTTATGTTTACAGTCATGTTTTGTAGCTAAAATATCATATGTTTACATATTAATATGAGAATATGAACTGTAGGAGTCCGAGTCTCAAGGTCAACCTATCAATTGGTTGGATGTGTATGTGGCCACCCGTGATGGTCTACCTGATGCTGTTCAGATAGTGGTAATAAGTTAACTTTAAATATATTATAGTCATTTATTTTAGCATTTTTTTTTATTTTTAACTATTTATTTGTTTACCTTCTGACAGGACACTTATAAGGGCTTAATGAACGAGCGCTATCCTGAAGGCACCCCGCGTCCGGTGATTGATCAAGAATTGTGGGAGAGGGCGTCCATCGTGAAGAAAAATTATGTTAAAGGCCAAGGACAAAGACGACGCCCGACCATCAGTGGCACAGGCAGCTCTGCTACCAAGTCTACACAGTCATCAGGTTATCTAGCTTATCATACTCCTGCTGACTGTGTAAGAGCGATCTGTCAAAATCGTGATCTTCTTCTTATACTGGGCGGGCATCTGCATTCTCTGAATCCTGATGAGTTGGCAAAGGCAGTGGCGGAAGCAGCAGCATCACAGCATCAGGGTGGCGGCCAGGTACTTATATGTTTCATTACGTACATTGTCTATTGTTTAGCTTTCCCCAAGTCATAGCAGTATCAACACATGTAACATATATGTTTTATTCTTTTGTTAATTACAGGGTACTAATTTGGATGATCCATAAAGAGCTACACCAGTCATGTTAGATTTATAAAGCCTTGTTAGACTTATTTTTTAGATTTTTAAAGCCTTGTAATCTTTTAAACTACTTATTTTTGGACAGTATTGGTTTACGATTCTATTATATGGATGTTTATGATTGTATTGTGTTGTGTTGGTTTAGATTCATTCTTTGGACTGTATGGATGGATGTTTATCATATAGTAATTATCATGGATGGATGGATGGTTATATATACTGGTGTGTGTTGGGATAAAAAGCAGGTACAAAGCAGGTTATTTTAGGGAAATCAATAAAACAGGAAAATTTTTAAAAAAAAAAAAACAAAGTCAGCGACCGCACGCGGTCGCTGATACATTATTAGCGACTGAGTAAGGTGCTTAGAAGTCAGCAACCGCACGCGGTTGCTATTACCGGTCGCTGACACGTGTGCCACATCACGTCTGACACATGACTCAGCGTGAGTCATAATAGCGATAGCTGAGGTCGCTGATTGCGGTCGCTAACGATGCGGTCGCTATTGTTGGTCGCTGATGTCATTTCAGCGACTAGATTTTCTGCGACTACTATTAGCGACCACAGGCAGTCGCTAATATCTATCTGTGACGATATGCGGTCGCAGATGTGCGATCACGGATAAGCCTTTTTGTTGTAGTGTGTGTCAAGTTCCTTTACAAACACGTTGAGTATATAACTGTGCTGCAGTCATTATGATGCTGAAGTACGTGAAGCGAATCCGAGTATATCGGACGGGGATTTGTAAAATTTGAGAAATGGAGAATTTGTGCAATGGTTTAAAGATCCTGTAAATCTAACCATTACAAGTTTTGTGACACCCCCAAATCTGGGTTACCTGATCCCCGAGTTTGGTGTTCACGATCCATAATATAATACCATTTAACTACTCATTCATATATAAATAGGAATACATAAGTCATTAACATAAGTTGTTAATACATAAGTCCCAAGTTTGCTAACCTTAAATTTATAAACATACCCCTTAGCTAAACAAAAAGGGTTTACAATACAATATAACATAATAATATTGTTCATTATAACTACTCCAGCATCTTGCCTTTGCCTTTGATCTTCTTTGACCCGCTGGCCTCTTCATTCCTAGCTGAAATGTTTTATTTATAGCAAGGGTGAGTAACAAGTTTGCCCCGCAAGTTAAGACATACAATAAATGTATACGAATCAATAAGAACAGACTATCTATTTTGATAGAATGAAACCAAAGTTCGGGGAACTTTGAAATAGCTGAAAAAGTCGTTATTCAATAACAAGTCTTCTCTTATTCTAGGCAACGCAATAATCTGATAATGAAAGAGTACAACGCTTTCAAAGTTTCTACGATATTCTATGGAATAATCAAGAATTAATTCTACGCAATAGCAAAGTGGAATATTTTCCAGATTTATGCTGAGTGATCACACTAGATCTAGAACTTCTCTTCTCGAGTAACTATCAAAGATTGGACTTTGATATACCCAAGTGTATCAGATAACCATAAAGATTAAATCATACCCCTCTGCAAGTACTTAGAGCCGGCCAACTCCTTGTACCCTATATTATGCATAATACTTAACAGCGCGCAACGATCGAATATACGACCTAAAATATTTCCTTTATATAAAAGGTTGTTCTTCTCAGTCTTTGAATCAGAATTTGATTTAACAACGAAATGCAATGATTTCAATATCTAACCACTTCTCTTCTCAAACCTATTCAAGTTTTCAATCATGCCGATACAACTGGCATTGATCTATCAATAATAATTAAATTATCTTCTCTTCTCGAATTTATCAAGTTCTAACAAATGTTCGTCTAGCTAGAATAATTAGCTAAGACATTTCTTAACATAATTTGATAATAGACAGGAATTATCTGTACTGTCAATTCTATCTTCTACGAATATGAATATCCAACAGCAGTTATTCTACAAAGGTATATTCTCCAATAAGTAATTCAGTTTGAATTATTAATCATGCACTAACTGCGAATAATCAACAATAAATTCCCTGGACATGGTATAATTAGCAATAATTAACCATTATAATATTTGAATGAATATAACTCAAGGTTGAGTTAGGAAACTTGCCTTTCGCGTTGATTACAGCTACACAATATAATTAACTGCGTTCGTAAGACCTATAATCAACAATATCGGTCTCACAATTAGCATAATCATTTATAACACGTAACACTGTATTCTACAGTCAAACTTCTCCTAGGAACATTACCGCATAGCCACATTAGTGTTTATAACCTATATAAACACTTATCCAGTCTAACTATTTCGGTATGGTTGGATTTCGGTCCATTCTCGGTGTTCTAGTCACCCTATCCGACAATTAACACATTGATTGCTAATTAAACTCGGTCTCTAAGCTTCAATATTATTTTAGATAAGTCAAATATCGTTTATAATATTTTCCGGAAGCTTTTAATAATTTATAAACAATTATTATAATTTATAATAATTTTTCAAACACTTAAATCATTTTTAAATGATTTAATTATCAAATAATCTTATCATTATTAATATTTAATAATATAAAAATATTAATAACATACTTGTCAAAATATTAAAGTTATTATTAATAACTTAAAATATTTTTAAATCATCAATATTCTACTTAAATAATTTTTAAAGTAATTAAAATCATTTTTAAATCATCACCATTAATATTTAAATATTAATGAAATTATTATCCAAATATTAAAAGTCATTAATTATAAATTAAAATACTTTTAAATCATTTTTCTCATTTTTAAATGATTTTTAAATCAATAAAACCATTTTTAATTCATTTATTTAATATCATAATTAAATAAATCTAATATCATTAATATTAATTTATTAATGAGAATTCTCAAAAAATATTGAAAATTATATTTTATAATTCAAAATATTTTCTAACACTTTATTCTTATTAAAAATGATTTTTAAATCATTAAAATCATTTTTTTAACTTACTTATTTAATTTAGTAATTAAATAAATCAAATATCATTAATATTAAATTATTAATGAAAATTCTCCAAAAATATTAAAAGTCACATTTTATAACTCAAAATATTTTTAAATACATTATTCTTATTTAAAATAATTTTTCATAATATTAAATCATTTTTCTCTAATTTATTTAATACACTAACTAAATAAATTAAATACTTTTACTATTTAAATAATTATAAATATTAAAGAAAAATATTCCAATTGGTCAGAAATTATTTTTCATAATTTAAAATAATTTTTAAAACCATTTTTGATAATTTTTAGAATTTATTTCTATTTTTTAATCATTTTTCGGAAAACAGAAAATAAAATAAATAGAACCGTCGCTAAAGCCTTTAGCGACACAAATCTGTCGTCTTAGGTGTTCTTCATCTCAAGAACACTGTCAGACTCAAGTTCGAGACCCTTACTTTGACCGAATTTTAATCTTGGTTTACAATTGTTTCTGGGCAATCTTAAAGTTCAATCATGTACTACTCATGTAAGACTACCATTAACAATCAACATCAAAGTTATACAACATCAAAACAAGCAGATAAGTGCCTTCAAACTTATGGTCAGACGGTTTCTGGGTTTGCCCAGAAACCCAGAAACTCGAACAGTCACTTTCTAACTCAATTATTTATGCTTTATGTTCATGTTTATTGTCATATAAATGTTTTAAGTTATAGACCTTACGTCAAGGAACAACACCAAAGCATAAAATTAGATTATCATCGACAGAATAAACATGAATCACACGGTCAAAGTATGTCAGAAATGATGTTCTTATTTTTCTGGGTTTTCCCAGAAAAGCAAAAATCAGTTCGGGTGGTCTACTTTGACCACCTTTCACGATCGATCTGATGAGTTTACAAGATATATAAAGACCCAAATCTATAGTACACATAACCAGCTACATAATGTACCAAACAAAGACATCAAAAACCAAACATACTGATAGGTCTAAAGTCTTAAACTTCTTGTCAGACGCTGATTTCAATTTCTGGGCTTGCCCAGATTTTGACTGGTCATGCCCGGTCAACGGGATTTGACCAGAAATAACTCAAAATATAGACATCAAATGTCTGTGATTTCACTTCCAGATCTAAGACAACATAACAAGCTACCAATATCAAGTTTAAAACAACCCATAACATATACGAGCAAGGATCTGTGGCCACTGAAATTACTTGTCAAACCACTAAAAATGCTCAAGAACAGATTTTGAAAAACATAGTTTCTACCCATTTTGATGCTATGGATCCATGGTAGATCATCATATATCACCATAAAATATCCCTTAGCAAGATTTTAAACACAAAAACACAAAATTTGACTAAGCATACAAGATCAAAATAAATTTAGGACTTATACCTTTTATTTTTCTAATTCTTGATCTATGCTCTCCAGTCTGATTTTAGGTGTTCAAAGAAATGTTCTAGAGACTGATACACTTGTGATTTTCGGATGCCTTGGTGAGAGAGAGAGTAGATGAGAGCTTGGGAGAAAAATAAGTAAATTTTGAGACTTTCTCTCTCTTTATCACTTAAATAATTGATCCAATGAATACACACATGTTAGCTCACCATTTGGATCAGTTTTTTAGCTGAGGATAAAGTCAACTGTTTAACTTTAGTTGGTCACCAACTAAAGGTTTTGCTATTTTTACAAGTTATCTCATTTAAAATGTAAAAAAGGCATTTTTGTAATTTATAAAATAAATTTAATGGCAAACATGGAATTTATACAAACCCTTAGGGTTTAGGGTTTGAGTTAGGGTTAGGGTTTAGGGTTTGGACCTTTTAGGATTTAGGATTTGAACCCTTTAGATTTGTAATTTAATTTTCAAAATTTCCGAATTTCGGTTTTCAAAATAGAAAATTAGTAATTCCAAATTACAATTAGGATTCGATAATTATATTAATATTTCCTAATCATAAAATTCAATCTTGCTAATTAGGATTAATATCCCTAATTAAAATTACTTAATTTACCAATTAGGTTCAAAATGATCATTAGGGTTTATAACTCACGAATTAGGGTTTTAATAAGAAAAATAAATTTTCTAAATTATAATTAAGGTTTGTAAAATAGAAATTAATATAACAAAAATATAATTAGGGTTTTCTAATCATATTTAAGTTTAATACGCACAATAGGCTTGCCAATTAGGATTAGGGTTTCCTAATTTAGGGTTTAGGATTCCCGAATATAAAATTAGGGTTTTCCGGCGTACAATTAGAGTTTTTATCCATACCATTGGTTTTCTAAATATGAGATTAGGGTTTCTAATCCCTTATTAGGGTTTATTAATTTCAAACCTTATCCAATCAATCATTGATCAAAATCTCTATACAGTACAAACATGTACTCAATAATATAATTATTTTAATTATATTTTCTATCGAATCCCTTTACAGAAATTAGGGTTAGGGTTTCTAAAACTGTTAAGCACAACTCTACTCTAATTTTATTAGTCAATACACAAATTGACTTTCTCGAGACTCGTATCACCGATACTTGTCACAAAATTAATAATTAATATTAATATTAATAAAAAAAAATTATTCGCAAATTTTTGATTATTCGAAATCTTGGGTTATCACATTCACCCCTCCTTAAAAGGATTCCGTCCTCGGAATCACCGCTTTCTTATTCTTTACAATCTTTTAAAGTTGTATCATCAATTCATTTTTATCAACCCAATATTCATTTGTGTCTCAAATTCTAACCTGTGACTTGAATCTTTAAAAGAAAACAGAAATATCTAACTCATATTACTCGCGTAATTAAATTCTAAAGCGAAATTGTTACCTGCTACCACCTCCTGGGCAGCCACCGTATCCTGTGCCGTCATGTTGAATGTACGGGTTGTTGGTCTTCCTGGCTGTGTAGGTCCTTGAATCGCCAAGGTTCCGCCACCGGGTCCCTTGTTGACACTTTCCTTCTCCGCATTCTTCTTCGGACGGTTCCGAACAATATGGTCAGTCGATCCGCATCCAAAGCAGCCTTGAATTTTCTTCGGACCGGGACAATTGGGTGACATATGCCCCTCTTGTCCGCAGTTATAGCAAACTCCCTTCTTCTTCAGGCAAACTCCTGCATGGTTCTTCCCACAGTTTGAACATGGCCCCCTTCCTTTCCTATTATCTTCTGTTTTAGTACCCGACTGGCTATTCTCGCTCCATTTCCTCTTATTAGGGTTATTTCCACCACTGCTTCCACCGTCATTTGTCTTCTTCTTCTTCTCCTGATGGAATAGAGACACAGCTTTGCTCCCTCCTTCAGCAATCAACGCTTTCTCCATCAATGCCGCGAACATGTTGATCTGCAATACCGCTACCTCGTTGAATATTCCCGGCTTCAGCCCATTCTCAAATCTTCGCGCTTTTCTTGCTTCTGTGTCCACCTGATGAGGTGCAAATCTTGCCAACTCGTTGAATTTGGCAGCGTATTCTGTTACCGACATGTTCTCCTACTTAAGTTCTAGAAATTTAACTTCCATCCTGGATTGCATACTTGGCAAAAAGTAGTTCTCAAAGAACAGTTCCTTAAATCTTTTCCACAACACCACCTCTGTACCAGCTCTCGTTTGGTTCGTCTCCCACCAGTAATTAGCTTCTCCCTTCATTAAGTATGTCGCAAAAGTTGTCTTCTGCTCTTCTGCCACTCGCGCAATGACGAATGCTTTCTCCATCTCCTTCATCCAAGTTTGGGCTTCAATAGGATCTGTGGTCCCTTTGAACTCAGGCGGTCCTACAGCTTTAAAGTCCTTGAAGTTAGCCAATCTTTTAGCTGGTTGATTTCTTGCTCTTCCTCTTGCAGCTGGAGCTCTATTCTCTATAGCCTGGGCTATCATAGCTGCAAAGTTTTGCATCGGGTCAGCTTGACCTCCTTCATTATTTACCGATTGCTCTTCCCGCTGGTTTCGATTCTGTCGTCTAGGCGGCATGATCTGATTTAAATAAAAATCTTCTATTAATTCTCTTTCTTTACACAAATTCTTAACACAATAAGAATTCAACACATAATTCTCATATAATTGCATATTTATTCAAATAGCACATAGTACTTACCACATATTACTATCCCTTTTTAAATCATATCAGGATTAACAACACAACTTTACACAAAAAGTTGCTATTCTCCATTCTCACACAGTTATTACCAGTTCGTCAAACTTACCACACTTATGAGTTCAGGAACTTGCCACAATTATATGAGTGTATGAACTTATCCTAGTCAGACCTTTGGCGTTCATCCGCTGAGGGGTTCAAAATATTTCATATAATTATGAGTCATTAACTTACCATAAGTATGAGTTTTAAGAACAAATAAATTAATCCTAACCTTATATTCATATAGAAAATAAAGATTTCATCCATAAAACATATATATATTTACATATGCTTACACATCGTTCTCGATATTACAACACTTAATATCAGAAACTTTTACCCAAAAGATACTATTACATATTTCTAGGTTGTCTACCGACCACTCCCTTCACCAATCTTCTTCTTGATGGGACACTTACTGAATCCGTGACCCGTCTGCCCACATGAAAAACACTTCCTCAAATTCAGCTTAGAACAATGCAGAGAAATATGTCCTTCCTGCTTGCAGTTGAAGCACACGTTCTTCCACATCATGTATTCTCTCGCGTGAGTCTTTCCACACTTGCTACATGCTTGCTTCTTTTTCGGGCTTGACTTTTCAGAATTTGGGTTGTCTTTTTCCCTCTTTCTCTTCTTCTTGTCCTTCTTGATGGTTCCTTCATATGATCCACCACCTTCAGCCTTCATTCTGTCCACCTGCGCCTTGAGCTCGTTCCATTCTTCAGTCATTTCGCGTAATGCTCGCTCTGTCTTCCATAATTCCTCTAGAAGAAACACTTTACTTCGGAGTTCCTGGACTTCTGTAGATTCGTGATCTTGTTCTCCAACTATGGTCTTATTCTTTAACTCCACCTTAGCTAGCTCAGACTCTGCCTCCTCATCTCCACTCAGATACATCTCGGGATAATCATCATGATCGCTCTCCAGATTGACCATTGGTTCATCTTCTCCCACCTTCTCCACTGATTCACTTTGCGCTGGCACCTCGGCTTCTGGCACCGGTGCAACAGCCGCTAGCATCTCCGCACTCTTTTCACCTTCTCTAGACATCCTACAATCAGTTGAAATAACTTGATTAGTACTTCATTAGTACAAAATTCTCACACTATGTGTCCACTTATCTCACTATTGATACACTTCGGCAATCCCTCACTTAGAACTCTACATGAGTTTTCTCTATCTCGTGTATGGTTATAATCCTAGGGTTTTCCCCTACCCCACTTAAAGTTTATAACCTACAGCTCTTCTACTAGCTGGTGACACCTTGGTCACTACAGCTCTGATACCAACCTGTGACACCCCCAAATTCGGGTTACCTGACCCCCGAGTTTGGTGTTCACGATCCATAATATAATACCATTTAACTACCCATTCATATATAAATAGGAATACATAAGTCATTAACATAAGTTGTTAATACATAAGTCCCAGGTTTGCTAACCTTAAATTTACAAACATACCCCTTAGCTAAACAAAAAGGGTTTACAATACAATATAACATAATAATATTATTCATTATAACTACTCCAACATCTTGCCTTTGCCTTTGATCTTCTTTGACCCGCTGGCCTCTTCGTTCCTAGCTGAAATGTTTTATTTATAGCAAGGGTGAGCAACAAGTTTGTCCCGTAAGTTAAGACATACAATAAATGTATACGAATCAATAAGAATAGACTATCTATTTGATAGAATGAAACCAAAGTTCGGGGAACTTTGAAATAGCTGAACAAGTCGTTATTCAATAACAAGTCTTCTCGTATTCTAGGCAACGCAATAATCTGATAATGAAAAAGTACAACGCTTTCAAAGTTTCTACGATATTCTATGGAATAATCAAGAATTAATTCTACGCAATAGCAAAGTGGAATGTTTTCCAGATTTATACTGAGTGATCACACTAGATCTAGAACTTCTCTTCTCGAGTAACTATCAAAGATTGGACTTTGATATACCCAGGTGTATCAGATAACCATAAAGATTAAATCATACCCCTCTGCAAGTACTTAGAGTCGGCCAACTCCTTGTACCCTATATTATGCATAATACTTAACAGCGCGCAACGATCGAATATACGACCTAAAATATTTTCTTTATATAAAAGGTTGTTCTTCTCAGTCTTTGAATCAGAATTTGATTTAACAACGAAATGCAATGATTTCAATATCTAACCACTTCTCTTCTCAAACCTATTCAAGTTTTCAATCATGCCGATACAACTGGCATTGATCTATCAATAATAATTAAATTATCTTCTCTTCTCGAATTTATCAAGTTCTAACAAATGTTCGTCTAGCTAGAATAATTAGCTAAGACATTTCTTAACATAATTTGATAATAGACAGGAATTATCTGTACTGTCAATTCTATCTTCTACGAATATGAATATCCAACAACAGTTATTCTACAAAGGTATATTCTCCAATAAGTAATTCAGTTTGAATTATTAATCATGCACTAACTGCGAATAATCAATAATAAATTCCCTGGACATGGTATAATTAGCAATAATTAACCATTATAATATTTGAATGAATATAACTCAAGGTTGAGTTAGGAAACTTGCCTTTCGCGTTGATTACAGCTACACAATATAATTAACTGCGTTCGTAAGACCTATAATCAACAATATCGGTCTCACAATTAGCATAATCATTTATAACACGTAACACTGTATTCTACAGTCAAACTTTTCCTAGGCACATTACCACATAGCCACATTAGTGTTTATAACCTATATAAACAATTATCCAGTCTAACTATTTCGGTATGGTTGGATTTCGATCCATTCTCGGTGTTCTGGTCACCCTATCCGACAATTAACACATTGATTGTTAATTAAACTCGGTCTCTAAGCTTCAATATTATTTTAGATAAGTCTAATATCGTTTATAATATTTTCCGGAAGCTTTTAATAATTTATAAACAATTATTATAATTTATAATAATTTTTCAAACACTTAAATCATTTTTAAATGATTTAATTATCAAATAATCTTATCATTATTAATATTTAATAATATAAAAATATTAATAACATACTTGTCAAAATATTAAAGTTATTATTAATAACTAAAAATATTTTTAAATCATCAATATTCTACTTAAATAATTTTTAAAGTAATTAAAATTATTTTTAAATCATCACCATTAATATTTAAATATTAATAAAATTATTATACAAATATTAAAAGTCATTAATTATAACTTAAAATACTTTTAAATCATTTTTCTCATTTTTAAATAATTTTTAAATCAATAAAACCATTTTTAATTCATTTATTTAATATCATAATTAAATAAATCTAATATCATTAATATTAATTTATTAATGAGAATTCTCAAAAAATATTGAAAATTATATTTTATAATTCAAAATATTTTCTAACACTTTATTCTTATTAAAAATAATTTTTAAATCATTAAAATTATTTTTTTAACTTACTTATTTAATTTAGTAATTAAATAAATCTAACATCATTAATATTAAATTATTAATGAAAATTCTCTAAAAATATTAAAAGTCACATTTTATAACTTAAAATATTTTTAAATACATTATTCTTATTTAAAATAATTTTTCATAATATTAAATCATTTTTCTCTAATTTATTTAATACACTAACTAAATAAATTAAATACTTTCAATATTTAAATAATTATAAATATTAAAGAAAAATATTCCAATTGGTCAGAAATTATTTTTCATAATTTAAAATAATTTTTAAAACCATTTTTGGTAATTTTTAGAATTTATTTCTATTTTGTAATCATTTTCCGAAAAATAGAAAATAAAATAAATAGAACCGTCGCTAAAGCCTTTAGCGACACAAATCTGTCGTCTTAGGTGTTCTTCATCTCAAGAACATTGTCAGACTCAAGTTCGAGACCCTTACTTTGACCGAATTTTAATCTTGGTTTACAATTGTTTCTGGGCAATCTTAAAGTTCAATCATGTACTACTCATGTAAGACTACCATTAACAATCAACATCAAAGTTATACAACATCAAAACAAGCAGATCAGTGCCTTCAAAATTATGGTCAGACGGTTTCTGGGTTTGCACAGAAACCCAGAAACTCGAACAGTCACTTTCTAACTCAATTATTTATGCTTTATGTTCATGTTTATTGTCATATAAATGTTTTAAGTTATAGACCTTATGTCAAGGAACAACACCAAAGCATAAAATTAGATTATCATCGACAGAATAAACATGAATCACACGGTCAAAGTATGTCAGAAATGATGTTCTTATTTTTCTGGGTTTTCCCAAAAAAGCAAAAATCAGTTCGGGTGGTCTACTTTGACCACCTTTCACGATCGATCTGATGAGTTTACAAGATATATAAAGACCCAAATCTATAGTACACATAACCAGCTACATAATGTACCAAACAAAGACATCAAAAACCAAACATACTGACAGGTCTAAAGTCTTAAACTTCTTGTCAGACGCTGATTTCAATTTCTGGGCTTGCCCAGATTTTGACTGGTCATGCCCAGTCAACGGGATTTGACCAGAAATAACTCAAAATATAGACATCAAATGTCTGTGATTTCACTTCCAGATCCAAGACAACATAACAAGCTACCAATATCACGTTTAAAACAACCTATAACATATACGAGCAAGAATCTGTGGCCACTGACATTACTTGTCAGACCACTAAAAATGCTCAAGAACATATTTTGAAAAACATAGTTTCTACCCATTTTGATGCTATGGATCCATGGTAGATCATCATAGATCACCATAAAACATCCCTTAGCAAGATTTTAAACACAAAAACACAAAATTTGACTAAGCATACAAGATCAAAATAAATTTAGGACTTATACCTTTTATTTTTCTAATTCTTGATCTATGCTCTCCAATCTGATTTTAGGTGTTCAAAGAAATGTTCTAGAGACTGATACACTTGTGATTTTCGGATGCCTTGGTAAGAGAGAGAGTAGATGAGAGCTTGGGAGAAAAATAAGTAAATTTTGAGACTTTCTCTCTCTTTATCACTTAAATAATTGATCCAATGAATACACACATGTTAGCTCACCATTTGGATCAGTTTTTTGGCTGAGGTTAAAGTCAATTGGCTTACTTTAGTTGGTCACCAACTAAAGGTTTTGCTATTTTTACAAGTTATCTCATTTAAAATGTAAAAAGGGCATTTTTGTAATTTATAAAATAAATTTAATGGCAAACATGGAATTTGTACAAACACTTAGGGTTTAGGATTTGGGTTAGGGTTTAAGGTTTGGACCTTTTAGGATTTAGGGTTTGAACCCTTTAGATTTGCAATTTAATTTTCAAAATTTCCGAATTTCGGTTTTCAAAATAGAAAATTAATAATTTCAAATTACAATTAGGATTCGATAATTATATTAATATTTCCTAATCATAAAATTCAATCTTGCTAATTAGGATTAATATCCCTAATTAAAATTACTGAATTTAGCAATTAGGTTCAAAATGATCATTAGGATTTATAACCCACGAATTAGGGTTTTAATAAGAAAAATAAATTTTCTAAATTACAATTAAGGTTTGTAAAATAGAAATTAATATAACAAAAATATAATTAGGGTTTTCTAATCATATTTAAGTTTAATACACAAAATAGGCTTGCCAATTAGGATTAAGGTTTCCTAATTTAGGGTTTAGGATTCCCGAATATAAAATTAGGGTTTCTCGGCGTACAATTAGGGTTTTTAACCATACCATTGGTTTTCTAAATCTGAGATTAGGGTTTCTAATCCCTTATTAGGGTTTATTAATTTCAAACCTTATCCAATCAATCATTGATCAAAATCTCTATACAGTACAAACACGTACTCAATAATATAATTATTTTAACTATATTTTCTATCGAATCCCTTTCCAGAAATTAGGGTTAGGGTTTCTAAAACTGTTAAGCACAACTCTACTCTAATTTTATTAGTCAATGCACAAATTGACTTTCTCGAGACTCATATCACCGATACTTGTCACAAAATTAATAATTAATATTAATATTAATAAAAAAAATTTATTCGTAAATTTTTGATTATTCAAAATCTCGGGTTATCACAAGTTCAATGAATCTACCATTATAGATTTATTCTTATGGCATAATTAACTTTAGAATATGTTGTGTTAATGTACATTAGGTCCTCACAGATGAGTTAGCTGACAATCGGCTAAAGTTGAGCCGATGGCCCTGAAAGATCTGTAGATACTTATACATGCTGCATTGTCAATGGTTACAGATTTAAGTGTTGCGATATTGGGGAAGTCGCTTCTACTGATTCTGGTGTTGTGGTGAAAGGTAGCTGCTATGATAACATTTGGGATGACTGGTATGAACGATTGCTAGAAGTTGTCGTGCTCAAATATTGGGGTCATAAAGAATTAGTTTGCTTCAATTGTCATTGGTTTGATGTTGAGAATGGAGTTAAAGTAGATAAAAAATCAGGACGGGTGATTGTTAACGTTAAGTCAAAACTAAGACTGATGAGTGGTATGGAGGAGCCTTTTATTTTAGCAAGTCAAGCAACACAGGTGTACTATGCGCGGAGTGTTAAGACCCCTACAAGCCCATGGCATGCTGTTATAACCACAAGTGCCCCTGGTTTTCAAGGCACAACTCCTCGTCCAGACGATAAACCTTTACAAGTCGAGTCTACTAGTGTCACACCTGCTGATGTAACAATTATTAGTGAGTCTAGTGAAGAAGAGGATGATGCTTCTGGAATAGAACCTTCTTGCACTTTCTTCTTCATATGCATCAGCTCTATGTCCGTAGCTTGAGCAGCTTTAACTTTATCGATTAAAGTCGGTTCTACTCGTATATTTGATATCATCATGTGGGTACTTGGAGCCTTCATCTCTATCTCCATCCTTTGCAAGTCATACAAAATGGGCCTTTGTGTTAACAACATCGCACTCGTACCCGCATATGATCTTCTACTCAATGCGTCAGCTACTGCGTTCGCTTTTCCAGGATGATATTGAATAGTGTGATCGTAATCTTTTAATAGTTCAAGCCAACGTCGTTGCCGCATGTTGAGTTCTTTTTGGGTGAAGAAATATTTGAGGCTTTTATGGTCCGTATAAATCTCCACTTTCTCCCCATACAGGTAGTGTCTCCAGATCTTCAACGCGAAAACTACTGCTGCCAACTCCAAATCATGAGTAGGATAATTCCTCTCATATTCTTTGAGTTGTCGCGAGGCATAGGCTATGACTTTCCCATGTTGCATGAGAACACATCCTAACCCTTGGCCTGAAGCATCACTGTAGATAACAAATCCATCCGAACCAGATGGTATTGTCAGAACAGGTGCCGAAATGAGTCTCCTCTTAAGCTCTTGAAAACTCTTCTCGCATTCCTCGCTCCATACGAATTTGATATCTTTCCGAGTCAGGTGAGTTAATGGGGTAGCGATTCGAGAAAATCCTTCCACGAATCTCCGATAATAACCAGCTAAGCCCAGAAAGCTACGTACTTCGGTCACCGTCTTTGGTTGCTCCCAACTTTGTATTGCTTCAATCTTCACCGGGTCAACAGATACTCCATGTTTTGACACCACGTGCCCTAGGAAAGCTACTTCCTCAAGCCAGAACTCGCATTTCTTCAACTTAGCATATAACTTGTTTTCACGCAGCCTTTGGAGTACCAGCTTCAAATGATGCTCATGATCTTCACGGCTTTTAGAATATATGAGGATGTCATCAATAAAGACAACAACGAACTGATCCATATAATCCTATAATACTCGGTTCATCATATCCATGAAAGCCGCAGGAGCATTAGTCAATCCAAAAGACATGACTAGGAATTTATAATGCCCGTACCGAGTTCTGAAGGCAGTCTTTGGAATATCCTTAGTTTTAACCTTCAGCTGATGATATCCAGAACGAAGATCGATCTTTGAAAAGAATTGTGCTCCTTGTAACTGGTCAAACAGGTCATCAATACGAGGTAGCGGATACCTATTCTTAATAGTTGTAACAACCCCAAAATCGGTTCATTCCACCCAACCCATTCTGAGTCGTCAAATACATGGTACAGAAAACAACTACAACTTTATTACAACAATTGTCGTGCAAAATACAACAACACATATGCTGTGAGTTTGGATACAAATATATACCAAATGTGACTCATGTTCCAACCGTGGACATCACCTCACAATAACACCTTACATAAAGGTATAGTCAAAAACTATTTTAGAAATTAGAATCTTTGGGAAGTGCTCAAGGAAACCTTCGTACATGGGAGGCCACGCGTCTAGGTTATGATAGATATCATATGGCCACAGAATTATCCTTGGTTGACCCAATAGACCCCAAAGAAAAATGAGAAGATTACTATCATATTCTTCCCAATGGTGAGTCTTCTCTTGACATATCATTATCTCTACTGTCTCTAATTGAGAATTATACTTTAAACAAACACCAAGATTATATAGGTAGTGTTCGTATATATACTCAGCAAGTGGATGAGCACATCCCTGTCTTATGATGACACGAGGTTGTATGTCGTTAGACATCTTGTATGATAGTGGCAAACCACCCTTCCAACGTTGGGTACACCTTACCCTATTGGATTCACCAAATATAACAACTAAATGAACTTTTCTATACTGCTTCGGGAGAACATCCACAGCTAGAGACCACTGTTCTATTTTCCCGTTACCCTCGCTCGACCCAGCTACACTCTTATTACCTGAAAGGAATTGTGAAGCAAAAGGGTGAGCACAACTAGCCCAGTAAAGAATATCATGACTAAAGATAATTAAATTATCAGTAGCCTTCATCAATAATAAATCAGAGATTTAGAACATATGGTAAATGATAAAAATTTCAACCATAGTTGCAGCGGAACGAGCAATCCATTAGAAGAGTCAAATAGACTATAAAGTCTATTATCTTCTCCATGTTAAAAATCCATCAACAATGTTTTATCCCTGTAACATCAATCAACAGTTCCTTTCCACAATCATATGAATAACTCATAATCATAATTGTGATTCTAAATTTTTCTTCGCACCCAGGACGAAGAATATTTTCATCACATGTCTTTACCTGAAACATCAAAGATCATGGTTATACCAAATCACAGTTCCTGTTCATAATCATACTAATAAATCCATCTTTGCACTACGACCAAAGATATTCAACAACAGTTTATCTTTGCACTACGGGCCAAAGATATTCATCAACAGACCATCTTTGCACTACAGGCCAAAGATATTCATCTACAATTCATCTTTGCACTACAGGCCAAAGATATTCCTCAACAATTAATATTTGCACTACAGGCCAAATATATTCATATCTCAAAGAAATATATAATCATTTCAGAATTTATATACACCATAATTATAACCATGTTAATCAATTCATCTTTACACTTAAGCTAAAGATATTCAATTGTAAATTCAATGGTCATGATCATACCAGTCACAATTCAACTTTGCACTACAGGCCAAAGAGAACCCTAGTCATGATCATACCAATAATCTACCCATCTTTACACTCCAGTGAAAGAGAAATTCAACATCAGGGTTATAAAAATGTTATATATGATAATAAAATCAATATAATCAACATATAGATTTAATCTCAAGAGTAATATTCATAAATCAACTATAATTTGGTTAGTAAAAGAAACCAATTTTGTCGTGAATAGTAACTCGTGAATAGTAACTCATAAATAGTAACTCGTGAATAGTAACTCATGAATAGTAACACCGACTCAAAAAGGTAGAAATTTCACAATAAAATTCATACCAATACTTCGATATAATGATATTGAAAGAATAACATTTCTTAAACTTATAAACAATTTATTTAAATTGTTTACACTTTAGTAATTAATGCATTTAATCATCATAAAATGTCAACTCTTAAGATTTCATCATCAATAACCAAAACCCTCATCAAAAATCTGCATATACCTCATATAGGATTCTCAAGTCATAAAATCCTATTTTCCAATTTTCTTACTTCACAAAACATATTTAATTCATTTACTCATAACTAGACCATTTTCATGAAAAATACCAAATCAGTTCCAAAAATATTTCTTTTCTGGAATTTAGCATAATATAGTCCCATAGTGAACATATATTTTTCTCAGAATTTTTAAAAGTCATTTACTATTTTTCATATGGCCAAAATAGTCGAATATTTAGACATTTATCAAAAATTGTACTTTTGTCTAAAAATTCTGAAATTTACAGAGTATACTTCTATCATATACATGTACTCCCAATAAAAATTTTATCAATTTTGGAGTTAACCACAAGGAATTATAAGCGGTTACTTTTAAAATAGTCTTTTCTCATAAAATTCATAACTCTCAATCTATACATCCAAAAATCACCATTTTTGGACACAATCAATAAAACTCATCAAAATATCATTTTAAATTTTTCCAGAATTTTTGAAGATCAGAAAAATTACGAAACTGAAAATCATAACAACCCTTAAAATCTCTTAATATCCCTTACAATCCCTTACTATCCCTTACCTCAAAAGAGCAGTACTTCTGATCGGTATAAGGCTGAAGGAAACTTGCACTGATGAATAGCAACTCACCAAGTATCTAAAAACTCACAAAATATGCTTCATAATATAGAGAGAGAAAGAGAGAAAGCTTATGTTTCTGGTGTGATTTTCAATTCTAACTTAGCCCTCTATTTATAGGAAAATTTTGGTAGGTTTGACCTGCAACCTGATGGCTTTACCTGCTACTATTCCCACCCACCACATTTGAAATATAATTCAGCACATTTCTTCACCAACCACAAGTGGGGCCCACCAATTCTAGAATTTTCCACCAAAATGATAAACTCCGAAAATTCAACAATTTCTGAACCAGTCATCTCGTAAAATTCATAACAAATCATACGTTCATTTTTAACGGTTCAAAATTTGTGGACATATACTCAACTTATATATGTATAACATATCCAAAAATTACCACGATCCAACGGTCGGATTAAAAATTATAACACCCGCAAAATATCTCAAAAACCCTGATTTTTTAATACCTTCATTCCGACAAAAATACGGATAAAAACCTCAACATTAACTCCTTCATTTTTTAACCACAAAAATATATCCCTCATTTATATCCACATAAAATAAATATTTCCTTATCATATGAATCAATAATTAATTATTCACAAATAATATTACAGAATCACATTTATGACAACCAGGCCATTCCCAGGAAAGAGGGGGCTTTCCAATAAGAATTTCTCCTTACTGGCGCGCAATTAAATGACCAAACCTCTCCTTAGACAGAACTTTCTAGACATTGTCAATAATGCTATCTAATAATACTATTCAAATAATATGAATTATTGATCTGATAATGGGAAATACTGTGCAGCAACAATTATTGAACAACAATAATACAAAATTTCAACGTAGCAATTATTGAATCAATAAAATAAAATATTGAACAGTAATTGCTGTAACAATTATTGAGTAGTGCCTTCTTACGTAAGAATCAATAATTTCAAAAATACTATGCAATACCGTGTGCTACTGTGCAATAACGCGTATTACTGTATTTTAACCACCCGGTATTCCAACAGTGTTAACGGTAACAACTACGCCGTTATTTGTAAAAACTCAAATTTGTCGTTTTCCTTCACCCGACAGTTATTCGTTATGGGGCCCACAAATAGCTGCGCCGTCGTACGAATATGCTCCGACAGAAAGAATATTCCACGACCAAACGAATATTCCCCGACAACAATGATTATTTTATAACCACTTGCTTATTTTGAAAAAAAATTCATATTTCACCCATAACTTTAAACTTTTATCAATTTAACCATTTACTGAATAGTAATTATAAGAAAAATTGAATACTTTTATTTCATAAAATTCGGGGTCTTACAATCTCCCCTCCTTATGAAATTTCGTCCCCGAAATTTACGTACCTGGTATTTCGAAGAGTTGAGAATACCTTGCTTCCATTTCAGATTCTATCTCTCAGATCATCATGATTTCTCCATTGCTCATCTCCCATGATAACTTCATTTGGGTTCCTCATTTGTTGGGAAGTCATGACAACCGCCATCCCTCGAACTACTCGGCTTTGACTTGTCTGGAGCAGCATTTGGCGTCATCATTACCGTTGGAATATACCTTTCTATAGGACATATTCCTCCCTCAACTGCCTCTTCGTACTCCTCATTCATGATCTGAATCATCAATCTTCGATCCATATCGGATTCAGGTTGACCGCTATGTACAGGGTAATTCAAAACTCGATGTTGGGTTCTCCCAATTGCTTTCCAAAAAGAGAAATTCATATCATCTATTTTAGCCTTCTTAGATCGAACATCTCTTTCCACAATATCCACGTGTCGTGCGGCTTTTGCCCATTCATCACTTATTCTCACTCGTTCAATTTTTTCTTCTTTCAGCTCAGATTCCATTTTTATCATCTTATACTCTGCCAAAGAATGCTTCTGTTCAAGCATCACATATCGGGTAACACAAGCTTGAATTGTTGCATCCTTTTGTTCCACGACCGCCTGTCGTTCTTCTGCCTGCTCTTCTAACTCATGAATACGATTTTGAAATTCTACATTTTGATCATATAATACCTCTAATAAACTCTCCTCTGGTACTTCTTCTTCCTCTTCTTCCTCAGTCTCAGCTGTTACCTCTGCGACTATCTCGGGTGCAACTATCAATTCTTCACTCACCACATAGATATCTCTAATTCCTTCTTCGTCTGACATCACATTATCATGGTTAGTGATTAGAGGTATCCCTACAGTCTCATTCACTCCATTGTTAGCATTCTCAGCTGCCATTCTCAAATACTGCCATAAAATAAGGGTTAATTAAACAAATTAACATATCACATAATATCCTAATATTATGACTAACCAACAAATAAGCTTAGGTAGGACACACTAGCGAAGGATTTACGCATCTCTCCCCTCCTAGTTATATTCCCCGATCTCCACCAGAGATCATATCCCTAAGCTCTGATACCAACTGTAACAACCCCAAAATCGGTTCATTCCACCCAACCCATTCTGAGTCGTCAAATACATGGTACAGAAAACAACTACAACTTTATTACAACAATTGTCGTGCAAAATACAACAACACATATGCTGTGAGTTTGGATACAAATATATACCAAATGTGACTCATGTTCCAACCGTGGACATCACCTCACAATAACACCTTACATAAAGGTATAGTCAAAAACTATTTTAGAAATTAGAATCTTTGGGAAGTGCTCAAGGAAACCTTCGTACATGGGAGGCCACGCGTCTAGGTTATGATAGATATCATATGGCCACAGAATTATCCTTGGTTGACCCAATAGACCCCAAAGAAAAATGAGAAGATTACTATCATATTCTTCCCAATGGTGAGTCTTCTCTTGACATATCATTATCTCTACTGTCTCTAATTGAGAATTATACTTTAAACAAACACCAAGATTATATAGGTAGTGTTCGTATATATACTCAGCAAGTGGATGAGCACATCCCTGTCTTATGATGACACGAGGTTGTATGTCGTTAGACATCTTGTATGATAGTGGCAAACCACCCTTCCAACGTTGGGTACACCTTACCCTATTGGATTCACCAAATATAACAACTAAATGAACTTTTCTATACTGCTTCGGGAGAACATCCACAGCTAGAGACCACTGTTCTATTTTCCCGTTACCCTCGCTCGACCCAGCTACACTCTTATTACCTGAAAGGAATTGTGAAGCAAAAGGGTGAGCACAACTAGCCCAGTAAAGAATATCATGACTAAAGATAATTAAATTATCAGTAGCCTTCATCAATAATAAATCAGAGATTTAGAACATATGGTAAATGATAAAAATTTCAACCATAGTTGCAGCGGAACGAGCAATCCATTAGAAGAGTCAAATAGACTATAAAGTCTATTATCTTCTCCATGTTAAAAATCCATCAACAATATTTTATCCCTGTAACATCAATCAACAGTTCCTTTCCACAATCATATGAATAACTCATAATCATAATTGTGATTCTAAATTTTTCTTCGCACCCAGGACGAAGAATATTTTCATCACATGTCTTTACCTGAAACATCAAAGATCATGGTTATACCAAATCACAGTTCCTGTTCATAATCATACTAATAAATCCATCTTTGCACTACGACCAAAGATATTCAACAACAGTTTATCTTTGCACTACGGGCCAAAGATATTCATCAACAGACCATCTTTGCACTACAGGCCAAAGATATTCATCTACAATTCATCTTTGCACTACAGGCCAAAGATATTCCTCAACAATTAATATTTGCACTACAGGCCAAATATATTCATATCTCAAAGAAATATATAATCATTTCAGAATTTATATACACCATAATTATAACCATGTTAATCAATTCATCTTTACACTTAAGCTAAAGATATTCAATTGTAAATTCAATGGTCATGATCATACCAGTCACAATTCAACTTTGCACTACAGGCCAAAGAGAACCCTAGTCATGATCATACCAATAATCTACCCATCTTTACACTCCAGTGAAAGAGAAATTCAACATCAGGGTTATAAAAATGTTATATATGATAATAAAATCAATATAATCAACATATAGATTTAATCTCAAGAGTAATATTCATAAATCAACTATAATTTGGTTAGTAAAAGAAACCAATTTTGTCGTGAATAGTAACTCGTGAATAGTAACTCATAAATAGTAACTCGTGAATAGTAACTCATGAATAGTAACACCGACTCAAAAAGGTAGAAATTTCACAATAAAATTCATACCAATACTTCGGTATAATGATATTGAAAGAATAACATTTCTTAAACTTATAAACAATTTATTTAAATTGTTTACACTTTAGTAATTAATGCATTTAATCATCATAAAATGTCAACTCTTAAGATTTCATCATCAATAACCAAAACCCTCATCAAAAATCTGCATATACCTCATATAGGATTCTCAAGTCATAAAATCCTATTTTCCAATTTTCTTACTTCACAAAACATATTTAATTCATTTACTCATAACTAGACCATTTTCATGAAAAATACCAAATCAGTTCCAAAAATATTTCTTTTCTGGAATTTAGCATAATATAGTCCCATAGTGAACATATATTTTTCTCAGAATTTTTAAAAGTCATTTACTATTTTTCATATGGCCAAAATAGTCGAATATTTAGACATTTATCAAAAATTGTACTTTTGTCTAAAAATTCTGAAATTTACAGAGTATACTTCTATCATATACATGTACTCCCAATAAAAATTTTATCAATTTTGGAGTTAACCACAAGGAATTATAAGCGGTTACTTTTAAAATAGTATTTTCTCATAAAATTCATAACTCTCAATCTATACATCCAAAAATCACCATTTTTGGACACAATCAATAAAACTCATCAAAATATCATTTTAAATTTTTCCAGAATTTTTGAAGATCAGAAAAATTACGAAACTGAAAATCATAACAACCCTTAAAATCTCTTAATATCCCTTACAATCCCTTACTATCCCTTACCTCAAAAGAGCAGTACTTCTGATCGGTATAAGGCTGAAGGAAACTTGCACTGATGAATAGCAACTCACCAAGTATCTAAAAACTCACAAAATATGCTTCATAATATAGAGAGAGAAAGAGAGAAAGCTTATGTTTCTGGTGTGATTTTCAATTCTAACTTAGCCCTCTATTTATAGGAAAATTTTGGTAGGTTTGACCTGCAACCTGATGGCTTTACCTGCTACTATTCCCACCCACCACATTTGAAATATAATTCAGCACATTTCTTCACCAACCACAAGTGGGGCCCACCAATTCTAGAATTTTCCACCAAAATGATAAACTCCGAAAATTCAACAATTTCTGAACCAGTCATCTCGTAAAATTCATAACAAATCATACGTTCATTTTTAACGGTTCAAAATTTGTGGACATATACTCAACTTATATATGTATAACATATCCAAAAATTACCACGATCCAACGGTCGGATTAAAAATTATAACACCCGCAAAATATCTCAAAAACCCTGATTTTTTAATACCTTCATTCCGACAAAAATACGGATAAAAACCTCAACATTAACTCCTTCATTTTTTAACCACAAAAATATATCCCTCATTTATATCCACATAAAATAAATATTTCCTTATCATATGAATCAATAATTAATTATTCACAAATAATATTACAGAATCACATTTATGACAATCAGGCCATTCCCAGGAAAGAGGGGGCTTTCCAATAAGAATTTCTCCTTACTGGCGCGCAATTAAATGACCAAACCTCTCCTTAGACAGAACTTTCTAGACATTGTCAATAATGCTATCTAATAATACTATTCAAATAATATGAATTATTGATCTGATAATGGGAAATACTGTGCAGCAACAATTATTGAACAACAATAATACAAAATTTCAACGTAGCAATTATTGAATCAATAAAATAAAATATTGAACAGTAATTACTGTAACAATTATTGAGTAGTGCCTTCTTACGTAAGAATCAATAATTTCAAAAATACTATGCAATACCGTGTGCTACTGTGCAATAACGCGTATTACTGTATTTTAACCACCCGGTATTCCAACAGTGTTAACGGTAACAACTACGCCGTTATTTGTAAAAACTCAAATTTGTCGTTTTCCTTCACCCGACAGTTATTCGTTATGGGGCCCACAAATAGCTGCGCCGTCGTACGAATATGCTCCGACAGAAAGAATATTCCACGACCAAACGAATATTCCCCGACAACAATGATTATTTTATAACCACTTGCTTATTTTGAAAAAAAATTCATATTTCACCCATAACTTTAAACTTTTATCAATTTAACCATTTACTGAATAGTAATTATAAGAAAAATTGAATACTTTTATTTCATAAAATTCGGGGTCTTACAATAGTGACATGGTTTAATTCCCGGTAATCAATACAAAGTCGCATACTCCCGTCTTTCTTCTTTACAAATAAAATAGGAGCACCCCAAGGAGATGTACTAGGACGAATGAAACCGATGTCCAACAACTCTTGTAGTTGGACCTTTAACTCCTGAAGTTCAATAGGAGCCATTCGATATGGGGTTTTAGAAATGGGCTTTGTACCAGGTTCAAGATCAATAAAGAATTCAATTTCTCGTTCCGGGGGTAGACCGGGAAGTTCTTCAGGAAATACGTCAGGAAAGTCAATAACAACAGGAATATTATTCAAATTTGACGTGTCTTTATTCAAATCCATAACATGGGCTAGGAAAGCTTGACATCCGTTTTTTAATAAACGAATGGCTTTATGGCTTGATATAACAGTGATTGATTTTAATGGCTTAGGTTTTTGAATTCGTATAACAGGTTGGTTAGGAATATGAAAACTAACAACCTTACGAAAACAATCAATTTTGGCATGATGAGTAGTTAACCAATCAATCCCTAAAATCACATCAAAAGCAAGTATCTTTAAAGAGATAAGGTCAACAGGTAAGGTGATGGTCCCAACTTGGATCACACAAGATTTATAAACAGTGGATGTGATGAAAGTTTCTCCTAACGGAGTCTCCACAGATAAATCAAAGTCTAACTTCTCCGGAGTCAAGTTTAAACGTTGAGCACAAGCAGGAGAGATAAAAGAATGGGTAGAACCGGTATCTAATAAGGTATAAACTTCGCATGAATTTATGATTAGCTTACCCGTGATCACCTCGTTTGGGTTCCTCGCATGTTGACCAGTCACGACAAACGCTCTTCCAGGAACCGTTGACTTTATCTTTTCTGGGACAGCTTTTTGAGTCACCATCCCCGCTGGACTTGATTTTGCTATAGTGCAATCTCGAGCGATATGTCCTTCCTTTCCACAATTATAACATACCTTAAACTGTTGTGGGCAGTTTGGGCTGATATGTCCTTCTTTTCCGCACTTATAGCATATAACCGGTGGTCGTTCTCCTCCCTTGGAACCAGTTGTTGCTGGTGCTGACGTCTTCGTATTGTCATTGTTGAATCTCCTCTTTTTAAAATCTCCTCCCGACTCGCTTCTTCTATTTTCATAGCCACGATTACCACCAGAGTGGTTGCCGTTCTTGTCTGTACTTTTCTTTCTCCGCTGGTTATCATTGTTCTGATGACTGCTGTCACCGATATGATCCTGGTTGTGGTCCCTCAGTTGACCGTACTCATTATCTCGCTCTAATAATTGAGCCCTATTGACAACATCTGAATAGAGAGAAAATTTATGAGAAATGAGATATTGACGTATGCCGGGTTTCAAACCTCTCAGAAACATCCTCGTCATACGTTCCTCATTCTCCACCAAATGAGGTGCAAACCTGGACAACTCTGCAAACTTCGCCTCGTACTGAGATACCGTCATATTATTCTGCTCTAGTCTAATAAACTCTACCTCCTTCATATGACGAATACTTTCAGGAAAGTACTTGTCATTGAACAGTTTCTGAAATGTCTCCCAAGACATGCTGAGTGCGGCTGGATGGGTACGCTTCACAGACTCCCACCAGTAGTCTGCCTCGCCACGGAACATAAAGGTAGCGAATGGAACCTTCTGTTCCTCCGTGCATCCCAAGACATCGAATATCTTGGTAATTTGCTTGACCCACGTTTCCGCCATGATCGGATCCGGCTTTCCCTTAAATTCTGGTGGTCCCAATTCTTTGAACTGTTTGGCTGTGACAAACCGTGAATTACTATCATTTCCTCCTGTATTTTGAACACGAGTCTCCCTCGACTGGTTTTGCATGAATTGCAAAAAACTTCTAAACATTCCATCATTCATCATCTGCTCATTGGTGTTGTTCACAGGAGGAACATTGCCAGCCTGTTGCACGTTCTCCTCGTTGGTAAGCACCGGTGTCTCCACGGTTTCATTTACTCCACTGTTAACATTCTCAGTCGATATTTCTTAAATACTGCCATAAAACAAGGGTTAATTAAATAAATTAACAAATCACATAATACCCCTATATTATGACTGACCAATAAATAAGCTTAGGTAGGACACACTAGCGAAGGATTTATTCGTCTCTCCCCTCCTAGTTCTATTCTCCGATCTCCGCCAGAGATCATATCCCTAAGCTCTGATACCAACTGTGACGCCCCCAAAATAGGTATACAACACCCATTCTGAGTCGCCAAAATACATGGTACAGAAACAACTACATCTTTATTATTTCAACACAAGAACTGTGAGTTTAAATACAAATATTGTCATTTAGACAATATCCACACTCAAATAAGTCCTCATTACAATTATTGATACATTATTTCACAAAAATGGTGAGGACTACTAAAGTAACTTCTAGAACCATCATTCCATACCCCGACTAGTACTCGCTACATTCTCGCCTCCTGAGAAGAATGGAACAAAAAGGAAAAGGGTGAGCTCAACTAGCCCAGTAAAGAACATTATGACTAAGATAATACAGAACAAATTATCGTTAGTCTTCAACAGGGAAAAATCTAATAGAATACAATAGACAACAAGTTTTAAATCAATAACTGCAGCGGAAACAGCAAACCATTAGAAGAGTCAAGTAGAGAATGAGTTCTACTATATTCTAAGATTTAAAAGTCCATCATCAATATTTTATCCCTGTAACAACAATCAATAACCATCTTTAATCAAATATTCATCTTTGCACTACAGGCCAAAGATATTCATTTGTATCACCAGTCGGTCATGTTCATCTCAACACCTGTTCATCTTTGCACTACGGGCCAAAGATATTCATCAGTTAATCATTCATCTTTGCACTACGGGCCAAAGATATTCAGTAATATCATCATTTAGGACTGAGGATGATGAAAAATATCTTAAAGAAAACGAATCCAGTGAAACAAAATAACAATTATTAAGGATTCGTATTTCGATTTATCCATGTCCAAAAATACCTTATAATTATTCATAATGAAGTAGAATTCAAGAATGATCAAAACATGGATACAATCAAAGCTAGTACCCAGAATAGATATTTTGGACGAAAAGAAGAAAATTTTATTTTTCGGTGAATAGTAACTCGTGAATAGTAACTCGTGAATAGTAACTCCGACGTGAAAAGTTCCAAATTTGATAAAAATTTCCAACCAATATTTCGGCATAATGATATTGAAGAAATAATATCATTTTCGAATAAAATAACATCCCTTACCTCAAAATAATCTTACTTCTGACTGAATTTCGGGTATAGTGCTGACAGAAACTCGCACCGTATAGCAATACTCAAAGTATACTCACAAGAATACGCTCGATAATATAGAGAGAGAAAGAAAGAAAACTTTGTTTCTGGTGTGATTTTCAATTCTAACTTAGCCCTCTATTTATAGGAAAATGTTAGAACGCCAAAGGAGACTAAATAATAAAATATTAATATTACAAAACTCATTTCTACACATGCCTAAAGACCAATTCAGCCACCAACCATCCTTGACCCAAATTAGCAGCCCACATGTGTTAGAATAAAAGTGGGTCCCACCCATAATTAATAAAATTCATTTTATTTTCCAAAACTTTAATAATTCATAAAAAATAACTCTTTTATCAGAAAATTCGAATCTCGCGACTTTTTATAGGAAATTCAATTCTCTACAACTTTGCAGAAAAAAAAATTTCCAAATTCCAAACAGAAATTGACCGAAATCCATAAACGGGCGATTTTACAGGCTATAATCAAATTTCAATCAAGAAATAGGGTCCACCGACACACAAAACATGTGTTATTTAATACAATAAAAAAAATACTCTTCCTCCTCATATACTCATATATCCCACATTCATTGTAAAATTATCACCATTATTATATTATTAAATATAATAATAAATTATTTTATCAGAAAAGATAAAATATCATTTTTTAATAATTTTCACTTGAAAATTTTCTCCATCTACATCCACATAAAATCAATATTTTTCTCATCATATAAATCAATAATTAATTATTCACAAATAATATTACAGAATCACAGTACTGGCAACCAGGCCGTTCCCAGGAAAGAGGGGGCTTTCCAATAAGGATTTCTCCTTACTGGCGCGCAATTAGGTGACCAAACCTCTCCTTAGACAGAACTTTCTAGACATTGCCAATAATGTTATCTGATAATATTATTCAAATAATATTAATTATTGATCTGATAATGGGAAATACTGTGCAGTAACAATTATTGAAACAACAATAATATGAAATATCAATGCAGCAATTATTGAACCAATAAAATAAAATATTAAACAGTAATTACTGTAACAATTATTGAGTAGTGCCTTCTTACGTACGAATCAATAATTCAACTATACTGTGCAATCTGTGTGCTACTGTGCAACCACGCGTTATTACTGTGTTTTTAACCACCGGGTATTTCAACAGTATTAACGGTAACAACTACGCCGTTATTAATAAACAACATATACTTGTCGTTTTTTTTCATCCAATCGCTTTTCGTTATGGGGCCCACAAAAGACTGCGCCGTCGTACGAATATTCCCCGACAGGAAGAATATTCCACGACCAAACGAATATTCCCCGACAACAATGAATATTTTATAACCACCTGCTTATTTGAAATATTTGCGCATTTTACCCATAACTAACCTCATTAATCAATTTAACACTTACTATTTCAAAATAATAAATAGAGGGAATTTAAATTTCATTTATTAATAATTTGGGGTCTTACAACCTCCCCTCCTTATGAAATTTCGTCCTCGAAATTGACGTACGTACCTGGTGTTTCGAAAAGATGAGGATACCTCGCTTTCATTTCCGTTTCCAACTCCCAGGTCATTTCCTCAATAGCATGGTTTCTCCACAAAACTTTAACTTGTGGTATGACCTTCGTGCGTAGGACATGCTCCTTTCTATCCAAGATCTTGATAGGTACCTCTTCGTACGTTAAGTCTTCAGCTATCTCGTCCGGTTCTAACTCAATAACGTTGTCTGGGTCTTTCACATATTTACGTAACACAGATATATGAAAAACATTATGAACACGAGACATACTTGGAGGTAACGCGAGTCTATAGGCCACATTTCCTACTCGGTCAAGAATCTGAAATGGACCAATAAATCGTGGATTGAGCTTTCCTCTCTTCCCAAATCTTGTAACTCCTTTCCATGGAGTCACACGCAACAATACATGAGCCCCAATGTCAAATTCCACGTCCTTTCGATGAAGATCCGCATAACTCTTTTGTCGATCTTGTGCTGTTTGTATACGTTGTCGAATCGTTTGGATCTTCTCTGTAGTCATGCGTACCAACTCTGGTCCCAACAATGTTGCTTCACCCACCTCGTCCCAGCATACTGGAGAGCGACACTTTCGTCCATATAATGCTTCAAATGGGGCCACACCTATACTTGCCTGATAACTGTTATTGTAAGAGAATTCCACCAATGGTAGGTACTTATCCCAACTCCCTTTGAAATCTAGGACACAAAGTCTTAATAGATCTTCAAGAGTTTGAATAGTCCTCTCTGATTGTCCGTCCGTTTGAGGATGGTATGCCGAACTAAATCGTAAATCTGTGCCCATAGCTTTTTGCAAGCTAACCCAAAATCTTGAAGTGAATCTTGGGTCACGATCCGAAACTATGGATACTGGCATGCCATGCAGTCTCACAATCTCATCTACGTATATACGAGCAAAACGTTCAAGGGAATAAGTCTCCCATATCGGCAAGAAATGGGCAGACTTGGTTAATCTATCAACAATAACCCAAATAGCATTTATGCCTTGAGAAACCGTGGGAAGACCCGTAACGAAATCCATGGTACTGTGTTCCCACTTCCATTTCGGAATCTCAAGTGGTTGCAATGGACCCTTTGGCACTTGATGTTCCGCCTTTACACGTTGACAAGTTAAACACCTCGAGATAAACTTTGCAATCTCTCTCTTCATATTATTCCACCAAAATGTATGTCGAAGATCACGATACATTTTGGTACTTCCAGGATAGATTGCAAATGGTGTATTGTGTGCTTCCATCATGATCTTGTACTTAAAATCAGAATCGTTAGGAACACAAAGTCTGGAGTGGACTCGAAGTATTCCTTCTTCATCGATTCTTGCTTCTGGAATAGAACCTTCTTGCACTTTCTTCTTCATATGCATCAGCTCTATGTCCGTAGCTTGAGCAGCTTTAACTTTATCGATTAAAGTCGGTTCTACTCGTATATTTGATATCATCATGTGGGTACTTGGAGCCTTCATCTCTATCTCCATCCTTTGCAAGTCATACAAAATGGGCCTTTGTGTTAACAACATCGCACTCGTACCCGCATATGATCTTCTACTCAATGCGTCAGCTACTACGTTCGCTTTTCCAGGATGATATTGAATAGTGTGATCGTAATCTTTCAATAGTTCAAGCCAACGTCGTTGCCGCATGTTGAGTTCTTTTTGGGTGAAGAAATATTTGAGGCTTTTATGGTCCGTATAAATCTCCACTTTCTCCCCATGCAGGTAGTGTCTCCAGATCTTCAACGCGAAAACTACTGCTGCCAACTCCAAATCATGAGTAGGATAATTCCTCTCATATTCTTTGAGTTGTCGCGAGGCATAGGCTATGACTTTCCCATGTTGCATGAGAACACATCCTAACCCTTTGCCTGAAGCATCACTGTAGATAACAAATCCATCCGAACCAGATGGTATTGTCAGAACAGGTGCCGAAATGAGTCTCCTCTTAAGCTCTTGAAAACTCTTCTCGCATTCCTCGCTCCAAACGAATTTGATATCTTTCCGAGTCAGGTGAGTTAATGGGGTAGCGATTCGAGAAAATCCTTCCACGAATCTCCAATAATAACCAGCTAAGCCCAGAAAGCTACGTACTTCGGTCACCGTCTTTGGTTGCTCCCAACTTTGTATTGCTTCAATCTTCACCGGGTCAACAGATACTCCATGTTTTGACACCACGTGCCCTAGGAAAGCTACTTCCTCAAGCCAGAACTCGCATTTCTTCAACTTAGCATATAACTTGTTTTCACGCAGCCTTTGGAGTACCAGCTTCAAATGATGCTCATGATCTTCACGGCTTTTGGAATATATGAGGATGTCATCAATAAAGACAACAACGAACTGATCCATATAATCCTATAATACTCGGTTCATCATATCCATGAAAGCCGCAGGAGCATTAGTCAATCCAAAAGACATGACTAGGAATTTATAATGCCCGTACCGAGTTCTGAAGGCAGTCTTTGGAATATCCTTAGTTTTAACCTTCAGCTAATGATATCCAGAACGAAGATCGATCTTTGAAAAGAATTGTGCTCCTTGTAACTGGTCAAACAGGTCATCAATACGAGGTAGCGGATACCTATTCTTAATAGTGACATGGTTTAATTCCCGGTAATCAATACAAAGTCGCATACTCCCGTCTTTCTTCTTTACAAATAAAACAGGAGCACCCCAAGGAGATGTACTAGGACGAATGAAACCGATGTCCAACAACTCTTGTAGTTGGACCTTTAACTCCTGAAGTTCAATAGGAGCCATTCGATATGGGGTTTTAGAAATGGGCTTTGTACCAGGTTCAAGATCAATAAAGAATTCAATTTCTCGTTCCGGGGGTAGACCGGGAAGTTCTTCAGGAAATACGTCAGGAAAGTCAATAACAACAGGAATATTATTCAAATTTGACGTGTCTTTATTCAAATCCATAACATGGGCTAGGAAAGCTTGACATCCGTTTTTTAATAAACGAATGGCTTTATGGCTTGATATAACAGTGATTGATTTTAATGGCTTAGGTTTTTGAATTCGTACAACAGGTTGGTTAGGAATATGAAAACTAACAACCTTACGAAAACAATCAATTTTGGCATGATGAGTAGTTAACCAATCAATCCCTAAAATCACATCAAAAGCAAGTATCTTTAAAGAGATAAGGTCAACAGGTAAGGTGATGGTCCCAACTTGGATCACACAAGATTTATAAACAGTGGATGTGATGAAAGTTTCTCCTAACGGAGTCTCCACAGATAAATCAAAGTCTAACTTCTCCGGAGTCAAGTTTAAACGTTGAGCACAAGCAGGAGAGATAAAAGAATGGGTAGAACCGGTATCTAATAAGGTATAAACTTCGCATGAATTTATGATTAGCTTACCCGTGATCACCTCGTTTGGGTTCCTCGCATGTTGACCAGTCACGACAAACGCTCTTCCAGGAACCGTTGACTTTATCTTTTCTGGGACAGCTTTTTGAGTCACCATCCCCGCTGGACTTGATTTTGCTATAGTGCAATCTCGAGCGATATGTCCTTCCTTTCCACAATTATAACATACCTTAAACTGTTGTGGGCAGTTTGGGCTGATATGTCCTTCTTTTCCGCACTTATAGCATATAACCGGTGGTCGTTCTCCTCCCTTGGAACCAGTTGTTGCTGGTGCTGACGTCTTCGTATTGTCATTGTTGAATCTCCTCTTTTTAAAATCTCCTCCCGACTCGCTTCTTCTATTTTTATAGCCACGATTACCACCAGAGTGGTTGCCGTTCTTGTCTGTACTTTTCTTTCTCCGCTGGTTATCATTGTTCTGATGACTGCTGTCACCGATATGATCCTGGTTGTGGTCCCTCAGTTGACCGTACTCATTATCTCGCTCTAATAATTGAGCCCTGTTGACAACATCTGAATAGAGAGAAAATTTATGAGAAATGAGATATTGACGTATGCCGGGTTTCAAACCTCTCAGAAACATCCTCGTCATACGTTCCTCATTCTCCACCAAATGAGGTGCAAACCTGGACAACTCTGCAAACTTCGCCTCGTACTGAGATACCGTCATATTATTCTGCTCTAGTCTAATAAACTCTACCTCCTTCATATGACGAATACTTTCAGGAAAGTACTTGTCATTGAACAGTTTCTGAAATGTCTCCCAAGACATGCTGAGTGCGGCTGGATGGGTACGCTTCACAGACTCCCACCAGTAGTCTGCCTCGCCACGGAACATAAAGGTAGCGAATGGAACCTTCTGTTCCTCCGTGCATCCCAAGACATCGAATATCTTGGTAATTTGCTTGACCCACGTTTCCGCCATGATCGGATCCGGCTTTCCCTTAAATTCTGGTGGTCCCAATTCTTTGAACTGTTTGGCTGTGACAAACCGTGAATTACTATCATTTCCTCCTGTATTTTGAACACGAGTCTCCCTCGTCTGGTTTTGCATGAATTGCAAAAAACTTCTAAACATTCCATCATTCATCATCTGCTCATTGGTGTTGTTCACAGGAGGAACATTGCCAGCCTGTTGCACGTTCTCCTCGTTGGTAAGCACCGGTGTCTCCACGGTTTCATTTACTCCACTGTTAACATTCTCAGTCGACATTTCTTAAATACTGCCATAAAACAAGGGTTAATTAAATAAATTAACAAATCACATAATACCCCTATATTATGACTGACCAATAAATAAGCTTAGGTAGGACACACTAGCGAAGGATTTATTCGTCTCTCCCCTCCTAGTTCTATTCTCCGATCTCCGCCAGAGATCATATCCCTAAGCTCTGATACCAACTGTGACGCCCCCAAAATAGGTATACAACACCCATTCTGAGTCGCCAAAATACATGGTACAGAAACAACTACATCTTTATTATTTCAACACAAGAACTGTGAGTTTAAATACAAATATTGTCATTTAGACAATATCCACACTCAAATAAGTCCTCATTACAATTATTGATACATTATTTCACAAAAATGGTGAGGACTACTAAAGTAACTTCTAGAACCATCATTCCATACCCCGACTAGTACTCGCTACATTCTCGCCTCCTGAGAAGAATGGAACAAAAAGGAAAAGGGTGAGCTCAACTAGCCCAGTAAAGAACATTATGACTAAGATAATACAGAACAAATTATCGTTAGTCTTCAACAGGGAAAAATCTAATAGAATACAATAGACAACAAGTTTTAAATCAATAACTGCAGCGGAAACAGCAAACCATTAGAAGAGTCAAGTAGAGAATGAGTTCTACTATCTTCTAAGATTTAAAAGTCCATCATCAATATTTTATCCCTGTAACAACAATCAATAACCATCTTTAATCAAATATTCATCTTTGCACTACAGGCCAAAGATATTCATTTGTATCACCAGTCGGTCATGTTCATCTCAACACCTGTTCATCTTTGCACTACGGGCCAAAGATATTCATCAGTTAATCATTCATCTTTGCACTACGGGCCAAAGATATTCAGTAATATCATCATTTAGGACTGAGGATGATGAAAAATATCTTAAAGAAAACGAATCCAGTGAAACAAAATAACAATTATTAAGGATTCGTATTTCGATTTATCCATGTCCAAAAATACCTTATAATTATTCATAATGAAGTAGAATTCAAGAATGATCAAAACATGGATACAATCAAAGCTAGTACCCAGAATAGATATTTTGGACAAAAAGAAGAAAATTTTATTTTTCGGTGAATAGTAACTCGTGAATAGTAACTCGTGAATAGTAACTCGTGAATAGTAACTCCGACGTGAAAAGTTCCAAATTTGATAAAAATTTCCAACCAATATTTCGGCATAATGATATTGAAGAAATAATATCATTTTCGAATAAAATAACATCCCTTACCTCAAAATAATCTTACCTCTGACTGAATTTCGGGTATAGTGCTGACAGAAACTCGCACCGTATAGCAATACTCAAAGTATACTCACAAGAATACGCTCGATAATATAGAGAGAGAAAGAAAGAAAACTTTGTTTCTGGTGTGATTTTCAATTCTAACTTAGCCCTCTATTTATAGAAAAATGTTAGAACGCCAAAGGAGACTAAATAATAAAATATTAATATTACAAAACTCATTTCTACACATGCCTAAAGACCAATTCAGCCACCAACCATCCTTGACCCAAATTAGCAGCCCACATGTGTTAGAATAAAAGTGGGTCCCACCCATAATTAATAAAATTCATTTTATTTTCCAAAACTTTAATAATTCATAAAAAATAACTCTTTTATCAGAAAATTCGAATCTCGCGACTTTTTATAGGAAATTCAATTCTCTACAACTTTGCAGAAAAAAAAATTTCCAAATTCCAAACAGAAATTGACCGAAATCCATAAACGGGCGATTTTACAGGCTATAATCAAATTTCAATCAAGAAATAGGGTCCACCGACACACAAAACATGTGTTATTTAATACAATAAAAAAAATACTCTTCCTCCTCATATACTCATATATCCCACATTCATTGTAAAATTATCACCATTATTATATTATTAAATAAAATAATAAATTATTTTATCAGAAAAGATAAAATATCATTTTTTAATAATTGTCACTTGAAAATTTTCTCCATCTACATCCACATAAAATCAATATTTTTCTCATCATATAAATCAATAATTAATTATTCACAAATAATATTACAGAATCACAGTACTGGCAACCAGGCCGTTCCCAGGAAAGAGGGGGCTTTCCAATAAGGATTTCTCCTTACTGGCGCGCAATTAGGTGACCAAACCTCTCCTTAGACAGAACTTTCTAGACATTGCCAATAATGTTATCTGATAATATTATTCAAATAATATGAATTATTGATCTGATAATGGGAAATACTGTGCAGTAACAATTATTGAAACAACAATAATATGAAATATCAATGCAGCAATTATTGAACCAATAAAATAAAATATTAAACAGTAATTACTGTAACAATTATTGAGTAGTGCCTTCTTACGTACGAATCAATAATTCAACTATACTGTGCAATCTGTGTGCTACTGTGCAACCACGCGTTATTACTGTGTTTTTAACCACCGGGTATTTCAACAGTATTAACGGTAACAACTACGCCGTTATTAATAAACAACATATACTTGTCGTTTTTTTTCATCCAATCGCTTTCCGTTATGGGGCCCACAAAAGACTGCGCCGTCGTACGAATATTTTCCGACAGGAAGAATATTCCACGACCAAACGAATATTCCCCGACAACAATGAATATTTTATAACCACCTGCTTATTTGAAATATTTGCGCATTTTACCCATAACTAACCTCATTAATCAATTTAACACTTACTATTTCAAAATAATAAATAGAGGAAATTTAAATTTCATTTATTAATAATTTGGGGTCTTACATTGACGATATAAATGATTAGGAGTATGTACTCTTTGAGTCCTTTTAGTTGTATTCAAATGTAATAGTTTGTAGTAGTGCAATCATTATCTTCAACTTATATTCAAATGTAATAGTTTGTACTCTTTGTATTTACGAATGTTTAATAATATTTTTTTATGATTTGACAGTATACATACATATGGCATGCACACCACATGGCGATCGCGGTAGGCGTGCAAGTCGTGGGGGCCGTGGCGATTCTACGCGTGATGATCAGGCCGGATCGTCAGGTATAATTACATATTTTATTGGGATACATCTTATTTTTTTTATTTTATATTGTATTGACATTATATTCGTTTAAATAAATATTGATATTTTTCACTACATCCGACGTAGGCCTCCGCGGGACTAGCACGTGGCTTGCTAGGGAATCCCCCCCAGGCACCGCTTATATGTCGTGTTGGGACTCATAGGTAATTAATTTCATAATCCTATATAGTATTAATATAACATAAGTATTTAGTTCTTATATATTCATTGTAATTTGCAATGTATTAATTTCAATTGTAGTATCCTTGACGCCACACCAAGGAACACGTTGCTTGGGATCGTCCGCAATCGATTCTCAAGCTCGTGGATGAGGTGGGCGGATGTGGATGACCGCACACGGCAGCTGATTATTGATGAGTTTAGGGTAGGATGTCAATCATTCATATGCTAGTTTTATATTCCATTTGAATATATTGTTACCTCTTTGATTTATGCTGTATACTAAGCTTCTTAATTTTTAATGTGCAGAGATATTATCGTTTTGAGGACGGGCAGGAAGCCCATGGCATGACTGTTCTGCACAGATACTTAGAGATGAATTGGCATAAGTGGGTCTACGACTGAAAGAAGAAGGCCCAGACGAAGATGGCTGATGGACAGACACTTAAGGATGTCCGGCCAGATTTCATATTTGCTGCAGTGTGGGACCAGATGTACAGCATTTGGGACGGTGAGGCCTTCAAGAAGATGTCGGCATAGCGTTCAGCTACCCGACAGCAGAGTCGTCTCCCACACTGCACTAGGTCTCAATCGTACGACCTGTACCGGGAGAGACTCGAGGTGAGTTTAAAGCATGCACCCTCCCGCTTGGATTTTTGGTGGCACGCCCCCCAAAAGAAAGGTGACGGTGGTTATATCTCACCTGAGGCAGAACGCATTGCTGTAAGTTATGTAATTATCTTATTTAGTATGTTTTTAAAATTTGGATATTCTTTTGTATTATTTCATTTTATTCTTTGCGTATCATCTACTAATGTGTTTTTTTTCAGCGGAGGTTTGAGGATCTTGTAGTGGCCCGGAGCAGCCAGAAAGGTGACACTCCAGTATCCGAGTCTACGCGTGCTGACGAGGAGATAGAGGACTGGCTGCAAGCTACAGGGGGACCGAAGAATGGTAGAGTTGTGGGCATTCCCCATGTCCCAGCTTACACCCTAGTCCCTGCTGCGAGATCTCAGCGGCGCCCACCCACTGGAGGTAGTGGTGCGAGTGGATCGGCTGCCGGCCCTTCATTATCCGATGACTTCTTCCGGTGGATCATAGAGGGGTGCATGGCGAGCGGTGTTATGCAGTCAGGCGCACCATCACGCGAGTGGATCTACCAGCTGGCTTAGGAGATTGTCCACGACTCTATAGATCCTACAGCCTTCGTTGATGACCTCATGGGTGTAGTACGGGAGGAGGCCATCCGCGTTTGTGAAGTTGTCTTGGCCAACATCTTCCTACCACATATTCGACAGGTAAAAACAATTAAATTCTGTATTTCTTTATTTAATTTATGTAATTTATAATTGTAATTTGTAATTGTATTGCTATGACACGCAAACATACACATAGCACCGCGTAGGTATTTGACACGCGTTAGAACTTACGGGACTCGATTCTAACGTACGGAAGCCGAGTTATCGCCCAGTTTGCAAAACTCGTCAACACTAAGGCAAAAAGCCGAAAAAGAGTTCAAAACCCGCGTCGGCCGTCCGAACGACACGCAAACATAAATATAGCACCGCACAGGTATTTGACATATGTTAGAACTCACGGTAATCGATTCCGACGTACGGAAGCCGAGTTATAGCCCAGTTTACAAAACTCGCCAACACTTCGGCAAAAAGCCAAAAAAGAGTTCAAAACTCGCGTCGGCCATCCGAACGACACATAAACACACACAAAGCACTGCGCATGTATTTGACACGCGTTAGAACTTACGGGACACGATTCTGACGTACGAAAGCCGAGTTATCGCCCAGTTTGCAAAACTCGCCAACACTTAGGCAAAAAATCGAAAAAGAGTTCAAAAGCCGCGTCAGCCGTCCGAACGATACGCAAACACACATATAGCACCGCGTAACTATTTGACACGCATTTGAACCCACGGGACTCGATTCCGACGTACAGAAGCCGAGTTATCGCCCAGTTTGTAAAACTCGCTAACACTTAGGCAAAAAGCCAAAAAAGAGTTCAAAACTCGCGTCGGCCACCCGAACGACACTCAAACACACACATAGCACCGCGCAGGTATTTGACACGCTTTAGAACTTACGAGACTTGATTCTGACGTACGAAAGCCGAGTTATCGCCTAGTTTGCAAAACTCGCCAACACTTTGGCAAAAAGCCGAAATAGAGTTCAAAACCCGCGTCGGCCGTCCGAACGACACATAAACTCACACATACCACCGCGTAGGTATTTGACATGCGTTACAACTTACGGGACTCAAATTCAACATACGGAAGCCGAGTTAACGCCAAGTTTGTAAAACTCGTCAACACTTAGGCAAAAAGCCGAAAATGAGTTCAAAACCCGTGTCGGCCGCCCGAACGACATGTAACCACATACATAGCACCACGCAGGCATTTGACACGCGTTAGAACTTACGGGACTCGATTCTGACGTACGAAAGCCGAGTTATCGCCCAGTTTGTAAAACTCACCAGCACTTAGGCAAAAAGCCGAAAAAGTGTTCAAAACCCGCATCGGCCATCCGAACGACACGCAAACACACACATAGCACCGCGCAGGTATTTGACACGTGTTAGAACTTACGAGACTCGATTCCGACATACGGAAGCCGAGTTATCGCCCAGGTTGCAAAACTCGCCAACACTTAGGTAAAAAGCCGAAAAAGAGTTCAAAATTCGCTTCGGCCGTCCGAACGACACGCAAACACACACATAGCACCGCGCAGGTATTTGACACATGTTAGAACTTACAGGACTCGATTCCGACGTACGGAAGCTGAGTTATCGCCCAGTTTGTAAAACTCGCCAACACTTAGGCAAAAAGCCGAAAAAGAGTTCAAAAGCAGCGTCGGCCGTCCGAACAACACGCAAACACACACATAGTACTGCATAGGTATTTAACACGTGTTAGAACTCACGGGACTCGATTCCGACGTATGGAAGTCGAGTTATCGCCCAGTTTGCAAAACTCGCCAATACTTTGGCAAAAAGCCGAAAAAGAGTTCAAAACTCGCGTCCGCCGTCTGAACGATACGCAAACACACACATAGTACCGCGTAGGTATTTGACACGCGTTAGAACTTAAGGGACTTGATTCCAACGTACGAAAGCCGAGTTATCGCTCAGTTTCCAATACTCGCCAACAGTTAGGCAAAAAGTCGAAAAAAAGTTCAAAACCTGCGTCGGCCGTCTGAACGACATGCAAACACACACATAGTACTGCGCAGGTATTTGACACGCGTTAGAATTCACGAGACTTGATTCTGACGTACGGAAGCCGAGTTATCGCCCAGTTTGCAAAACTCGCCAACACTTAGGAAAAAAGCCGAAAAAAAGTTCAAAACCCACGTCGGCCGTCCGAACAACACGTAAACGCACACATAGCACAGCGTAGGTATTTGACACATGTTAGAACTCTCAGGACTCAATTTCGACGTACGAAAGTCGAGTTATCGCCCAATTTGCAAAACTCGCCAACACTTAGGCAAAAAGCCGAAAATGAGTTCAAAACCCGCGTGGGCCATCTGAAAGACACGCAAACACACACATAGCACCGCGTAGGTATTTGACACGCGTTAGAACTCACGGGACTCAATTCCGACGTACGGAAGCCAAGTTATTGCCCAGTTTGCAAAACTCACCAACACTTAGGCAAAAAGCCGAAAAAGAGTTCAAAACTCGCGTCGGTCATCCGAACGACACGTAAACATAAACATAGCACCGCGCAGGTATTTGACATATGTTAGAACTCACGGGAATCGATTCCGACGTACGGAAGCCGAGTTATAGCCCAGTTTGCAAAACTCGCCAACACTTGGGCAAAAAGCCAAAAAAGAGTTCAAAACTCGCGTCGGCATTCCGAATGACACATAAACACACACATAGCACTGCGCATGTATTTGACACGCGTTAGAAGTTACGGGACACGATTCTGACGTACGGAAGCCGAGTTGTCGCCCAGTTTGCAAAACTCGCCAACACTTAGGCAAAAAATCAAAAAAGAGTTCAAAAGCCGCGTCGGCCGTCCGAATGATACGCAAATACACACATAGCACCGCGTAGGTATTTGACACGCATTTGAACTCACGGGACTCAATTCTGACGTACAGAAGCCGAGTTATCGCCCAGATTGTAAAACTCGCTAACATTTAGGCAAAAAGCCAAAAAAGAGTTCAAAACTCGCGTCGGCCGCCCGAACGACACTCAAATACACACATAGCACCTCGCAGGTATTTGACATGCTTTAGAACTTACGAGACTTGATTCCGACGTACGAAAGCCGAGTTATCGCCTAGTTTGCAAAACTCGCCAACACTTTGGCAAAAAGCCGAAAAAGAGTTCAAAACCCGCGTCGGCCATCCGAACGACACGTAAACACACACATAGCACCGCGTAGGTATTTGACACATGTTAGAACTCTCAGGACTCAATTTCGACGTACGAAAGTCGAGTTATCGCCTAGTTTGCAAAACTCGCCAACACTTAGGTAAAAAGCCAAAAAAGAGTTCAAAACCAGCGTCAGCCGCCCGAACGACACGTAAACACACACATAGCAGCACGCAGGCATTTGACACGCGTTAGAACTTACGGGACTCGATTCTGACGTACGGAAGCCGAGTTATCGCCCAGTTTGTAAAACTCGCCAACACTTAGGCAAAACGCCGAAAAAGTGTTCAAATACCGCGTCGGCCATCCGAACGACACGCAAACACACACATAGCACCGCGCAGGTATTTGACACGTGTTAGAACCTACGGGACTCGATTCCGAAATACGAAAGCCGAGTTATGGCCCAGGTTGCAAAACTCGCCAACACTTAGGCAAAAAGCCGAAAAAGAGTTCAAAACTCGCGTCGGCGATCCGAATGACACGCAAACACACACATAGTACTGCGCAGGTATTGGACACCTGTTAGAACTTACAGGACTCAATTCCGACGTACGGAAGTCGAGTTATCGCCCAGTTTGCAAAACTCGCCAATACTTTAGCAAAAAGCCGAAAAAGAGTCCAAAACCCGCGTCCGCCGTCTGAACGATACGCAAACACACACATAGTACCGCGCAGGTATTTGACACGCGTTAGAACTTACGGGACTTGATTCTGACGTACGGAAGCCGAGTTATCGCCCAATTTCCAAAACTCGCCAACACTTAGGCAAAAAGTCGAAAAAGAGTTCAAAACCTGCGTCGGCCGTCTGAACGACATGCAAACACACACATAGTACCGCGCAGGTATTTGACATGCATTAGAACTCACGGGACTTGATTCTGACGTACGGAAGCCGAGTTATCGCCCAGTTTGCAAAACTCGCCAACACTTAGGCAAAAAGCCGAAAAAGAGTTCAAAGCCCACGTCGGCCGTCCGAACGACACGTAAACACACACATAGCACCGCGTAGGTATTTGACACATGTTAGAACTCTCAGGACTCAATTTCGACATACGAAAGTCGAGTTATCGCCTAGTTTTCAAAACTCGCCAACACTTAGGCAAAAAGCCGAAAAAGAGTTCAAAACCCGCGTGGGTCGTCTGAAAGACACGCAAACACACACATAGCACCGCGTAGGTATTTGACACGCGTTAGAACTTACGGGACTCGATTCCAACGTACGGAAGCCGAGTTATTGCCCAGTTTGTAAAACTCACCAACACTTAGGCAAAAAGCCGAAAAAGAGTTCAAAACCTGCGTCGGCCGTCCGAACGACACGCAAACACACACATACCACCGCGTAAGTATTAGACATGCATTAGAACTTACGGGACTCAATTCCGATGTACGAAATCTGAGTTATTGCCCAGTTTGCAAAACTCGCCAACACTTAGGCAAAAAGCCGAAAAAGAGTTCAAAACCCGCGTCGGCCGTCTGAATGGTACGCAAACACACATATAGCACCGTGTAGGTATTTGACACGCGTTAAAACTTATGGGACTTGATTCTGACGTACGAAAGCCGAGTTATCGCCCAGTTTGCAAAACTCGCCAACAGTTAGGCAAAAAGCCGAAAAAGAGTTCAAAACCCACGTCGGTCGTCCGAACGACATGCAAACACACACATAGCATCACGTAGGTATTTCACACGCGTTAGAACTTACGGGACTCGATTCCGACGTTCGAAAGCCGAGTTATCGCCCAGTTTGCAAAACTCGCCAACACTTAGGCAAAAAGCCGAAAAATAGTTCAAAACTTGCGTCGGCCGTCTGAACAACACACAAACACACACATAGCCCCGCGCAGGTATTTGACACGCGTTAGAACTTACGAAACTCAATTCCGACGTATGAAAGCTGAGTTATCGCCCAGTTTGCAAAACTCGCCAACACTTAGGCAAAAAGCCGAAAAATAGTTCAAAACTCGCGTCGGCCGTCCGAATGACACTCAAACACACACATAGCACCGCACAAGTATTTGACACGCTTTAGAACTTATGGGACTTGATTCCGATGTACGGAAGCCGAGTTATCGCCCAGTTTGCAAAACTCGCCAACACTTAGGCAAAAAGCCGAAAAAGAGTTCAAAACCCGCGTCAGCCGTCCGAACGACATGCAAACACACACATAGTACCGCGCAGGTATTTGACACGCGTTAGAGCTCACGGGACTTGATTCTGACATACGGAAGCCGAGTTATCGCCCAGTTTGCAAAACTCGCCAACACTTAGGTAAAAAGCTGAAAAAGAGTTCAAAACTCGCGTCGGCCGTCCGAACGACACGCAAATACACATATTGCACCGTGTAGGTATTTGACACACGTTAGAACTTATAGGACTCGATTCCGACGTACGAAATCCGAGTTATCGCCCAGTTTGGAAAACTCGCTAACACTTAGGTAAAATGCCGAAAAAGAGTTCAAAACCCGCGTCGGCCGTCCGAACGACACGCAAATACACACATAGTACCGCGCAGGTATTTGACACGCGTGAGAACTTACGGGACTCATTTCTGACGTACGAAAGCCGAGTTATCGCCCAATTTGCAAAACTCGCCAACACTTAGGCAAAAAACCGAAAAAGAGTTCAAAACTCGCGTCGGCCGTTCGAACGACACGCAAACAAACACATAGCACCGCGTAGGTATTTCACACGTGTTAGAACTTACGGGACTCGATTTCGACGTACGGAAACCGAGTTAACGCCAAGTTTGCAAAACTCGCCAACACTTAGGTAAAAAGCCGAAAAAGAGATCAAAACCCGCGTCGGCCATCCAAACGATACGCAAACATACACATAGTACCGCCCAGGTATTTGACACGTGTTAGAACTTACAGGACTCGATTCTGACGTACGGAAGCCGAGTTACCGCCCAGTTTGCAAAACTCGCCAACACTTAGGTAAAAAGCCAAAAAAGAGTTCAAAACCCGCGGCGGCCGTCCGAACGACACTCAAACACATACATAGCACCGCACAGGTATTTGACACTCGTTAGAACTTACGGGACTCGATTTCGACGTACGGAAGCCGAGTTATTGCCCAGTTTGCAAAACTCGCCAACACTTAGACAAAAAGCCAAAAAAGAGTTCAAAACTCGCGTCGGCCATCCGAACGACACGTAAACACACACATAGCACCGCGTAGGTATTTGACACACGTTAGAACTTACGGGACTTGATTCTGACATACGAAAGCCGAGTCGCCTAGTGTGTAAAACTCGCCAACACTTAGGCAAAAAGCCGAAAATGAGTTCAAAACCCGTGTCGACCGACCAAACAACACGTAAACACACATATAGCACCGCGTAGATATTTGACACACGTTAGAACTTACGGGACTCGATTCTGACGTACGGAAGCCGAGTTATCGCCCAGTTTGCAAAACTCAACATGAATAGGAACACAAACAAAACTAACTTAAATAGGCTCTATTTTCGAATTCGTTATTAATATTTTAATATTGTAGGGCCTTCTTGATGAGACTTCGGTGGGTGGAGGCAACGACACAGGTGATGCCCGCGGTGGAGATGGTGATGATCGCCGGACAGCTGATGAGACTATTGAGGGTGGGACCGGCAGTCAGATCGGCGGTGGGACCGGCGATGGGACCGACAGCGATGGTGATACCGAGATTCCTGATCTTAGGTTGTAGTACCCATTATGTTTATATTTTGACTTTCATATATGTATATTTAAACAGCTTTTGAGTTGTACAGACTAGAGTTTAGAATTTAGTTAGGTTGATGGTATATGTATCTAACTATATTTTGATTGTTTATGACTACATTGATGGTTGATATAGCAAAAGTTATTATTGTTATTGATATGCGTTCGTGAAGAATTCTTTATAATTTTTCTTTAGTTTATAATAGGTATAATTATATATATGTAAATGAACATGAGTATTTTGCATTTTTTTTTAAAAAAATCTAAAAAAGTCATTGGCGACAGGCATTAAGGATCATTAGCAACGGCTATGCCGTCGGCAATTACTTTTTTTAATTTTCTGGGGAACAAGTACTGACGGGCTATTCATCGCCAATGCCGTCACCAATGAATCTGTGCCGACGGCCGGCCGTTGGTAATGACCCCATCGGTAATGACTCTCTTGCCGACGGCGAGCGACGGGAGCCAGGGGCGACGACCCACACGACGACGGTACAGGCGACGGAAAGTGCCGTCGCCAATGACCTCATTGGCGACGGCAATGAGGTCATTGGCGACGGCACTTTCCGTCGCCAATGATCTGTTTTTTTGTAGTGGACTTATTTTGAGTTTTAATACTGTCTAGAAGATAATATTTGTATTAAAACTCACAGCTTATGTTGTGTCGTATTCTATACGACACCTAACAGTTGTATAAATTAAGTTTGTATTTGTATTCTGTACCATGTATTTGGCGACTCAGAATGGGTGATGTATACCTATTTTGGGGGCGTCACAGAACCCCATATATATATATATATATGTGTGTGTGTGTGTGTGTGTGTGTGTGTGTGTGTCTACGTATATATAGTGAGAGATTCAAAAGAGAGAAAATACCAAACCTTGGTGTTGGGACGAGAATCAGAAAAGGGTTTTGCAGGTAAGGCTGTAAAATGAACAAACAGTTCGGGGTCGATTCATACTATCTCGATTAAAATTCGATTCGAGCTCGGCTCAAAATATAAATGAGTCAAATATGAGAAATTTTTAATTTTCGATAAATTAATCGAACCTCCTCAAGTTGTAATTTTCTATTGATACTCGGATCATATTCATTCGAAAAGTTCAAACTATTCGGGCTCAATTCGAAATCGTGCTCGACTCATTAGCTAAATGAGCTTCAATCAAACCTTATTTTATACTTGATAAATTTTGTGAACCAAATATGAGCAACTCAATACTCGGATCGACTCGATTCTTTTGCACCCTTATTTGCAGGGGAGCGTTTAACAAGAGGAATTGTGAAAGAATTCGAAGAAGGAGAAGTTATTGCAATATAAATGTTGGTGGTGGCAGATGAAGAAGAAGTCGTTCGCGCCAAAAAGTTTCTTTCTCTTTACTAGCTTAGGTTTATTAGATAAAAATAAATTGGGGACATGAGTTGTAATTTAAAATTTATTATATTGAAAGTTGAGGATAATATGAGAATTATAAAAATATTACTTATTCTAATTTCTTTTACGCCCAAATCAGACCAATTTTAGATGGAAAACTTTGGCAGGAAAAGTGGACAAGTTTTCTATTAATTTCTTTTTTTTACGTTTATTAAAAAACTCAGAAACCTAGGAATTTGAAAGAAAACTTAAATTTTACGTCAATTTATTTTCGTTTCTATCCATTTTAAAACTCAGAAACAAAGTGTTAAGATAACGATTATCACTATTACCACAAGCATGAATAATATGAGAGGAAAAAAATGTTCCCTAATTGTTATTTTTAACATAGGTGTCCCTCATAGATATATTAATTATGCATTTTATCAATAAAAGGTGAATTTTCTGTCCATTAATTTTGACGAAAAGTGCTAGCATATTATTCATATATTTCTAAAATAAGGTTATTATTGCAATTATAATAGTTAGACTTATTTAAGACGCAACTAACAGCAGTAACTCCATTTATGATCGGGAAGGGGCAGAGATAAGTTTCAAATTAGGTTAGAACTCATCTTAATCAGACCATGAATTTTAAATTAAGGCTAAAATTCATTCTCAAACAAATCGTATGTTGAGTCTCTAACTTTTAGATTTATTTCGATAATAACAATAATTAGTAAATAAATTAATTAAAAGGGTAGAATCCTCTCTATAGGATTTTTTTTATTATAATTGTTTTAATTATCTTATTTACTTTGACCAAAAATATTTTCTAAATCTTATTGAATTGATTTTCCTGATAATTTAAAAGTGTTAAAATATTATGGTTGCATGCATGAGATAAAAATAAGTTATATATGTGTGTGTGTAAATCGTGTGTGTGTGTGTGTGTGTGTATATATATATATATATATATATATATATATATATATATATATATATATATATAGGGAGAGGATCAAGAGTAGAACTCTTAAGTAATAGAACTCCCATAAATAATAGAATTGTATCAAAACGACGTAGTTTTGATAAGACGCGGTGGCATTTTTGTAAATACGCGGTGGCATGGTATTTACAAAAATGCCACCGCGTCTTATCAAAACTACGTCGTTTTGATACAATTCTATTATTTAAGGGAGTTCTACTACTTAAGAGTTCTACTCTTGATCCTTTCTGTATATATATATATAATGTATGTATGGTAGTATGTATGCATGTTAAAAAGCATTAAATGAATGATTAAATCCTTATGTATTAACCGAATTAATATGTATTAAAGGTTTAAATGAAGTTGAGACTTCCTTTTTGGGACAAAAGCTAGTTGTTTTCTCAAACTTTATATATTAAGATATAAATGAGCATTTATTGGTTGTTGACCAAATTTGGTAAGAAAGAAGATGGAGATTTAGATTAAATCATTTTTGACATGTGGACATTTAATGAACTAAGGTTAGTAGAGTTTTTCATGGGCCAAATTCAAAATTCAGAAAAAAAAAAAAAAAAAAAAAAAACTTTGGCTAACAACTGATTTTCTATTTATTCTCAAAATAATTTTATTACTTAAAGATTTCAAAAATTATTTTAAGTTATTTCAAAGGAAGGGCAAAAAAATTTACAAGAATATATATATATATATATATATATATATATATATATATATATATATATATATGTTCATAAATGTGCTCAAAATTACCATTTTGCCCCCGACCTCAAAATTCTATAAATAAAGAGTCTTTCATTCATTTGGTTTTTGTCATTTCACTTAAAAAGAAAAGCTTATTTCTCTCTACATATTCTCTCTCTAAGAAGCTTTCTATATCTTCTTATCAAAGTTCTAATCATTTGAGAAGAGAAAATTAGTCTAAGCATATTGAGATAAGTTGTTTGATGTACTTTATTTGAATTATCTCTTGCTTATTTATATTTATAGATATACGAATATAAATTATTATGAACAATTATATATATATATATATATATATATATATATATATATATATATATATATATATTCATCTATTTATCAAATAAAAAGTTATACTTAGACGCCGCAAGGCTATAGAGATATTCCTGTTAATTGAGGGAATCGAACCGTACGATTCCTTATAGTACTAAGTGACTTTCTATTTGATATTATTTCTATAAATATCATAAAATAGATCTACACTTGATAGTTCAAAACAACATTGAGATATCCACTCTTAAAAGAGTGAATCATCCGAACCGGATATGAAAATCTAAGTGATCTATCGAAAATATTTATATAAATATCAACTGTGAAATTATAAATTCTGTCGTACTTAGACACCGAAAGGCTATGGAGATATTCCTCTTAAGTGAGGAAATCGAACCGTACGATTCCTTATAGTACTAAGTGACTTTATTTATAACCAGTCACATAATAGATAAAAAATTATTATATATTATCTGAGTTAAACAAATATAATTGTTATATCAAGTATTTCTTAACTAATTTATTTATTATAATTGATATTTGTCATCACAAGTATTTGATAATAAAATTCATTAATCCATAAAATATTTGTTGCATAATATAAAAGATATTTAAACTTTTATATCACAAACTCAAGTGAATATATTTGCTTAAATAGAAACATATTTAATTCAAAGTTTAAAACAAATTATCTGCTTACTTAAAAGCATTTTCTCTCTAAATATAAAAGTTCTTTAACTTTTATATCTGAACTTAAAATTATATCTTTAATCGATTGAAACACATTCTTTATTATAAAAAATAAATAATTCTTTATAAATTTGTATTAAATTATATATCTGCTTATGAGAAGCATTTTTGAGTTAAAGTTAAAATTTATCTATTTACTTATTCAAGAAGCACTTTTCACACAAAATATAAAAGTTATTTAAACTTTTATAACAATGCATAAATTTACATATTTACTTACATAGAAGTATTATTTGATTTAAGCACAAATTACTATCTGCTTACAAAGAATCATATTTTCTTAAGTATAAAAGTCTTTGAACTTTTATAAATATATTTGCTCTTTAGTTGATATCTGCTTATTTGAGAAGCATCAATCTGTACTAAATTTTATATGCTTATTTTAGAAGCAAATTGTTGTAAAATCTTTTGTAAAAAGGAAAAATAGTAGAGTTAGTTTATTTTATGTACCTATGAGAAAAATGAGTAATTTTTCGACCAAGACCAGAGTCTTAGAGAGGTCAGCTGGGAGTTGGGTCTCTAGTGAACTTATGAGGTGAGGAAGAGGATGTTGTTTCAAGACCAGATCATAGAATAGAACGGAACTCAAAAGAAGTACAACTAATTAAGCTTCAGGGGGAGCTGGGAGTTTGTTGTCCAAGATAAATTAATTGAGAATTTTTTGAAGTTTATCTATAAAACTTTATAAAGGCTTCTCCACATGTTGAATGAGTTTTTATTACAGGAAGTAATAGGATCTCAAGTCCTGGAGAGGTGCTTGGGACTGGACGTAGCAGCATACCCGGGATGTATGTTGTGAACCAGACAAATATATGTGCATTGTGTGATTGAATTTTTACTGTCTTGCATATTAATTTCTAACACTGCAAATTAATTAACCAAAAAATCAAAAAGGCCTCAGATAATTTTTTTAATCATTAATAATCTATTCAACCCCCGATTATTATTGAACTTTCAATTGGTATCAAAGCGGTTCTTTTTAACTTGTTTGTTAAGTGATTACAGACATATCTAAGAGTAGATCCATCTATGGCCTACAATGCTACTAGTTGCGGAGATGGACTACCAATGACCAAACCTCCACTATTTGATGGCACAAATTTTGTCACCTGGAATAGCATATTCAAAATCTATGCCAAATCATAAGGAATCAAAGTTTGGCTTGCAATAGAACGAGGTGTAAAAGTTCCTACAAAAATTATAGGAGAAAAAATCGTTGAGAAAGATGTTGATGGATTCACTACTGATGATGAAAAGGCTATGAACATTGCGTCCATAGCTGAACAAGTGATGACTAGTGCTCTCATTGAAAAAGAATACAAAAGAGTTAGCAATTGCAAAAATACAAAAGAAATATGGGAAAAATTGATTCTAACCTATGAATGAACCAATCATATTAAAGAAACCAGAAAAGATGCGCTAATCCAGGAGTATGAAAGTTTCAAGTTAAAAGAAGGTGAAAAGATCATTGAAATGAAAACACGTTTTTCCATAATCATTGATGAATTGGAACATCTAAGGAAGGCATATACAACTAATTTGAAAAACAGAAGAATTCTCAAAGCTCTTCCATCCATTTGGAAAACGAAGGTTATTGCTATTAAGGAAAGGCAAGACCTAATTACTTATCATCTTGATAGCCTTGTTGGAAATCTTCGTGCCCACGAAGTCGACATGTTAGTCGAAAAAGCAGGATTAAATACAGACCTCAAAAAGAAAGGAATTGCTTTCAAAGCTTTACTTATAGATCAAGAAAGATATGATGAAGAAGTTGCTGAACAAACTAAGGAAATTGAAAATCTGTGTTTAATGGCAAACAATGAGTCATCACCAAGATCTGAGATAAATTTTGAACATCAATTACCTAGTACTTCATTTGTCACGCATACCTTAGATAATATAAATGAAAAGTACCATAAACTACAAGAAGCATATAATTGTTTATATGAAGAAAATAAAATTATTAAAGAAAATTTTATTAAATTAAAATTTTCATTAGAAAAATTAATTAAAATTAACAAAAATCTGGAGATAGAAAATGCAAACTTGATTATAACTAATGAAAGTCTAAATGAAGAAAAACTAGAAAATGATTTATTAAAAGAAGAATTAGAAAAATTTAGAAAAATAAATAAAGATCTTAAAATAGGAAATTCAACACTTGCTGTAATTAATGAAAATACTCAAATAAAAAATCAAGTGTTAAGTGAAGATATTAAAAATCTCAATCTTGAAAATTCATCTCTAAAGATAGAATTAGAAAAACAAAATGAAGATTCTTCTTTAATAGATCAAATTAATATTTTAACTAAAGAACGTGGCAATTTAAATATTATAGTTCAAAAATTCGTAAAAGGGAAAGAAAACCTTGATGTTATGCTTAATAAACAAATAAGTGGATTTAACAAAGAAGAATTAAGATATATTGGAGAATTAAGTAAAAAAATAAATAAAGGACTCTATCATGTTAAAAGTAAAGAAAAAGAAAATCATACATCTCCATTTACTAAATGTTCTTACTGTAACAGAAATGATCATTCTTTTCACATGTGTAATGCTCGAAATAGAAATTATAAATGAAAAATAATTTGGGTGCCTAAAGGAACGAACATTGCACCAATTATTAATACAAGGAAAAAGTTTTATAATTATCAGAAAAATAAAAGTCAAGAATATGATAGAAATTTTCATCAAAGTTTTTCAGGATATAATAATATATTAAATCATGCATCTTATAGACCTGCTACTCATAAAATGCTCGTGTCTACTAAGATTGATTATCCTGTACCCATTTTAGTAAAGGAAAACACAAATGTTCCTTATACAAAATGGAAAACTCACCCAAAGGACCCTTCTTATTAAAGGGTACCAGTTCGTGAAATTGATAAATGTTGCAGGTATGTCTTGGAGCTGACTCTAGTAAAAATAACTGACGACATCATTGTTGGGTCTATTGATATTATTTTGTGAAATGATTTTTCTGAAAGCATGAGTAAGGATTTTGAAATGAGCATGAAGGGAGAATTAAACTTCTTCTTAGGATTGCAAATCAAACCAGGTGAAAAAGATTATGACAATGCAGATCATCATGATTGTTAAAGTACAAGTAACACATGTCAATTTTCTCATAATTATTTATGCATTAAAATATATTTTTAAACAAAATTTTTTTGATTAAATTTGATATTTAAATATAGTAGAAATATTTAAATGTGTAGAATTTTACAAATATTTATACTTTTAATTATTTTAAAAAAATATTATTATAAATATATTTAA